>SJOL01006375.1:185351-410779 GCA_004794785.1 Opisthorchis felineus | reverse complement strand
ATATATATATATATATAACGTTCGTCACACACCAAGCTCTTTGCCTCAGTCTGCCACCTGGTCCTGGCAAAATAACAACGGAAAGGTATCATGAAATTTTCAACATGTGAAGAGCAGTTTTTAACTCAGCTTTATCTGGTATCGGAGGATGGCCTCTTAATTTCACTAGTCAGGCATATGAACGCTAATATATGGCACTGAGTGTTCATCATATTGGTGCACACATCCTCTGGACAAGGGGTTCAGTTGTTAAGGTATTGATTATTTATTCTTTGCTTTGATTCCACATGAATTCCAGAACTGTTTTGGCGTCTCACAACACTTCAAAACTCGTGTATATTAGACTGTCCTCGTTCTTTGCTTTGGAAGTTGCTGTCTTGGCATTTTATTTCAGGATGCCTGAAATGGTGACAACTGATCCATGAGGGCCCCGACCACAATGGTTTTCCACATTGCCTGTCCAGACTGTTTATGATCCAAACATTTAGGTGGGTAGCTTTGGCCATATCTCAGCATTCGGACTTCTGGGTAGCTCATAATTTGGCAGATGTATTTTTATTTGCAAATGTCAGACAAAAAATATATTTGCTCAAGGAATATCAGGCTGATTTTCCTGGTTGCGGTGCATGTCGGAGAGGATAAAATATGTAAAAACAGTAATTGGCGCTAATGACCGGGAAGTAAGTTCGACATTTTGGGACTGCTCATCCGAATTATTGAGAATTAACAGCTATCCAGTTCTAGTAAGGCAAGAGAAGACTGGGATCTTTTTCTTATAGGAAACTACTCACAGGGTTGCTGAAATCTCTTCGACAGCCCGCAACAGGTTTCGCCCTCCCACTTTGGGCCCATCATGTATGCGCAGTCCATGAGAAGGGCGAAATCAGCCGTGGGCTGCCGAAGAGGCTTCAGCAACCTAGTGAGTAATTTCCTCCAAGACGATTTGGGGCGCCATCTCAAATACCATACTAACTTAAGCATGAGGTGGCTTTTGTGCAGAGCATTCAACTGAAGAATATCACAAACGCGAGATTCAGATGGGGTTCAGTAAATTCTCCTATAAAAGCCAAACTGGTATGCAAATGAGTGCATTTTGTTAGGAATGGCATCTGCTTACTACAACTAGCAGAGCCGCAGTTCTCTCGCTGTTTCCATTTCATAACTGTTCCGATTTCTATAAATTATGGAAATATCGTGGATGATGATGTGGAATTATGTTCGAAAACTCTGAGAACTAGGATTTTCGACCATGAGCAATCGTATCCGAAGTAAATCACCAAAGATCAGCCAGACGTATTCCAGTGTGTTAATATTTCTACAATATTTTCTCAACCCTTTGACGCTTCGAAACACTTGGAAACAAGCTATCCAAATGAAAACCGTCTGCAGTAATGCCGTACTTGGGCCTTTATATCTGTGCATCAAATGTCGTTCTAAAAATGCTTCTTAAATTTTAATTCAGTCGGCCAATAGACCTATGGAGTACGAAAAATAGCTTCATAAGTACTTTATACAAGGCTGAACCTGCCACGGGAGTCGAGCAGTGACAATCATCCAATCATAACTGTAAGTTTCGCCAACATTTATTCACTGCATGATGGCTTCAAGCCCCACAGAACCGGGGCATTAATTAATATGTCATTATCAGCCAGTTATAGAATCTGGAATAACTAATGTTTCGGTAAAGTAGAACCAACACAGTGGTCGGTCGAGTATCTTTGGAATTTTTTTGGAAGTTATAAACTAACTGGAGAAATACGCAATCCACTGGGCTTAACCAAGCTTCTTGGTGGCTTACGCTCAACAGCAAGGCCTAGAAATGGTGTCCTCGATTTGCACCAATATCGTCATGGAAGATTTCGAGCAAAAATCACTAGCCGAATTCTCGCACCCACCCAAGATATTGTAGGGTTGTATAGATAACGCTTTTGTCGTGATTAAACGAGACAAGCTTGGTGAATTTCACAACTACTTGAGTGAACCTAATCCTCATATCGAATTTGCCATGGAGTTAGAGTCAAATACCCTTATTAGGCTGCATGATAGAAGGTTGATGGGAAACTACTAATTACAATGTACCAGAAACCAAAGGAACCTGGAACAGTTATGAACTGTTCATTCACCCGAACTAGGTCGATATTCTGTAGTACGGCCTCAACAGTTTCAGCCGAATAAGGACATTGTGCAAAGAATTAATCTGTCAGCGGCCAAAAGTTAAGTAAAGAGCAAACTTTCGGGCCGTGAATATTCAGATTGTTTGATTAAGTGTCAGCCAAGTAGGGTATTTCTACCTGGTGTGAAACACAAATGGAATGGAATGGGGCTGCCGTTATTCTATAGAAACCAGGGAAATTCGAAGTTATTCGAACGAGTAGCATCCCAGAAGAGAAACAGAATATCTGTGATCTAGTGCAATTGAAGTAACGTCTCCCTGTAAACAGAACCAGTTGCTGTGCCTACAAAATAAAATAAATGAGGACACTAATATCTATGAAGGACAGATGACTGAACAGCTTCACACCAGAACCGGTGAGCACACGAGAAAAATAAACAAATTGCTGAGAAATGCAGATGGATATCGAGCACCATTGAAAGACTGTGTAGTGGCGGGACCTGCGATAGTCACGGGATATTGGACAAATTTAAAAAAATGTTGATATTTTGAGGAGGGGAGTGAGATTCACAACAGGTAAGCTGATGGCCGAGTCCGTGACAATCTCTAAAAATATCGGTTTTAGCGGAAATAGGATTAGAATAGGATAGAATAGAACAGAATAGAATAGAATTGGTGTGGAACTGCTGGGCCTGTGTGGAGTGGCTCTATATCAGTTGAGTTAACACATGGCGATGTGCGGCTATCAGTAGCAGTAGCTTTAATCTGAAATGCGTAACCCCCTAGTCAAATTATCGTAGCACTTACAAACTCACACAAATCAACAAGATTTACCATTGATACCCAGGAGGAATCGTCCCTTGAAGTGCTCTGAACCGGAAGATCAAGGACATAACCCCGATCTAACTACTCTTAAATCCTCCCCAGCCCATCGACCAAACTGGTATCTCACTGACTTGGATTGACGGAGCGTATGTGTCAAAGGCGAGACGTTGCCCGGCGGTAAAATCATCTACTGTTTACCAAACTCTCCTGAGAAGAAATATTTCACACTACTTCGCGGCGTTTTGCTAGCGAAGCACAGTGGCTGTCAACTAATGAACCAACGACCCATACGGGATTCCATTATGCAAGCATTTTTCCACTAAGCGTCACTGTGTTCATATTTTGAAGGCTTAAGATTTCATAGTGCTCTCGTTCCGCCAATATATCTTATACGATAACCCACCTAGTACTTCACACTAATCAGAATCTGGGGCCCTCGTTCTGTTGTGAATTATGAATAGCATCAGAACAATCTAGTGATGATTAATATGTCAACAGCTTGTGATGGTTTCACTATGTTTAGTCATCTACGTTTTAGGTTGTTCAAATTCAGCCGTATCCTGGAGTCGTAGTGTGCTTGGCAGTGGAATGTCGGCAAAGTTTGGCGACCTAGTGGAATTAACTGGGGTCATTTCTGACAGAAACGTATTTCTATGGTAGAACTGTCACATTAGCGTCGAAATATGTCAAGAATCATGCACTTCACGATGGTGAATTTCAAGCTTTCTCACTGTACATCGAAAATGACCTACCGTCTTTGGACCGATTTCGATAGTCTCAGTTGGAATGCCCGAAATTTTATGATGAAGGCTCACGGGGTTTCTTTTTCTTTTCAGTAAATTGCATGTGCTGAACAGAGAAGCCACCGCATTTGAAAACTACAAAGTCTGCTACTACGGCAACATGCGTTCAGCCACTAGCTGATTTTCCACAGTATTGCCTGGCTCTGAGTAAGACTTCATCTGCGATCCTGATGAAGAAACTCACTCCGACTGCATAATGGAGATCACAATTATGTATCAGTTTGTCGCGGCCTTATGAGCCTTTGTCGACTGCATTCATTCACCAAGAATAGGTGGATGTTGAGTGATACTTCAGCTGTCGCGAACAGTTGCGTATGCATTTTTAACGCAGTAGGCATATTTTTATGTGTCAGTATACACATAGATTATATATATATATATATATATATATATATCAAAAACTTGACTAAAGTGTAAAAAAACAATACAGACAAAGGACACGAGAGTACAAATTCACTCATTGTAATTGCAAGTGTGTCACAAATTATACATCTTAATCTTGAAATAGGTTTAGCAACACAGTCACCATGAAACCGTTGTTTTTAGCAAATCCGTGTTCCTGATATTTTGTTCCACTTTCGACTGCTTCACCTTCTCAGAAATTAACAATCCTTGAACTGAAGCCCAGTTTTTATAGCAGTTTTACTTTGCAGGGCACAGGCGATGAAATCGCCACTTTGCACTTAGTAAATATGAATGATTGGCAACGTAATCAGGACCCACCTGAAGACTTTAGAACGCTTGGCCGTAGCTACTTCCTTCTAGTTGCTGATTGGGCGGATGTTGACTCGTTTGCCGAGCTTGGCACAATACAAGGAGAGCTCACCAGTGTGGGGCTGGTGATAACTTCTTGTGTAGTAGTGAAAAGTCAAACAGCTATTTGCCACGCTTAGCCAATAGATCAAAAGTCACTGAACAAGACCCACCCATTTCAACACATTTCAGTACCGCCGTGCTGGGCTCCCACAACCTACTTTCAGTCACACCGTAGTGATTATATTACTGCAACTGGTGTTGAAACCAGACTGTAACCACATTGTCCAACTCAGCAACAACAAGCGATTGGTGATTCTTAAAGCTCCAGCCATTAATATTTTCTCCACTTGCATTTTCGGCACATTTCTAGACGCCATTTGGGTGTTGTGTAGGGGTCAACCTGGTAAAACAACACCGCTACGTAGGCTTTCTTAAACCATTGCATAACTCGGAAGCGTTGGTCCTTTGAAACTGCAAGTCCACGCCACTGGATCGAACCGGAATGACTATTCCCGTGAGCTGTGAGCTGTTCAAAATCTCGTCAAATTTTTGCCAAAACATTAGGACCTTGGGTCTTTCTTACCAGGATTGTCAGTTATTATTCTAGAGTATGGAACAACAATACTTTTTACCATAGCTGAATGGCCCCAAAGAGTCATTCCGAGTTAAAGTCTGTAGACATAAAAGATCGCACGCCTCTTAACGCTAAATACTCCCTTTTCCAGTGGCGCAACTGCCGCAACTGAGTTCGGTGCTATAAGGTGGCATTTTATCTTCGTTTAAAAGGGTGTACGAAGTATAAGAACCGGTCGAATTTCATATATGTCGTTCCAATTGGAATCAAAATATCCACATGATATGTATCAAAATGAAGTAGGTTTTCCCGTCACTTTTCGTACGTCTTTTCTTCCGCAACCTCCGGGTCACGTGTAAAAATTCTATCGTCGAAATATCTGGGCTTAATCCAAGTCTTATTTCGGTAGTTTGAAAAACTCAACTCATTAACATTCTGGTCGCCATTTTTAAGCGCTCCAATCAATTCTTTAGTCAGTTAGACAAATTTCCGTTTTTGAAGAGGTTGCCAACTGAGATCAGCCTGGCCACATATGCATCCTCGGCATACTATCTCTCCGGATTTGTGATTGTATGTCAGTGAGCTTTTTTTCCGACAAGCACTGGCTCATTTACAAAATTTAATGAACAGCAGGAAAGTAGGTAAGATAAAGGCAACATTTCTTTTTCGACTGAGTGACGGATGGAATTGTCTCCAATCACTGACCAAGTACAATGCTCCATGGAGAATTGTGATGATTTCCAACAATAAGGTAACAGCCGTACCATGCTTCTCGGTCCCACGGTGCATAAATTTATCTCACTTTCTGGATGGAATATCAACTATAACTTCAAATTTTCCCTATCACCTGAAAACAGTAGTGGGAAGCCTTTACCTGGTCCACTGGTTTCTGGCAATAAAGCATCTTTATTCTGACTTGTCGTCTTCAAACAGCTTGGGTGACTTCGGCACTTGCGATGCACCTTGTTTTCTACCAAAATGTGAATGTAATTGAAGTTACAGTGTTTACAGTTTAAAAGTGGGTTGCGCAGGCTTCCGCTCTAATTGTCCAGGGTAGGATTTTTTATGTATACCAGATGTTATTGGTAAGCATACACTTAAATGTGTTGTTTTTTTCATTAAAATGGATGCTACTTCAGAAGTAGGTAATAAATGATATGCTTGCTGTCTAGTTAAAACCGTGCTATCCACATTGCTAGCATCGCAATCACGAGTTGTTAGTGAAGCTTCCAGGAAACATGTTTGAAAAAAACCCAATAACAGGGGATCACTAGGACATGTGAAAAGTGAGCTAGTACTTTTCTGAAATTTTCAGTACTCTTGTCCATTTGGTTAACAAACACGGAAAAAGTACCCAAATAATATAAGTGTACTTATCCCGTATTCTACGTAAGGATGGGAAGGAAGGACATTCTTAGGAAGCACAATATTGCAGTATAAATCAGGGACTGCAGCGCCCGAAGAAGCATGTCTTTTTGAAAAGATATATGAAGAGTGTTTGAAAGTGGGACAACAAAGGTTTCTGGGAATTGCACGCGTGCGCGCCTCAAAAGGAGGTCAGCTTGTGTTGACATGCAGCTGCGGTACTCGACGATTTGGTGTGCATATACACACGCGGGACTCACGGATTCACTTTACAACCAGTCCATTTGTGGTGTGGAGCTGGGTCTACATATGGCGCAAACTGCTGAAGATGAACCTCACTACAAGCGCACGAAATTTGATTTATCCTCAAGCAAAAAATGCATTCACCAGAAACATAAAAATGCCGGCTGACACTAAACGAAAAATGGTCATGCGACAACGGAACGTCACCAGTTCGAACAGAAAACCATGTAAAACAAGCGGTAGTTAGAAAATTTATGACCCACTTTCTCAGAAAATCGAGCTGTATGAGAAGCTCTTGCATGATCACGCGGCCATATTTTGGGCAATTTCGTCATCTTTTGTTGCCACATTACTTTTCAAACCATTTTCCTCTGCCTCAGCAGGCGCTTTTAGATAGTGTGAAGTGGTTTGGTGATGGGGGCAGGAATGAATATCCAGTACTGTTTTCCAAATTTCAGAGCGCATAACAGATTAACGAAACCAGTCTTGGTCACACTGGAAGAGTTGAATTTGAACAACTGAACCGTTTACCGAAAGGCAATAAAACAAAAATGCACAAAGCGGTTTCCGAACCAGGTAGCAGCATGTCGAATTCCGTCAAACAGCCGAGGGGAGCTAGACTTGTCTATCTGTTTTGAAAAGCAACAACGGTAGTCATCATATATGGTTTTGTAGTGCATATTATCAACTTACTAAGTGAACACAAACGGCTTTCGTGATTCTCCGTATTCCCTGACTTTAATGTGCATGAATCACCATGAGGAGATACAAACTTTGTACTCTTGAGCCTATTATGACCTGTTTGCTGTGGCCTTCCAGGCTTTCAACACTTGACCAACTAAAACTCGTTTTTCTAAAGATCACTACGTTGGCTTGTAAATGAGCCTGTAAAATTTAGTCGAATAAAATTGTTGTTACATTGATGTGATCCAGTGTCAGTTCCGTGTATGTGGGTCATTATTCACAGGTATTGTTAGTTCATTTTGGAGAAAACACTCATGGGACTGACACCACTTTCCCGTGCGGATTTAAGAAGGACTCAATATTTTAAGGTAGTAATAAAAATTTAACTCGCCGATTTCGGGTTCAAGTAGAACATAAGGTGAACGGAAACTTGGGGACTGCGCCTACCTGATGCACCACAAGAAGGGCGAAATCGCTCGTGGGCTGTCGAAGAGTCTTCAGCAACCTTGTGAGTAGTTTCTTTTATAAAGCTGGCCAATTTATTAAAGCTTGCTGTTCACCATTTGGCTACCCTTGATCTTCGTTGATCTTGTAAAACACGATGGGTTGGTCTTGAGAAGCAATTCATTGCAGGTTTCTTCCTGGTTTAGATTAATCAGGCTGACGCAGCAGGATCACTCAGAAGGTTGCTGAAAACGCTTTGACAGTCCACGACCGGTTTCGTCCTTCTTGAGGCTCATCAGGTAGGCACAGTCCCCGAATTTCCGTCAGCCTTGTGTTCTGCTTGAACGAAACTTGGACAAATTTGGAAACATACTCTTTTCATTTGCACACGGATTCAGTTTTGACCTTTTATCACAGAGCAATGCGATCACTTCATATCCGATGCTTGGTTACATCAGGTCCTTCACGACGTTCTTGAAGAAGCCGGAAAGGGCAGTTCCCTGCACATAAGTGGTTAAATGTCTTGATTATTTCAATGAACCAAGAGATAAATTATAGACTTTGTTCTAACATTTCATTCAACAAAATGAATTAAATAGAATTATTCGTGCGTACTTGATGTCACCGAATTCTTTTCCCAAAGCAAGTTCCAGTACGGCCTGCTTGCTTCTTTTTAGACCCAAAATTAACATCCACATTCTAAACTTACACTGCACAATGGTGGATGCGCTCCTTGCATTATTAGGACAGGGTTTCGCTTGAATTTAACACCTTCCTGTTGCTTACTACGATCTATAGTAGGCTTGGTTTATCTGGCTTAAGCGATCGAGAAGGGTTCACACGAGCAGTTGTTTAAATACGCGGTTTTCCTTTCTATTAAGATAAGAGCGTGGATGTTACAAATGGTGCAAATCATTGACGAATGCTGCACAAAATTCCTTGGAAAATGAACAGTGGTTGTGGAAAACATGAGAGGAAAGGCACAGACAATTTGATTTTTCTGAGAAAAAACTGGAATTTTCATTATTTTGTCGAGTTGTCCCATCAATCCGGTAGATGCCTTAGCTCGCAGGCACAAAATGAAACGCAGCACGGAGCTGTCGATAGCTGCTACTTACAATTCCGAAATACACAGACACAATTCCGATACACAGAATATCGATTATCAGCCGTGGCGCAATTGCTGGGATGTAGACGAACCAAGCCGCTACAACGTTATCATATAGTAGATAGAGCGAAGTTAACAGGCATTTGGGCACAGTAGGCTTTACCGGGTATCATGGCAGTTTGTTTTAGGTATGTCCTGACATTCGTACCATGACCGATGAGTGATGGTCAAACCAACTTTTGGGCGAAGGTTACAGATCACTGCGACTGATTGCTTGCCTGACAGTAGGTGGAATGAGATATTTACATGAATTAGACACACCACAAATATTTTTTATCCGCAATGCTGCACTGTCAGGGTCAGGGGACTCCGACAGTCTCCCCCAGCATACTACAGAGTGGGGACTAGATCTCGTGACACTTCGTCCCAGGAGCGCTAAATTCTTAAGCACTGCCTTCCTTGTCGTCCAGATAGCTGCACTGTTTGTTTCGAATGTGCACTGAGTAATGTTGATGTACATATATCCAGTGGATTTTAAACAGATTAGATAAGGTTAAAAAAGTGGTTTGTTTACTGTAAGTACAAAGTGACTGTGTAACTTTACACTGGAGATACCAGTTTGCATCACCTTCATCTTCTACCGGACTGTTAATCCAGTTGCCAATGGTTAAAGCTTTATTTATTTTTGTTCGAGTTCCGGTGACATATTTTGGAGTTGACCCGCCCCAAGCTACTGACATCAGCAGTGGAGATCACTCGTGTGCATTCTGTGAGAAGGTCACTGATAATTATCCTCAAAAATATTCTTACTTATATTGAAGTTGAAGGACAGTGATTTGATTAGAAATTGAAGATCAATCGAACGGTGGTCAACTTTGGTCACCATAGTCAGTTAAAAATTGGTCAGAAGCCTAAAATTACAGACAAAATAAGCCTGTTGATATTGATTGTCTTTGCAGTCTAATGTACAAAAATTTGCCGGGAATAATTATCCCACCAGACCACATGATTCGGTCGGAAATCAATAGGTAATTGAAAACCTCATGAAAAAATTGGATAACAAAACCAGGCTGATATTTTCCCGCCATGCTGTACTGAACATCTGGATCCTTTTCTACTTCCCACGTCTTGTTTATGAAACAGTCTTCACCCTATAAAACACCAACTTGTGGGCTCGCAGATTAAGCTTCAAACAGTCAGCACGCAAAATCTTTATATTTTTTATAAAAACCTGTCAGCAACCGCATTCCTATCCGGCTTCCTAGGTAGGTGTATCCTTTGAAAAGCCTATCAACCGTTATGATGCATAGCATCCTTCAGCTTTTTAAACCAGGTACTTACGGGTAAACAGTACATTAGGATGAAAAGGAATTTAAATGGCTTACTGGAATCAATACGACAAATATCAGGGCGTCTGAGGCAGATGCTTAGTGTGCCAGTAAGTTTGCATATTTTCCACGAATGCCGTCATTACCTTTTTCAAACTGCCATTCTCACTGCAGTTCTTATCATTTTTAGCTACCCCGATTTAAGAAAGTATTCGAAAAGGGCCCAGCTAATCAAAAACAGACCCAGATCGAGTGATCTAAGATATGATTTGAGAGGGACTTGAAGTTATAGCCGAAAGTGTCAGTCGCAGGAATGACCCAGTGTGTCGAGGCGCAGCGTGAAATGCCTAAAACATTTCTGTAGAAAACATGAATATATGGTTATGACTGAAATCTGCTGTCGATTTGTACTGAGTTGGTGAGGCTCCAGACCAGATACGAACGTCCTTTTCATCGGATATTCGCTATCAAGTGAAATGCATCAAGGAATTTAGAGCTGTCTTGTTGAGGCAGTCAGCTCAAAAGTAAACTTTCCACAGACATGTTTGGGTGGCACACACAATCCGTAATAAATATTATTTGCCCAAGTTGATTTCAAACATTGTCTCGTGTGGGTTGTTCTCTGAAAAGAGAAGTGACTGAACAGTCCAAAAAGGGAGCAATGGAAACCCTTCCCATTACAGGGGTTTGGCTTTAGAAATAGTGCACTCATACAGTTTAACAAGACTCAAATCACACTGCAGTAGCCGTTTATGGCTGATCTGCCTTATTTTAGGAACGGTTGCATTGGAACACCATCAGCTACCGAGGTATCATGCGTTCGTTCTTTCATTCCCCAGGTTCCGTTTTGATGGCCCTGCTATACACGTGCGTAGTATGTTCAAAGAACGCAACCTTGATCAGCCTTGGATAATCTAGTCGAATCCATGTCCAACAGATTCAGCTGGCTAAAGCTATTGGAGTTATGGTAATACGGGTGGTTAAAAGTGGGAGCCGAATCATAAGGAGCATTGCTATTTTGGTACATCTTGTTGGGGGCGTATCGGTCGTTTGGGATATTGCCTCATCTAGATGATGTATAAGTGATGGTGCTGGAGTGTTTATGCATTGGTGTTTGATTATGAAAGAGATAACGTCTCTCATGATTAGGATAATATTACCTCAAATGGAGGTAAAATCCCTTCAGCCGCATACCTTATATAAGGATGCCTCATAATACTATTGTTCCAAGACTTGCGAGACTTGCTAAGTTGGTAGTCATTGGGCCCAACTTTTTCCATCGACCCAGCTTTCCAAACTTCACCGTGTCTTCTAGTTCCACGATAAACAGACGATAAACACAGCTTTTGATTCACGATAACTTCTTTAAAGAACACGCGGCAACAGCCTGGGAATGCATTGGAAGCGCAGAACTCCCTCCCACTGATTGCATCAATTGAGTCAACAAGGACGATGCTGCACCTTACATGTGGACACTCAGCCTTCTCAGGTGACGCGCCGCGCCCCTACCCAACACGATAACAGGCGACGAGCAACAGAGACTTCTGTGACCTCCATAATGGGGCTAAGATATTCATGCTCGATTCTTTCAGGTGTATTAGTCTATAGGCGGTGTAAAATACAACTTCTGAATTACCAAAAAATTGTGTTTTAAACGAATTACACGGGCTGTTCTAGGTTGCATGAAATTCCTTCGCAGAAAGAATCCGTGAATCGGTTTTCTCTGTAAGACCTACTCGTTGGATCCCACAGGATCACTTACACACCACATTGTCTGTCTATTCACACTGCTTGCATTTCGGAGCATATAATTTGCTGATGGATGACACTGCGTCAAGTGTTTTAGCAAACTTATTAATTGTGATGTTCTCTGTAAAGTACATATGACCAAGACTGATTACATAAAACTCTTAGTCACCATACTCACCCTTTCAGACTTTATGTTAGGATCACGGATACACTTGGGTGAACATCAAACATCACATTCAACACAGTTGCTAAATCCGGCGGGTGAAATAATTAAGATCAAGCATTTTAGTAAGGTGGTTTCATTTTAAATTTTTTACATGCATACTTTTCATTGAGAAACTGTCATAATTTCCGGGAAAATCAGTGTATTGGAGGACTGGGTATTAAGTTGGGCGGAAAGGGCAAAAAGGTACGCCTGGAGGTTGACTCAAACGATCGAGTTATCTCCCCGGATGTCATGTCATTATGGAAACCGCACAGATAGCTACCTGGTGGTATAGACAAAGGTGTGGTGAATTACGCGTGAAGCTTATGCGCCCTTTATGTGCCGGAGAGTATGCGTCCCAGGAAGATCAGTTGGTAGAGCTGCTATCTGGTAAGCGGTAAATAAATGGCGTGCCTCTCGTTCATGACCACCGAAGAACCGTACGTTCCCTTTGAATTAGAGACGCTTGACATTAGATTCTTGCTTCTTCCAATTTAATCGACCAGTGAGAAACAGGGCAAAAATGGATTTTGTGATATCAGTGTAGTTACTATCAACCAATAAAGTTGAAACAACCTATAATCCGTATTGCTTCTAAGAGACAAACCTCCCCACATAGCGGTCATTCTGCGAGAGTTTCATAAATTTAAATTCAACAGACTCCACGACCATAGGCGACGAAAATATTTGGCAGGTTTCGAAAGTCCGTGCAGCCACTCTACCATGTCTAGTGATCAACGCGACACTTACTTGATCATCGTTTCAAGTATTCACTAAATTAATCACATAGCGTAAAGTTGGACATGTTCGCCTGTTCACCTGTTAAGAAATGATTAGCCTGTGGTGTTGAGGTAGTGACAGCACGCCCCCTCGCTTATCAGATGTCGGGAGTTTGGCTCCTGGATACGTACTGCTGATGAGCCCTAAAAAAGTGAAAGTAGAGTTCAGGTGTTGCCGACTCTGACCAGGACAAATGAAAGGATGCTCAAAACAGAATAATGTTAATCGACATTCAGCACATCAGACAATTATTCACAAATATTTGCACTGCCGAACACATTTATCACTGCATATGGAAGGCTTGTGATTAGTCACAGTAAATCTGAAGACAAAATGTTCAACAGATCACCTGAAAATAAAATAGTCTTGGATATTGAAAGTTCTCAGAAAAGTTGAACATTTCCATGTATTTAAAAAATGAAACTGGTCAGCTTTTTCCAAGAATGAGACGAACGGGATTTGCTCACTCTACTGTTGGATTTATTCCGTAGACATTTTGGGGCAGCTGTCCGCCTAAAAGCCACGACAGGTAGCAGCTGCTGAGATTTTGTTAAATGTTTGTCTATTTCTTTGAAATATAGGATGCGGAATATACCGGACGAATCAGCTGTATCACTCGAAAAACTCAGGTTATCATATCGATGTCCAAATAGCCATGTCAACCTTCCTTTGTTTTTCCTTCAAATTTCCGTTTGGTGGTCCGGAGTGGTGTTCAGCCTTTTGCTTCATAAATGGCACACCCAGTTATTAGCAAGAAACTGGACTGACTGCACAGAGATCTGATAAGCGAGTCACATGTACTCCAACCATCATAAGAATACCATATAAATGCTAATTTTATTGAATTTTTCGTTTGCTTCAGTTGCACATTTTGTACTGTTAGGCTAACTCAGCCAGTTCTACAGGGCAGGAACTGTTGAGCTCTTTTGTTATTAAAAAAACAAATGAGAGAGTGGACCTTATGGATCCCAACGGATTTCTGAACGCTTTATAGTCCGGATAGCAGTCGAAAATTCCAGATCCGGGCTGTGAGTGAGCATCCAGCTTTGCGGCCATGTTGTAGTTAGATAGAATAAGACACCAAACATCCTTTAGCTGCGCAGATTCATATCACATAGACTGTTGTTGGTTGGCTCCTCTAGTGGTGACTTCTTAGAAGAAGGCTCACTTGGCTGGCGAACCGCTTTGTTTCCTCGTTAGATAAATAATATTTTGTTAGTGAAGGCCAGGTTGCTGTTTCTAGTTCACTGTGTCAGCGCACGATGCTCTTTTTGATTCAGACTAACTTGGCATAATTCTGCCCAGGATGAATGTCAAATTCGCTTAATTTGTTCATGAATTTACTTTGCAGTTTTACATAATAACACCAGAGTTTACTTAATAGTTTGTCTTCTTGTTAGCTAAGAACTGATATAGTGCACGACTAATGTCGAAGTCAGGGAGACAATTGTTTTAGTTGCGGTCAATCGATCGTGAGAATATTGATCTTCTTTTTTGATCTTTTTTTGTTTACGCAAGTTCTTTAACCCTAGTTTGAATTCACAAAACACACAAGAACTGCAGTTTGTAAACAATTTCTCCTCGAACCTCCTCTATACTCGCAAACCTTAAGAAGTAAGCAGGCGCTTTTTCAAAAGAGTAAACAAATTATAGGGGAAAGAACATGTTTCTCGGGCAGCGAGAAAGACCAAATCCCCTACGTTCGTATACTTGGGTAAGCTAATTTAGATCTATCCCATTTGAATAATGATGTATGTGGATGGCAGTCGACAGCGAGCACCGATGCCTCTTCGCTCATACATGAATGCTGTGGTTATACCCCCTCCACTTCGGTGCTAATACAAGCACAAACAAACGATAACAGAAAACAAACAAACGAACTACTGTCAGAACTGTGTGGGGCTAAATGGACCAGTGTCATCTTAAATCATCCAGTGTGACCAAGAATTGTGTAGTAAGCCGCCAACTTTCATTTGGATGCTCGTCAATCCTGCATCCGGATGCAAAGATGATGATAATGGTTACCGGAATTTTGTCGATGACGAACTACTTCGTCGTGACAGCCGGTGTTCTTTTAACATGCAGCGTCCAGAATTTTGTCTTGTATTCGTCGTTTTGGTTGAAGTTTCTCTTTTGTGTGCTTTCCATATGCATGTAGAATGTGGCACTTCATAGTTCCCCGGGTCTCGCTGATGATGGCTGTCACATTAAAAAAAATTTTCCAGCATACTCCTTTCTGGAGCCACGGGTGTTCATTGGCGGAATACAGAGAGGAGTTCAAAGAACACTGCATATCACTCGCCTGATCGTCTCATAAATCTACGTAGATCTAAAGACGCCTGGGACATTAATCCCTCAAGTCAGCAGCTGTTGTGTTTAAACAGTTGTGTGATAGATTCTAATCATTGATTTTGTTCAGGTTTTTGTTCCCTTTTGGATTTGTTTGTTCTAACCTCGTTCTGCCGTATGTGCATTAGATATGAGCCCAACGCATAAACAAAAAAATCATACTTGTTTCTCGCAGCGATAGGTCTCTCAGGTGAACAGTTTCGAAACCTTACTGCTGGTGGAGTGTCACACGTGTACCCACCACTTCCATTCACAGCTGAGTGGCTCCACTACACTCGGGCCTTAAGTAAAATGGAATGCCCACTATTTTATTCACAAGAGCTGCGCACCCAAATGGATGACCCTGAAGACGAATCTAACCAACATTTGGAACTGGCAAGAATATAATAAATTTGTCTCTGGGATAGAAGCATGTCAAGCTGTGCGAAAAAACCGACAACCCATAAAAGGAACTTAAGTACTTTTCACCATGTTGGATAAAAAACGAGTGGAATGCATATCGGGAAACTGCACCGTCTGCCTGACTGTACGTTGCTGTTCATGTGCGTTGAATTCGGTTGGCTGGCTCTCTTCGATACATTAGTTGAAAACAGCTTCCATGGTATATAATAGACAAGTGAGAAAAAATCAAATCTGTTCAGATTTTTCCACTCATTTCCAATAATAAAGATGCGCTACTCTTATTATGTCAAACTGAGATCATCTAGAGATTTCTACACTGGTGGTCATCCTTTTAGTTAGCTTCGATAGAACTTAAATATGGTCCTGCACTAAACGTACATTACAGCACAGCTGATCGTTAGGACATACACAAGGGCTATGTCGTTGCCTCCGATCAAAGTTTTCAAGTTAGTTTTTTCAACTACTTCTGAGCAAAACACATATGAGAAGACAAGAGATTTATCTACGAAGAAAGTGATGACAAGAACCATACAAGCATACCTTAACATGGGTAGAACAAAGACCCATGGAGTTGTGTTCAAAGACATAGATGGCTTGAAACATTGAGAAGCGGAACTTCAAACATGAGGCTATCTGTACACATACTGTTTCCAATGATAACATGGTCAGTCATTTGATTGCCGAGGGGCCGAATAGAAGCATACGAACAATACTCAACGACATAATAAGCTAATATACTGAAAGCTATGAAAAAAAAAACTACAATTCTGTTTACTTAAAAAATTACAGTGTTTCCGGTATGAACAGTGAGAAAACTGAAGACATCCGCCCTTTCGTGTACAGGCCAGTCGCCTACCCAGGTTTATCAAATGAGTAGGCTCTTGTGCTGAGCCTGTTTGACGACATGCTTGGATGTGGCCTTACATTAAGTCAGGTGTTTAGCGTGCAAAGTAAGATCCTTGCGACTTTTATGCTCCCTTTATATTGATGGAATTAACTCATCATTTCAATACCACAAGCGCGATTGGAACAATCCACTACCTGACAGATCACCTGTACTGACGGCTTGTAACCTTCCAATCTTATGACAGTTCCCAGTAGCTGTTTATTCTCTCATCTCTGGCATACTGCAAACTGCAACCTACTGCACATAGCCTGTGAATTCACAGTCGGTGGTGTATCCTAACATGACAATTAAGCTACCGTTTTAACCCCAAATTAAGTTAAAATTTGGTTAAGAGCTATATGGATAAAGAAACTTATCTGATCGGATGAAGGGGAGCTCCAGGTTGGGCTAAATTCACTTTTTCAGCCTTCTGTTTTTCCATTGTCAAATCCATCGGATCATACTGTAAGTCCATTCTAGTCATGGCAGCGGATGATCCTTGTTATTCAAAGTCCCACAGTCACCTAGAAATCCCGTTCTCTTCTGTTTTAGCCCAATAACCTTCGAGTCACTCAGCGGCTCTGTAAGCAAGAGACAATCCAAATTAGTTAAAACGTATTGCTCAACTCAGTTGTTGGAATATTTAGATGAACGGGTGACAGGGCACTATCTGAGACACGAGGTGGACTTTGTGCAGCATATTCAGTTGAAGAATATCATGAACGAGAGATTCAGCTGGGATTAGGCGAGTCTCCCGTGAGAACCGAATTTGTATGCAAATTAGTGTATTCGTCGTATTAAATGATCAAACGCAACAGTCTGATCTGAGCCTAGCAAAGTCGGATTCCATATTGGTAGCTAAATGTTAACATACAAAGCGCAGTTGTCACTTCCAGGCTAGAGGTGTGAACTGTCAGCCGTAAAATTACACATTTGGACGCTGTAGACTATGTTATATCCAACTAAAATCTTGAAGATAAAATTGAAACAGCCTAGCTATCTATTGGCCCAGTTGTGGATGTCCGTGTGTCCAAAAAATAGAGTTGATCCAAATGCATTTGCGTTTTGACTGCAGTCACGCTAAAACCGGAATTATGGACTAGCTAAGAAGTATGCTTTCTGGGTGGTTTGCCAACTTCTGGCAGAGTTGTCCTGGCAGGCAACTGCGATTTCTACATGGTTTGAACATTAGCCCCGTCTGCACGATGCCAAAATCCACTTAAGCGGAGTGAATCTGTCACTGTTTCGACACAAATCAGTCTGTGACTGGTTATCCTATGAACCACACAGGCGTAGCTCAGGAGTATGCTTTTTACTACTCCCGTTCTATCCTGAACATTTCCTACAAAAAAGGACCTTCTGAATGGTGAAGGTCAGCGAATGCGGTTGGCGACAGTTCATTAATTATCTTCAGGCTGCAATTTTTCAAATCCACACGCTACACGCAACCTATAAAAATCTAGCAGACCAGATATTATTTTTCTTCCCTTTATGTGTTCTGTGTTTTTTGTGGATATGATTTGCTTTATAGATAAACTGATCACTTTTAGGAATAAAATGAGCAGTTTCTTGATTAATTAACAATTGTGAAGTTTTATTGCCCTCGAGTACTTTATATTACCATTGAAAACTAATAGTCTTTTGACAAGATTAATCGGTTTCATGTAAGTTGGTGAGATCTCAATTGCTTGTCTACTGTAATCGAAATAACAAGGAAACAGAAGTGTATAAGAGCGTCCGGGAGACGTGAACTCTGCAGAAATTTATTTGGACACTGCATACTACGGAGAAGTTTGGAGTCACATAATCAGGTGTTTGGATCTCTGTGCACCTGTTTAAACATTCGTTCACGTTAATTGATAGGGTGCTGCTAATGACACGGTTAAACCAGGCCTGTCATGGGTGGACACCCAATTCTACACTGGGCACAGACCGTTAAAATTAAGCGTGCGCAGCCTTTATTTGTATGTTTAAACTGAAGTCCCGGAGGTTGACTACGTCCAGCTTAGGCCATATGCACAAGAGCCGGAATAAACTTCATCCTGCCTCCCAGACTGATAATTACTCACACCTCTAAATCAGTGAAACTTTCTTCCTCTCTGTTATTCCGCTTTTTCTACATTCTACACCGGTCAGTTGGTTGGAGTTCAGTCGAGCAGTCTAATTTGAAATTCGAAGGGCTCGGCTCAGTGGAACTTTTGAAAGAACAGGAAAATTGCACAGAGCATTACTGAACAGCTACCAGGGTGTCAGAATTCAAAAGTCATCGAAGAATGGATAGGCAAATTATATCCAAGTCTGTGTTCGTGACGCTGACGGTTGAAAGAACCCCATGTTCATAATGCATCCTCAAGGAAATGCTGCTACTTACTTTGTAAGGTTTTTATTTGCTATAAGATAAAACAAGGAAAAAATGTTGAGAATCAAGTCGTATAAATTTCTTCCTGCCTAAATCATTGAAAGTTGCGAAAACTGGAGTCAGAGTTGAAGCGAATTGGCACTAAGAGGTGAAATGCTAATGCTGAATTCTGGGACGGTCGAGGTACACCATCCCGAGCTCTTGTATACAAATGTAGCTGTGTTTAGAAAGTCCACTCCTGGTTGTGGCCACACTCTTACCCGGTCGAATAGGGAAGTTTCAGATGACTGAAAGCCGTGGAAGGTAGTTTGACCAGCGTTTTTTTCTCGAGTGTTTAATAAAATAACATGGAGGGTCTTTATCACTTAAACCGTAGTACTCAACAGAAGCAGTACCATAGCAGTACCAGTTGAAGTCCAAAAGAGATGCGAGGGGGCATTCTTTAATAGAATTCGGCTACCTGTTAAGTCCCAGAAAGGGCGAAGCAATAATGAACTACAATAAGCTTTCCGCAGCTTGGTAAATAGCGGTAACTAAAAAGAAAAACTACTTCATTTTGCTGAACATTGGCATACGTGAACCTCAGCAGATTTACAAGCCTACTTTGGTCATATCATAAAACGGGGAAACTGATTCAAAGGTTACTCGAATCTGTTTGTATCAGTTCCATTAGGGGTGAGTGGTTAACTTGAATGTGGAGAAAAGACCTTGTAGATCGTGACACAAGGCAGATTTTCCGCAGCCGTTCCAACCAGAATGGTGACTACTTGCTCTACAAGTTTATGAACAAACTTGACTGGTAGCCATTGTTGATCTACTGGTTGTCGGGGTGGGTCTACCACAGTTGACTGCGCAAATAGGCATCACCTGATTTAACAGTCTGACCAAAGTGAATCCAAACAAGATAAAATTTACGCACCATTACAAACTGTATCATTTTATTCAGAGGCGGGCTAAATTCGAATGATTTCTACTCAGAATGATTAAATATTACCAGGTAATACGAAAAAATACGGCTTGGGAAAGCAGCGATATCAAAAATTAGTGGCCACTTAAGTTGTCAGCTTTGCAATCCAACTGAGAAGTCAACTGCTGACAGCATATACGCCAAGTTTCTGTGCTACCGAGGACGAATTATGATTTATACGGATGCATAATCGTGAGGTAACCATAATTCTCATCAAAATCTAGTGAATCCAACGGTGTGTGCAATTTATGTCCGGAAGTTTTCGGGTTTGGATTCTGTTCCAGGATCTGCGTATGGTTGTTGAGTCCTTACAGAAACAAAAAGCATGTAAACAGCTTTGCAGCAAGAAGTGTCCCATTTTTTGGTGATCTAATAAGCCAGACCTAAGATCTAATTTAGTGTGGTTACGCAAAACCCATTTTTTATTGGACAACACAAATGTATTTTTTTAATGTTTCTTCTTTTGATGAGCCTTTATCTAACTCGTTTGGGTCTTTTGCTTCTAATTGTTACCAAAAGTACCTTACAGGACGACACCGTACGAGCGACCACCCACACATCAGTTAACTTGATTCACACTGATTTTTCAAGCCTCAGCTAGCTTATCTCCGCTCCTTCATTCAGTTGGTGTTCACATCGCAGACTGATGTGCCTTGTTAACGTCGTTAACTTATCGCTCATTGCTGGCTATGTTTCCAATGTCTAAGGTTAGCCTTTTCCCTAATTCGAATTCCATGCCAATTGGCTACCTTCTGTGTGCTTATCGCACCTTGCCACTATCAGTTCACGATTGAATAGGATGCTAGAAACTACACAAACCCTAGAACTTGTGTGAAAATACAGTTTCTTTCTGGCGTTTCTCTTAAATTAACAAAGGTCGCTCAACATCCAAAGCATAATTGGGAGCGGTGTGTGGGTGAAAATAGGTCCGCCGAGTTTACAGATTCGGATGAACACACGGACACAACAATTAGACAAGTTATACGCATTACTGCTCTACTATATTAATCCATACCTGATAAGCCCATCAGAAAATCTGACAAAATTGTTTGTTCCAGGGAGGTGCTATAATCCAGACGAGTAAGGCAGTGCAGATAGAACCTGATTATTGTTCACATCAGCTGTCTACTGATTCAGATAATCTAACTACCGAAAAGTCATTAGAATAGGTATCTGGTGACGAAACGTTTGTTTCCTGTGGTTGTTCACCAGATAGCTGAAGAACGGAGATGGCAACTATGCAGTAGGAAGAAATTAAGCCTATGTCGATGCAGTACAGTATGATCTAGAAGGCTTAAGAGAAATTGTGAAAATACATTTCACGCAACCGCTTTACTGATCAGACAATACAGCTGAAAAACAAGCTTTGCTAATACTTAATGGTTCCTATTCTTTTGATGACAAATGTATCGATGGGGAAATACCGGCCATATAGACGGATGTCTGAAAACGCTGGGTTGAACTTTCCAAAAGGGCGATAACATGCTATTAAGGGCCAATTTTCGAACATCTGTAAAGTACGATCGAGAACGCAGGTTAGCAACTAAATCTAAGATATTAGACACTCTTGAAGTTAATGTCAGATGAATCTACAAACCCAAAAATTATGTTAGATCTGTATGGACATTGGCGCCCACTTGGTCAGATAATTGCATCCTTAGCCACGTGCCGATTGCAACAGACAGTTGCTTGTTACCCTGGTCGAATGGCATTTAGTCTTTAAATTGATCTTTCTATACTACTTAAGTTCGAGTTTGAAAATGAGGTATCACAGAAGTGAAGCTCGTCCACACTTCGCTAAGTTCTCACAGTTAATTTAAAACTGCAAAGTAATGACGTGAAAGGCTGTAGTTTTCCATCGCATACTTCTCTATCTAAACTTAGAATTTATTTTCTTCACGAAACCGTCATATTTCTTTTGCATGATACAATTCACCAGGGGTTTTCGAAACAGAATTGAAATGATGTGATGTAATCCAGTGTGTCATAAATGATGCTCTGAAAATATAATCCCCTTGTCACTAGTCTTCTCCCCTGTGGAAATCCCCATTCTGCGTGTAACTGTATGTTAACATTGCAAATAAAACTATCACGTCCATAACATTGGAGTGAATCAAAATTTGGAAATTCTTCTGAACTAGGAGATACAGGAAACATCAGCTTTGTATCCCAGTAAATTTGATCCCAACAACCCTCCACTAAAGGAGATACGTTGATACATCAGAAAAGATGGACTTGACACAAAAGACAAATTTGAGAAAGATTACTTCCATTTGGTATACACATGTGACCGACTTTATCTGTCTTGGTTGACCACTAGGTGCTTAGGCATCCTGTAATGTGTAACCCGCGTCCCCTTACCGGCAAAATAGCCAGACGTATTGGCCTTTAAATTTTATCAGGACGATCTTTCGACCATGTGGATCACATCGAGTGAACTAATTTTGCCTAGTTCCCTTCGAGTAATTCATCTACACTGTTAATCAGCAGAATACTATAATAAGCCAGCTCCTAAACGAAGCGTTTGATTTTATGTCTCTCAGTAGACTTATATGATGTTCATGGCTGATGCATTCCAGCAAGGACAAGTCAGGTGTCCAGTGATTCGCGGTCCTGTGGCACCTGATGAGTTCACTATAGAAAAATTCTAGATCTGAAGGCTTAACACCTCTTTGCTGTTTCTTGTTTGTCAGTCCACGAGAATTGGCTTTATTAGGTAAGGTTTGATGAGATCAGCATCTAGTATATTCGTTCCGATATCCCCAGTTCATGTGGCCGAAGAATTTGGAATATGGTTAAGTGAATCTTCAATAAAGTACTCCCCTGTTTACTTCTTTAAAATTTAAACGAACCGCGTAATTTCTGGTGAATTTTTGCATTTATATGTGCGCACGCCCCTATATATGTGAACCTCCTAGGTAAACCACATGAGAACATGAGGATTGTGTAAGCAACATAAAATGCTGTATATCGGTGGAACTGAAAAATTATGGATGGCCAACAATGAGCAGCCGTCTGCCATTAGGATACGCGAGACCTTAGTTGGTTCTAAATTCACTTTTCAATTCGATTCCTACCAGTTAGTCAACGTAGATGGGAATCAAGGCTGTTGCTACTGTTCGACAACTGTATAACGAAAAAATAAAACGGGTTGAAAAATCATTTCGTGGGCTGTCGAAGAGTTTTCAGCAACCTTACGAGTAGTGTATTACATTTAGATTACTCTTTAGCGAAGTATTGACAACAAATGTAAGTTTTGGTCCACCTTCATGCTCACCGACCAAAAGCACGATGAGTGGGGGGGGGGCTGGATTGATGTGATTTCCTTTATCGAACATGACTTCGGAACGAACCGGGCAGATGATGTCGCACCAGACAATTTGTCATATTTCATAACGGTTGTGTGGCAACACACTACACAAACATACCACTTTAGGGGCATGCTGGAGGGCATTTCCAGATAGAGTATTATATTTCAAAAAGTGCCCCCTTATCATAAGGGAATTATGAAAACAACTAATTGAATCATGCATCACCTGCACAAACGACCTTTGACCATAACTCCCCTGAGATGAAAAGGTTGTTTTTCCAGCAGTCTACGGCTAAAAAATGCATCTCATCGTTTTCTTTTTTCTCTCGATCACTCTCCAAATTTACCATCTCTGTTGGAATTGCCAAAACAGTTTTCATAGTCTCATTCGATTGTTTTTATCATCCCAGCAATGAAACGCTTCCGGTTTAATACTCCTCTTCTATTATACTAGTTGGAATTATTCTTCTTTTTATGGCTATTGTGTGCTTTAATAATCCCCATTTTTTCCAATAGAATTCATTGGCTTCTTGGCTAGAATATCTGCGAGCAAATATAAAAATTGCTTTTTCCGAATCACTCTTCCAGATTGTTCTCAGCGTAATGTACGGCACCAAAAGTGAACCGATGAAGGCCACATCCAGGCACACGAAAACTATCGTTTGCTATCTACCGTAGCAAGGTAGCTGGTAAGCGCCCGCTTGATGTTTTTCATGGATGGTAAAACATAAATACATCCTGACATGCAGCTCAATTCACTCAGGTTTTCCCGTTTTCTTCTCCTTAAAGGAATCACCGTGTTTGTTCTGCAAGCCCGATGAAATACTATTCTTTATTCTCTTAGTCTACCGCCGCACCTAGGGCGGCGTGCTGAGTAGGCTGATTAAGAAGAACACTGTATAGTTCGACAAATATACTCATTTGCAAATCAATTTGGTTTTCACAGGAGACTCAACCGAATCTCTCGTTCATGATATTCTTTAACTGAATGTACAACTGATTTGCAAATGAGTGTATTTGTCGAAATCAGTCAAATTTGGGTTCAAGTAGAACATAAGGTTAATGAAAATTAGGGGAATGCGCCTACCAAAATTGGTAAAACCGGTCGTAGGCTGTCGAAGAGTTCTTAGCAACGTTGTGGGTAGTTTCCTTTGTGGAAACACAGCATACTGTTTATTCATTTACTGTTTGGGTTGATCAACACCACAGTCACGCACTAAGCGCAAAGGGTGCGTACTGAAAACCAGAATCTGCGAGAGACAGAGTGGGTAAGCTGGCACCTGGACGGTGTGACTCCTTTACGTGAGAGGACCTATGGCAGAAGATCAAATAAAAATACATTGACGGTTCATTCTCAGGTGGTGGGCGATAATGACGAACATCACGGTTAACTGTGTTTGACTAACTCAAGTCCGATTTCCTTCATTCGGCATATGGGATATAAGGCGCTATAACGACTACAAACTCCGTTGAACCTTCGTTATTTTTGCGTTCTTTTCCTGGGAGTTGAAACAATCCGCGATTTTCTCCGCCAGTTCCTTTCGTTTTTGAAACTCCCCGATATTCCTCTCAGACGAATCTTTGCTGATAAACCCCATAGAAATGGTGTTCGTTTGCAGCTAAGTTGTGCTCCATCCTCCCAAAACCGGTCGTAGTTTGTTTGACTTTACTGTGTAAAACATCCACATATGGACGAATATTTGTCACACTGCCTTTGGGCAACGCAATAGCTGGTTATATTTTGACTTGCGTCATGAAAAAAGCATCCACCTGTGTTCGCACCTGGCGCGCAAACAACCTGTAAACAGTGGTTCATTTTCACTTGTTTGAATCCGACCATTTTCGACCATAGACTTCACAGCTCAACAGTTGTACTGTATTTACCTCATCGTTCCAGTTGCTTTTTGGGGAACTCTCCGTTTCCATTTACGATTCACAACAGCTGTGGCTTGATGTTCGACTTTCATCCGAAAAAGTATCAGTTGGTATAGGAATTTTTATTGCGTGTTGGTGTAGCTGTCTGAATGACAAAGTTTACTGGACCATAAAATTGGTGTTCTTAGATCTCTGTATTAAGTTTGAGGAGCTGCGATGACAAATTGTTAAACCAATATGAAAACTTCAAAATCTGAAGTGGTAGCAGATCCTGTTTAAGGTCCCAACGATATCACTGTTCACATTACCTTAAATTTAGAAAGATCTAATATGAAGATATCTCCATAAATCCATGCCAGTTGACTGCTCGATTACAGCCACACTGTCCATCTAACTAGTCATCTGTCCCCATGGTTGACCTGGTAGACAGTAGGCTACCAGGTTGACAATCCTTCATATATAATGAGGAAAGAGGTGAACAATTCGTGAGTAGTATAGCCACGATAGGCATTTTGCTGTTTTTCGAGCTCCTCTGCTTGGTGTAGATAGGATCGATCACGTGACACTGGGTGGTAATCAAAAGGTTCTTATCCGATAGCCATGAGATTATCAATCACAGTAATTCCAACGAGCCATGCGTTCTTAACCAAGTTAGTCGAATTTCTGACGTTCCTTGAGGTATGTATTTACAGCACGTTTTTTACTTACGGTAGGTTATTCAGAATGCAAATTGGTTGTAAGTCATCAACTACCTGGATAGGAGTAGTGGTTTAAGAGAGATAAACCTGCTTGAGTGGTAGAATGTAATGAATGACAGTGCACTGGAAGTCTCTGTGATTATCGATGACAAATTCGTGACAGGTTTTGTGACCATTCCGTTCGCCACCAGTGGCAAACCTCCCGCATCAGCTGGGCATCTGATTATGTTGTCCATACCCCAAAGTTTACTAGATACTTCACGCCTGTCTGAGGTTCATAATGACAATGGAATGCGACATAATTAATTCCCGGAACCTTCTGCCAAATGATGTCCACACTCGTTTGTCGAAGCCGGTAACTTAGCGCTTCGCGTTGATTTTGCTTTTCAGTTATTATTAACGTCCCAGTGAGCATATGGGGTTCGATTTCACGGAATTGTTTTTCAAATATCATTCCTTCATTATGTTCAAATGTCTAACTTAGCCTCCTGCTTGTCAGGTATGTGTTGACCATACTTAGTCGGCCAATATACGTTTGATCTGAATAGAACTGGAGCCAGAAAGGCCGATTCACAAAGAGCAGAAATATCAAATAAATAGCAGATTCGGTAAATTGACTCTATTGCATGGCTAAAAAGCCTGTAGCCTCTTTCCAGCGTTGCAGTCACTTCCTTAAAACAGTGGAGGTCGATATCCAAGAAAATACTTGAAGCCCATGAAATAAACGGTTTAGATTATGGAAATATGGAGGTTTTCATCATAAAGCACACTCACAAATTCTCAATACATCGATGATAAAACACGGCCACGCACATTACCGAACACGATTCTTTGACTGACAACTGACGCTGATTTAACGTATCGGTAGGAGATGTTGTCTATTGTCTCTCCGTCCGCCTTAAAACTTGGCAAACCTGGTAATCCAATCCACGCTACCTGCAGAGGCTTTTGCGTCAGAAGCAAGGCGCGTCCCACCAACAGTTCCATCGACCATTTACCAAACATTTTGAACCGATGACTTCTCAATCAGTTCCAAACTTTCTCCAATAATAACCAATTTTCTGTTTCATAGACATCAATTTTCAAAAGCACGAAAACGTCATTGTGTGCAAAAGACGGGTGGAACAACATAAGCGCACTTCACTCCCTTTTTCATCCCGAGGGAAGCAGACCGGAGGCAAAAAATAAAGGGTATTCCTAAATCCAACTGCATGCATAGCCGTTAGACCATGGATGCCATCTAAAGTAGGAAGAACTAAGAACCCGGGGCTCCGAGTATATGCGTCGGATGGATTAGCGTCTCACAATACTTGCGAGTTTCGCCAAAATATTCGACAACATGGTTCGAAGAATGGTTCGCTGAGTATCAGCTCCAACACCATCACAGGTCTAGCGTGCTAAGGAAACTTCAGTGTTAAGAGGGTGCGGAGCATCATTTTAAATATGCGTGGTGGTCTTTGACCCGTGCGGTCTTCCACGCTGGGAATTTTCTACCAGGAATTTCACCCTTAAAAATCTATCCTTATACTGTTCAGTTAAAGGTAGACAGCACCAACGCTGCTGGGTAGAAGGCTTTGCGCCCAAATCCATTACTCACTTAGTAAGCACTAAAACTACTGGAAAAATGTATTTAGGCTAATTCAGCAACTCCGGATATTCATGCGTATCTGCAAAAGAAAGTGAAGTTTGATGGATGAATTCAGGGCTAAAATCAGTGCTCAACTACTCAGCATTTGTTAGCCGCCAGCAAAGAGCCTCCTGAAAAAAGTGAGCACATAAGGGGAACCTTTTTAGTTAAGGCAAGATTTCTATCGAAAAAATTGTCGTCCCGGGTCGAGGTAGGTTGAGTTAGACTCCAAATAATCGTTGGCTTCCCACAGGGTGACGAGACGGACTTGAATGCGTTTGCTTATCGTAGAAGTCTACTGTAAAAATCCAGTTCAGTCTTTTTTTCCTGTCCGATCTTTTGTAATAGCAACTACCCTACCCCTAAATTGGGAGGTCCGAAAACCGAAATAAAAGTAAGTTTAAGTATAAAAGAACCGCCTTTCGGGTCCAAATGGTAAATTTCAATGACGGTCAACCGAGACCATTCAAATAACACGACGTTTGCTAACAAGAATGCCAAGAATTCCAGGCGAATAGGATGTGAAATACAAAAAATGTTCTAGAGCTACTTGCATCACTTGCATAGGTGGTTATGCTACTAAGTACGCAACGAATGCATGATTGCTCTTGACCCTCCAGGCTGGCAAAAGACTCAGAGGAAAGATAGAATTTATCGCCTATAAAAATTTTGCATTGCAGTTTTGTCCTGCGCTATGTGATTCCTCACTGCGTACAACAGCCGCGCCCTATTTCAGCTGATTTGATCAACCGGTGAAAAGATGGCAGGTGTCAGCAAAACGATATGCTAAAAAGACGGGACGGCAATTCACGCCCTCAATCGTCGTCTTGAGCGATGGGATGAACACTTCAAAGAACAGTTCAGCTGGTCTCCTTCAACACAACCGCTAGAAGAACCCAATGGGCTTGGATGGAACATTTACACCAGCCCGCCATTAACAACAGAAATCGAGCGTGAGACATCGATCCTCCAACGCAACAAGGCATGAGCGGACGGTCTGGTGCGAATGGTCGATACTCCACACTCCTCAAAAAAGGTAGCGAGCTCCTGGTGAGCAGTCTGACGACCACAAGTCAGAAGATTTGGGGCGAAAACATAACACTAGTGGAATAAAGCTCTTCGACCGACATCCCAGTCTTCGAAAATGACACATAAACGTCATGCGAAAACCATCGTGGCGTCAGCCTGGTTACATCTAAGTTGCTGTCTGGCATTATTTTGCGTAGGTTAATCGATTATCGGGAAAGACGGATTAGTGAGAATCAAGCTGGGTTTTGCCCTAGCCGAGTGTGCACCGATCATATCTTTACCTTGAGACAAATTCTTGAACAGTGCCACTCCTTCAAACGTCCCACGTTGGTCGATCTTCTTGATCTGAAAGCTGGTTTTGACTCTGTCGGTAGTTAGAAACTTTAGCGGTGTCTGACGATCGACGGTGACCCTTCCAAATTTATACCCCTTATGAAGGTACTTTATGCGAACTCCTGTGGGCGCGTATGAGTATGCGGCAAGCTTTCGCCTCAGTTCACCACGTCCAGTGGTGCCTCTCCCACCTTTCCTCTTCAACGTTGTTATTGACGTTCTGCTTGAAATTTCTATGCCTGCCTCTGAAAACTCGGGGGTCCAAATGCTCCCGGGACTTTCGCTCACAGACTTTGAGTATGTGGACAATACTGCTCACCTTGTTTCAGACCCTTCAAAAATGCAGACGATTATAAATAACCTAAGTAACTCTGCCGCATGGTTCGGCATGCGCTTCACACCTGCAAAGTGTAAAGTGCTGCTACAAGACTGGGTTGGATCAAACAAAAGCCTCGTGATTGCAGACGAGCCAATCGAGGTGGTAGGTAAATTCTTTTACCTAGGCATTTGCATAAGTTTCGGTGGACTGGCTGGAAATGAGATTAAATCTCAAATCGGGAGGCCAGGCGAGCTTTTGCCAACGTCGGACACTTATGGCACTGACGTAATGTCAGTTTTTCTGTCAGGGGCAGAGTTTACACTGCAGCAGTTTGATCTATACTGCTTTATGAACCAGAAACGTGGCCTCTACGCGCAGAGGATATACGAAGGGTGTCAGTGTCAGGCGTCGCCGCAGCACTGGTTGGGTTTGGTGGGAACATCGGTTTAGCAATGCTGGGGTACACCAGTTGGTTTTAGAAAGAAGAAACTCTCCTTCGAAAGATGATTTACTCACGCTTCATATTGTAACGCTGGTTACGACATGTAGTCCGCATGCCAGGAGACCGTCTGCCTGGCAGAGCTTTTTCGTCCAGCACTTTGCTGAGTGAGAGCGACAAGAGGTGGACACTGTACGACCTGGCAACGAAGTTTGAAAACACTAACCAGTGAAATTAGTCGGGTCAACAGTTGCCGTGTCCCTGGATGCGGACTCGAAACTCAACACACCAATGGTTATTGATACAGGCAAAAATGGCCCAGTTGCGCAGTTAGTGGCGCTCATGCATCAAAGCCATCTCCTTCAATGCGTTTCCGAACCAACTGAACAAGCCATCGCCCCCAATTCTTGGCTGTATATCCCAAACTCTTCTACTTTCTGGTGATTGAAATTGTCACATCTGGAACCACAGTATCCATGGTACACGGTTTATAACTCAAAATGAAATTGTTTGAACAAACTATGTGCATCTAAATGTTTAAATCTGTTTTTTGATCAAAAGACATTAACTAGATGCGACCTGTGTTGCACACAGGTCACTTAACGTTTCGGTTGGAATGATATTCAAAATATCGAAGTACTTTTCAGTACTATTCATGACGTCGATGGAAATTTTGGACAGCGCGCTAATAATTTTACCCTTCTTTGGTTTTATCAGGTTGGCCTAGTCACTTGAGAATATAATAAACCAGGACTTCAGCCGAGTCCCCCTCTAACACCAAATCAAATTGCAGACACGTGCTCACCGCAAAAAACGCACAATTTTGTGTTCAATTGAAAGATGAGGTTGACGGAATTTCGGAGATTACGCCTGCTTGATGAGCCCCAAGGTGGGCGAAAGAAGTGCTTGGCGGTGTAGAGATTTTACCGACTTATGGGTTGCAATGAAGCACATTTTGAGGTTTTGAATCTCCTCCCAACTGAAGCGCGAGGCGATCTAGGTGCAGCACATTCTGATGGAAAATATTATAAATGAGAGATTTACGCGAAATTCGGCTGCGCTTCCCATCAAAAATCCAATTAGTTTGCAGATGAATGCTTGCCGCAACAAGGCTTATGAGTGCAAGTCTAGTTGCTGTCTGCCTTGGATACAAACAAGATGAAAGAGTATTCGGATGCTTTATCAGATGTGCAAGGATGCCACTGTATATCACTTTAGAAAACTCGCCGGTGAACTACTATTTTCTGCCTGGCCAGTTTTATCTCATTCACTGTTGGAAGCTTCCAGACGAGCGTTTGACTGCTTCCACTGAAAGAAAACATCATTCGTTATATTTGGTTACGTTCTATATGTACTTTATTGAACGTAACATTTACCTACATTCAGTGTGATCAAAACGGGCCACAGTTCTCTTCAATTTACTCAGTAATGTGAGTAGTGCTTACAATCGTCTTTGGCTCTGAGTTGACCCAGTTGAGAGACCGGTCGTTTTCTAAGTACCATGCAGCAAGTGACCTACCTGTCCCCAAGGTATGTTTTGGGTAACATGAATCTACCATCCGAACATTCCTTTTTGTTTATAATTCATAGGTGCGTGCAGCTTTAAAAGTTGAATGCACCCCTCATCATGTGCTGATTTCTTGTGACCCCACTTTGATAGTAAACCCCACGACGGTGATCGGGTTAATCCGGTAGAAAGCTAACCTAGGATTGTTACTCATTTAATAAAACAAAGTGTTATACTGCTGTGCACTGGCACTATCAGTGAGTTGGCCCCCCCCCCATATTTTGATTTAATGATCATGTGGTTATAAATTCACGTTTTAGAAATAACCCTGCTATTTGAACACGATTACAGTGGCTAAAACTGATAAAGCTATGCGATAGTGATAAGAACTTCGAGGATTTTCCGTGGCTCAACTTAGGTATTGCACACCAGAGTAAGGTGTGCACTACTCAAAAGAGTCATATCCAAAAGTGCCTGTCGGTGCAAGAAGCCAGTCAACCTAGTAGCGTGTATTATCTCTCTTATGTGCAAAACAACAACTGTTCGAAGTAAATCAAGTTTAACGAAGCGTCGCTCGAACAGGACAGAAAAACTCTCCGTTAGGAACTGATCAAAAACGGGAACAAAATTTTGCCCGAATATCCACACGTTCTTCGGTCGCATGACTTCGATTCAACCGAAACAGGGTTAGGTTATCTGAGTGAATTTAATTCCGGAGTTCGCCGTTGAACAGTATCTTTTGGTAAATCAGTGTAACCACGGTTGTTGTGGGGTTGCAACAACTGGCAGTATCGCTCAAATGTAGTTTTTTTTGTGGTTAACCGCGGTAAAAGCTGGCAAAACGTGAATGGTGGCGTGATTCGTGCGAAGTTCGTTAAGCAGTGGCTTTTGGCGGCTGCTGCGCTCATTCTTTCGTGCCTGAGCTACTCTTATGCACATGCACTCGTGTGTTTTAGTCAACCTAATATCCGGTACATCGTCTGCTCTGTGGCAGTACGGACGACCGTGACATAGCGACTAGTTGGCTTTCCGAGTCGCTGTTAGTATCCATGCTATCCTGACGGACTTTGACGACAGTTGTATAAACAAAGCCCCCACAAGGTTGTGCTGATTTTTTGCGTGCCCGCCAGTCAGATCAGCTGATTTCAACAGTTTTTTTAGTATATTTTATTGGGCAGCAGACTGGGAGCAGTTGGACTATGGAATGAGAAGTCTATGATTAGATAGCATGAACAAACTTAAGCCACAGACGTGTATTTTCGCTCACGCTGTCTGTATGTGTATTCAGTGGTTTGATCTACACGAGAAGGAAAGTAAGGAATCGGTCCACTGTACGGTTTATACAATTGCTGACCAGTCTAAGAGGTTCCACTGAAGTTAGGTTTGGCAGCCACAGCATTATGCTACTTAGCAAAAAGACGTTAAATAGAATTTTTTTGGATTATGAATAACGGACACTTGCATTTTTTTGAAATCAACTTGGTGTGTAACAACAACCATATTTTTAAACTATGTGGAACAGCTGTGTAACAAATTTGATGTAGTGGGAATCCCACAGATTTTGTTCACACATTCAAGTATACTTTCGAACTGTAAACTGAAACGTGCAAACGTAAGCTGAAGCTCTGTTGCACACTAACATAGAAATGGTAGACCTTTTTGCGCATGATTGGAGTTGTATCGCCTCGTATCCGAAGCATCCATGAACTCATCTATCCTAGGTAGCTTTTGCGGCAGATTGCAACTTCAATCGTCCCGAGTGAATCAATAACACGAGCTTGGTATGCCTTCTGTTGGTAGCGTCTTAAACTCCTCGGCGCGAATATTCGTAACTCTAATGTTCTCGCAGATGTGGCCTATATTGGGCGATACTTTGGCCAAGTTTCTGAGAATGACAGTTGGGTGCGTATAAGGCAGTCAGTCTCCACAGGACGCAACCACTAAGTCGCGGAATCCTCTGCTGATCCACTAGCTAAAATAAATCGATCATCAGCACACTATATCAGCAAGTAAACCATGAGAGCGCCGATGTGATCATTCATCCCCTCTTTGTGCACCCGTCCTAGCGCATTAGCTCATTGTGAAATAACTATCCATTGGGCTAAATTGTACCAAACCTCACACACCGAGTGAGTTTGTAACAAGAGAAGAGCAAAAGCAGTCGACTCCGTGCATTTTGGAGCTGTCAGCGTTGAGAAGTTGCTCAAAAATAGGGTTGTGGTTGTACGGTTCCAATGAACCCAATGAAATTACTGTGTGAACGGTTTTAGGTCAGACAAAACTCTTTGCACAAGCCTTCTAATTAATAGGAAATGGAATATTATATTCTGTGGCCCAAGATGTCATTAAACTGTCCCGAAAGTATGTTGCAGCGAAACCAGCTGCACTGTGATACCGTGAAGCATTACACACGTTTTACTCTAACTCTACTTCACCTTTTTTTATGCTCATCGAGTGCTTCAACAACAGTACTCTAATGTGTTATGTGTCGGTAATGGGAGAGTTCGGAACTTCCACATGATGGTCAACAAAGCTGTTCTGTTTTCGTTACCATTTCTTTTTAGTAGAAGGGTATTCTCGAGCTACTTTATAGAACTCGCTTCATCATTTTTGCTTTGCGATGGCATAACAACACGTTAGCGAAAATCCTGAGAATAACCAAAGGTTTACCGGTGTTCGCGATGCCTGATTCCGAGTTTATAGGACGCTCTTCCCTGAAACTCCAGGAAGATACAAGTGTGTTCAAAATCCTGGAGCAGTACTTTGCATTTTAAAGGTGCAAAGCACATGCCAAAATCACAGATTACGTCAAGAATTCCATCTGTTGTAGACTTTACGGACTGTACTTTCAACTCCATCGAAAAAACCCACTTATCTTGAATTGTGGTAGTCTTGGCATTGGCACAGGTCATAAATTGTGTCAAAATATTTTGTTAAAAAAATATAAGCAGATATATATGACACAACCGTGGTACCGTTGTGATCTTGCGATTTTCCTCTACTGAACGTTCATCGATTGCGGAACCAAATCAGTCCTTTGACAAACTTATGTCAAAACCTCGGGTCTTGAATGATTTCAACTGAAAATGCAAGTTAGTATCAAAAGTCTGTACTTACGGCATATCAAACGAATTAGAGCTTCCCTTTCCCCTGCATAAACATGGTACATTCTGCGCAGTGATTCAAGTCAGTCTCTAAAGTGTTATGGTCGGTGGAGTCCACGTACAATCGTGAGCGTGTAGGACGAAAACCGCGGAGTATTTTCCATCACAGTCCAACGAACTACAATGAACTACATATGCGTGTTGTACCCTTGCTTAACAGAGCACACTGTCTAGTATTTATCTCATTCGTCGTGAAGAGTGATGGCTGGTTATTCCGGAAAAGTTGACCTTCACCTGCCTATGACATCTTGATTTTGAATTCAGACCACTGTATCAGTTTACCCAGGTTTGTGTGCACCCCTTAAGAATTGATTCAATGATAGCTTAGTCCTCTTTGAAGTTCAAATCAAACTGCTCCCGGATAGCATTTCCCAAAGTAATATCCATCCTAAAGTTACAAATAGTTATCAAAAACTTCATTTCTGTCGCCATTCTCAGATCGCCTAAAAGACTAGCTTGATCAAAACGCTGTGACAGGATTGGAGTGATCTGTACAACGGACCAAGTCCCAGATAACTCTGTTAGCTAACGGCGACGAGGCAGAACAGACCAAAATCGCCCTCAGTTTGAACACCACAGGTAAATAGAAAGGGGACTAGCTACATTTCAGTGGAGAGAATATCTCCAGCACCATCAGAAAGAAACTAAAGTTATAGAATAGTCGAATAATATCCGGTGTTGAAACCTAAAGGACTACCTTTCAAAATACGTCCCAAATTTAGGGTGACCATTCTGCCTTGAATGCCGCTTATGGGTTCACTTGCAGATGCGGTACTACGTATATCGGGAGAACACTAGCTATTTCTCAAATTATTGAATAAATTGCTACAGGTCTTACAGCAAAACGAGCCAACACCACTAGGAAATAGAAGCCATGTGATTAGAAGCCGTCAACTGCAAACGTATCTCGCAGACAGGCCAACCATTTGGAATTGTTCGTGATTTCACCATCCTGTTGAGCAATCTAGACGCGAAACGGTTAGAGTTATGTGATGTGATGTTGAGAAGACCGCAGAGAAAACAAATTATATGCACAAACACTAGTGATTCAAGCTCTCCGACTTCCATAGAGATGAACCCAATCCATCCCTCCCTCAATGCAACATGTATTTTGATGTCCCCTGCTGCCTACACAATCAAATGTTAAAATCTCGCCAACGGTCTTCTGTTGGTTCTGATTAATTGGTCAACAAGACCAAATGCTTCAAACACTCAGTAGTAGTCACAATCTCTGTCTTGGCCACACATTGGACAGGCGAGTTTATATACTTGTTGCTCCTTCCACAGTGTTTTTCAACAGTATTTTGCATCATAATCTGTTTCAGGGTCCCGGCTGCAAGCTCGTCTCTGCAAAATCCAAAGATTCAGTGGGACCGTATAAAAGTGTTTACATTTGGTCAGTGGTATCTCTTGAGGATCACCTCGCTAGGTAGGCTGTAGAAATCTATCAAACACTTTCACTCTGATCCTCACGAGCAATATCTGCTTCGATTTTACAATCATTTCGTGAAGGGTGCAGAACGATCGGTGTATTGAAATGTAAATATCAAATATGTGACGGTAACGCCAATCTCTCTTAAATTTGTGTCCATTTCGATAACTACAAATGTATTGGGATTGCATGATGATATTCGAATTGGGAAATTAAGCTCAGAGTTTGCACCCCACCTTAGAAGAATTTGTCCTCACAGATTAATTTAATGGCTTCTTGTGTTTCGATCTCACCGGTTTTACCATCTCCTACGGAGTTAACCGGTCAATTGTAGCATTCCTAATTCGTTCGCCACAAAAAACGACTGCAAAGTGAATCGGTTTGCTTTAGCTCACGTTCACTGCTAACATGCACTGACCCGGTCAACTCCAGCTAAGCACGATTGCATCTATCCCTATGTATATTTTGTGACTGTCAAACGTGCGGGCACGCTTACCCGATTCATTCAGCTGCATTCGGGGAAAATCGAGTCGGCAATCGACCACCACCACCAGCCCGATTACGGTTTGACCGGACAGTCTGTCGGAGTGGTAGACCGACCATGAGAATCAAACCAGAACAAACCAACTCACTGACTCATTTGAACCTGGCTTGCTTTTCATGTATTTCGTGAGAGAACGTGGGCGCACATGTACCTCAGCGAGTGCAAAAGGGTGTTGAGGCCCTCAATAGGGTGTTAGGAGTCTCAAAACTGCTGTTGCTGAGACAAGATGAGCATGAAAAAATCCAAGTGTTGGTGCAGTTTCCAAAGCGGGTGCTGAACTTGTTTCAGGAATTTATTAAGGCTTAAAGCTCAAACGGAGGACTGGATACGCACGAGATGCAATTATACGCATCACTGACGGGGGTGTTTTCGTGCGTGGATGAAGCGGACTTTCTTGAAAAATGATTGCTACCACAAATCGTCTGAATAGGAAAGTTAAAACGTTCCAATTCTCGAAAGAAAACAAAGTATTTCGAAGGATAATTCCCCAAATCCGATCGTTGTAGTTCATTCTAAAGTAGGTAGCATACAATAGAAAATTAGCGGTCAAAGTGGGGGCAGCAGCGGCCTTCTGATAAGACACCGCCAAATAGTGGACTGAATTAAACATTTGTGAACGTCCTTTAGTATTTTTTAGTCACGCTTTCTAGAAATGGGTGCTTCGAAAACCTCAACAATTATTTTTGTAATTAACCGGTTATATACCGATTATCCTTCCGTTTCACTCACTAACCACTGAACTGGACTTTTTGCAATGCCATATTACAAGAGTCGGCAGGACACTTTCCTACCTGGTCAAAGGCAGTCAGCCAGAAATATCATGAACGTTATAATTAGCCCTTAAGTGATTGGAATATCGTTATATTTGTACTCCGGGTGAATACTGCTGACCCTGCCAACACTGTAGAAGTATCATAGACAAACAGCAGCAAGTTCGTGGAATGAATGAGCAGCGGCTGTCTTGTTCCGGATGAAAAGATCACCTGAAATCTTGAAGCCAACCTGTCCCATTCAGTTTTGCTTCTCCTGGAAAACCGTACCTTGCTATTACTGTAACGGTTGTCTCAAAGGGTGGACGGAAGGCTGATAGTCTACTGTATTAGTGCCGACTTCGGTGTGCCTAAAGCTGCATCAATCCTCAAATGCAGGCTTGCGCAAAATAGCATAACGGGTGTTTCGAGGCTAGACGCCTATTTTACTTACTTATGGAAAATACGGGACGGTCTATTTTTTTAACTAACTCAAACTTGGACAGAAAATGAAGTCATATAGTTTCCGTATCCCACTATCCTAACTGGCCATGACTGCATTACAGAGAGAGAATATTTTTGATGAAGAAATCCACACTCACTCGGCTAATGCTGAAAGAGAAACGCGTTCTTGTAGGACAGCTATAACAAGGATAGATAGAAGCATTGTAAAAACTCTACAGGTAAAATAGATCTACTGGAGCCAGCCCGTCCGCCAGCTGGTTTGGCGGCCGCGTATGTATGTGTGCGTGCCTGGTGGACTTACGGCCGGCTCACTTGCCGGACATCCATAAGGTACCCAAGTGCATCATCCACATTACATCACTGTGGCGCCCTCCCGCCTGTAGAAATCGACCTGGACTTTGACGCACCGTTGGTCCACCCACCAACAGGCGAAGGCTCTGCAATTGAGTGAAATTATTGTCATCTGATTTAATACAGGGTCATCTGACATACCGTAAATGTTGTGCCTGCATCAGGGGTGGCGTACCGTCTATCCTGGAAACCCGTTCACTCGATAAGCATGCTGATTGAGTGCTAAGTGTCTTGCTGAGACAATTCAAGCGATTAAATTTCATTAGATTGTGAGTCGCTGTTTGGAAGCTTGAGGCTTTTGAACACGTTAGATGAGCTGAATGAAGCGCACTGTACTCCTGGTTTTAGTACTAAAGTTGAGTGTTTGTATAAACATTGGGACAGATATCCGTCATTCCAACGAAAAGGATCTGACCAGTGATTTCAAGCAAAGGGGAGACAACATGTTAGTACGCTCATATTCCAGCTACTCATAAGCATTTCAAGTTGAATGTCTCTTCCTTGTCTACTGCATAGTACCCAACTTTGGTTGCGTCGTTTCCAGTTCATTGCAAACGAAGCAAATGGTATCCCACGGGATCCATCATTGAACGTGCTGGTTGCTATTAGTAAATCTAAATTCTGGTTCTGCTTTGCCATTTGAGTGGTGTATTACATCTAGACAAGAGCGGATAGTTAACTTTTCCTCGACGGTACTAATCAAAATAAGACCGACGTGGTCCTAGAGAACAGAGTCCATAGATAACAAACCATGAAGGATCAATACATTCACTCCGATAACTTTGTTTTGTTTCAAAAGAAGCGAAACCTAAATGGATGCTTGACTGAGAAGGCAGTGGAGATACGTACTCCCAACTGTTTACAGGAAGAAGTAAAGTTCCTCTGACGTACATTTTTTCAGGACAACATCCTCAACCGTCCGCACTCATAATTGAACAATCTGCGAAGCGCAGAAATACAGATAAGACTCCGATTGAAAGGTGCCTGAATTGCTGAACTAGTTACCAGAAATGTGTAGATATTCCGTGGATACGAAGTACATGGCCGCTGATCTGTGCTTGCATTTTACCTCCAGATCCACTTTCAGGTTCCGTTTGAGGCAGAAGCTGCCAAATCCTATCACCGAATTATCTGTACTCATTTGTGTGCTCATGCTGAGCAATAATGGTTGATCTTAAGACAAGGCGTTTGTCGGATACAATAAGGAAACATAGTCCCGTATCCTTGACCGGTTGTCGGAAGAAATCTCACTCAAATGCAATTGTGTTACATCAGGCCGAAAGCAGTCATTTCATTAACAAACAACACACCTTCGATATTACCTTCGATATCACCTTCGATACCTTTGAACCAGCCAGGGCTGGTACAGTCCTGACTATCGTCGATTGCCGAGACCACTGGAATCCGACCTTATGACCCGCAACCCCGCGTCGAAACCTGTGCGACCATTGATTCTGAGCTGCCCTGAGAAAAATCCCGTCCCACAAACTTACCCGACACTGATGTCGCTCACTGAACTCCAAAACTCATTGACCTGTGTTCCACCTGTCTCCCTCTTTTTTATTTTGAGAACTGTTTGGCCTCTTTACCTGCGATTTCTAGCTCGATGAAACCCGCAGTACTTTGGCCGATTTGGATGAGCATATCTGAATCAGACGATAAGATATATCACAGTTTGCGCTGTCTCACTCGACGTGATTTGTAATATATCCGTTTCATCACCATCCAGAATAACGTTAAAAGTGCGTCGCTAACGCACTATAACACTGTAATGCTTTGCGTACCGAAGTTTCCGTTGAATGGTACACAAACGACTCGAACCAGGTTGTCCGACTCAGCCAGCAGATTCGCAGCTATATTTGCCTTTGAAAGAACATTTGTTAAAATCAACAACATCAGTATTTACACTTGGTTTGAGTTACACAACTTACAAATGAACATATTTTAGACATTTGTAAATCACAACGGCTGAGACATTAGCTGACCCACTGGAATACTCGTCTTTGTGTTGACAGTACGCGACCGTATTCGTACGACCCAATGGTAATGGTTAATCGGATACTCAAGAGGACGTTGTCCTAGTTTCCCCGAACAGGAGATGCTAGCAAAACCAACTAATTCGCGTTCACAACACTCTCTGAAACAGTCCTTCTACTGTACCGTCGCCATTATTCTGGTGAGTCCATGCCAAAAGGCAGAAACACTGGACCAGAGCTTCGCCCTTGTTAGAGGTCATCAGTAATGCATATCCTTGGCCGTGCCGGGATTTCAACTCCGGATATCTGATATACGAAGTGAGCATGTTACCACTTACCCGTCAGCGCATTCTGGATGCACCTCAGTTGTCGCGTCTGAAAAGTCGATGGTGTTCACGCCTGAGCGATGGGATTTGTTTGCCCGATGTCTAAGATTTGCGAACAACCTTGCTATTGCTTTTGAACTAGCCGACTTAGAAGTTGTCGGCACACAAAGAACTAATTACATACGTCTTTATTGATATCGACCCAAAATTGCGGCGGATAAAAGGCTTGTCGGAATTAGAAAAAGCCTTTGAGCATTAGGTGCGGTGCTGAATAACGGTAGAATTTGCCGGGCGGAGTTTTCAAAGGATGAACATTTTGATAGTCAGTACTTCAACAAACATGCAGTTGTCAACAGATTTTGTGTGTGAGATGTATGACTGCCTTGGAGAAGTAAAACCAAAAGATAGATTTCGTAAGAGAACGTTGAAAGAAGGGAATTATAACATTGACGGTTAGTAAACGAAAGATACGCAATAGCTTTTTAAAATGAAAAACTGTAGGTTGTTGGTCTGTTCGCCGAGCTTGGCAGTTGGATTGCAAACGTTTCATCACCAATCGAGGTGACATCGTCAGTGCGGGGTTGAGTGGGTGAATTCCTCCTCTTCTGCCTGTGCTTATATGGCTTCTAAACAGCATCTGGTAGCTCTGAAGGCGGTCTTCGCGTAGTTTGATTGGTCCCCTGTGAATCTGGGTTGGTCTTCATCTCTTGTGTCTGGTTGGTTCGTTGGGCGCACTCAATTCGACAGTTCTGTCCTATGTGGCTCAGAGTCCCGTGACTGTGTAGTTCTTTTGCTCGTAACGGCTGATAGACTGGGTCAATGTCGATGTGTTTATTGATCGACTTTTTTGTGGAGTACCTCGCCTCGGCAAACTCTCGTTCCCGTTTTGTTTTTGCGTGAGCAAGTATTTGAACATTGTCCCAATTGAACTTGTGCCCTTCTCTGTCCTCGTGGATTGAGACAAGTGACATTGGGTCGTGTCTTCTACTGCCAAGCTTGTGCTCGTGTATTCTGGTAGCGAGTTTTCTTCCAGTTTGGCCAACATAGTGTTTGTCGCAGTCGTTACAATTAAGTTTGTAGACCACGTTCGTCTTCTTCACTGCATCCAACCTCTCCTTTGGTTTCGAGAGAGTTCTTCTCAATGTGTTTGTAGGCTTGAAGGCGACTGTAATTCCATGTTGCCGCAAATGTCGTGCAGTCATCCCCGCGACGTTTCTGATGTACGGCAGCGTAATCTTTCTCTGTTCTGGTTGTGTTGACAAATCAGCTTGGTGTTGGTCTCGTAAGCACCTCCATATGAAATTCCTCGGGTAGCCGTTATTTCGGAATGTCTCGTAGAGTCTTCGCTCTTCTTTTTTCTTCATCTCTGTTGTGTTTCAATGCGTCTCGATCCGCTTGAATAGGGTTCGAACACAGCTCCGTTTGTGGCAGTTCGGATGGTTGCTGTGGTAGTTGAGGATCTGATCTGTATGTGTTTCTTTCCTGTATACTTCAGTTTGTAGTTGGCCGTTTGTTTCCCTTGTGACGAGCACACCTATGAACGCCAATTTGTTTTTCTCCTCCGTTTCCATTGTGAAGTGGATGTCGGGAAACACGTTGTTCAGCAGTTCATTCGCTCGTGACAGTTCATTTTTCTTTACAATAGCAAACGTGTAGTTCACATATCGTACCAATATTTTCGGTTTGATATCTGGTAGCACGATCCGCTCCAGTTTCTGCATTGTAATTTCTGCGATGAGCCTAGAGATTGGTGACCCCAACACCAAGCTGATTTGTCAACACAACCAGAACAGAGAAAGATTACGCTGCCGTACATCAGAAACGTCGCGGGGATGACTGCACGACATTTGCGGCAACATGGAATTACAGTCGCCTTCAAGCCTACAAACACATTGAGAAGAACTCTCTCGAAACCAAAGGAGAGGTTGGATGCAGTGAAGAAGACGAACGTGGTCTACAAACTTAATTGTAACGACTGCGACAAACACTATGTTGGCCAAACTGGAAGAAAACTCGCTACCAGAATACACGAGCACAAGCTTGGCAGTAGAAGACACGACCCAATGTCACTTGTCTCAATCCACGAGGACAGAGAAGGGCACAAGTTCAATTGGGACAATGTTCAAATACTTGCTCACGCAAGAACAAAACGGGAACGAGAGTTTGCCGAGGCGAGGTACTCCACAAAAAAGTCGATCAATAAACACATCGACATTGACCCAGTCTATCAGCCGTTACGAGCAAAAGAACTACACAGTCACGGGACTCTGAGCCACATAGGACAGAACTGTCGAATTGAGTGCGCCCAACGAACCAACCAGACACAAGAGATGAAGACCAACCCAGATTCACAGGGGACCAATCAAACTACGCGAAGACCGCCTTCAGAGCTACCAGATGCTGTTTAGAAGCCATATAAGCACAGGCAGAAGAGGAGGAATTCACCCACTCAACCCCGCACTGACGATGTCACCTCGATTGGTGATGAAACGTTTGCAATCCAACTGCCAAGCTCGGCGAACAGACTAACAACCTACCTACCTATATTCCAAAATATTGCCGAGAAACTGTAGCTCAGGATTTTTAATGGATATTTCGTCCTGTTCTGAAAAGCCGAGAAATAACGTACAGCCGCATGATCCTTATTGGGAAGCAGTTGCAGTGCGCATCTCACGAAACTCCAAGAGGGAGTTTCGAACCCTCGATCTCCCGGTTAATAGTTTGAACACGTGAGCTTTCGGTCACGGGAAGTTCATCAGCAGTGTGAGTAACCCACCTTTAGACGGGATATGGTACGAGTTGCACAAAGCATACCACAAGTTGCCTTGAGGACTTGTGGGATTAACTACGTGATAGTGAAAAACTGTTAACAAAGTTAATTTGAAATAAATGTGTCATACATTAAAGGAGGTAATGAGGTACTGACGGAGAAGTTGGGTGCTGATATGAATTGACCGCTGGCCTGTCTGAGCATCCAACATACTCAGTAGACAGAAAGTGACAGCGTGAAATGTCATTCAGCCCGAAAGCCGTGCAGACTGGATTTTTTCGGCATTACCACAAGATGAACTGTGCGTGTCAAAAGTGTGAGGTGTATGCGTTAGTGGTAGTCTTGCAACGCGCTCTGCTTTCATCAGGGCTCGTCAGGTAGATAGGGCACACTTGTTGACCGGATATCTAAACTGAGCAATACACAGCTGCCTACTTCATCAATAAACCAAATGAATTCGTGCGTTGTTGCGTTTCTTTCCTTGTTGGCACAAACTACGCGAAAACTTAAGTTTGCAAACTTCAATGGAAAATTCTTCAAGATCAAAATGAACTGAAAAACAACCGTACATTGACGACATTGTGCTATGTCCGGAGGCGAACCATCTCAGTTTAAAATACTACGCTTGTGAAGGGGCGATTTGCTAAAAAAAAATGGGAGACTGAATTGTCTCAAATACCCTAAGTTACACTTGTTGGTCGGGACAGCACTTGCGTTTCTGAGTATGAGAATAGACCACTTATGACAGGAAATGTCGGTAGCCCTGGCCCCCCACAGCTTTTAAAATGTGTTTAGGAGGAGAAATCACTCATTTTTATGGCTGCATTGCCGCAGACATCTGTCAGTTTTAAACACAGGTGCGAAATTCCTCCGGACTAGGCACTTTGCTGATCAGATCCAGGCCCAACATTTGTGAACTTTTTATGCATTCTACGTTTTAAGCGGGCATCGAACGTGAAAGCTTGACTGACAAGGTGTTGAGCAAGTTTTATTTATGCATGCAAGCATTCCCAACGAATATACAGGTGTGAAACAGAGTTCGTTTCTTTTGCGTTTAACTACACTAACATGTGTTCATGCCATGCCACCGGCTCCGTCGATAAAAATAACGCCAGAATAAAACCGCCTTTCGTTTGATTATCCCTGCTACCCGACAACAGGTGAATTCGTGAACAAGTGGCTTTGGTGAACTCCAAACTGGCAAGCGCAGATAGAAATATGAATAGGACGTAAAACATGAGAATCCGAAGGTGACTTTTAAAGGGTATGGAAATATAAATTTGGCTATATTTGTTGGTGATATTTGTCCAAGACGGCTTTTAAGCACTCACATGATGCTCATGATGATACAGAAAATGTTTACGTAGGCTAATAGTTGGCTGGATGACTTTGAACAACTCGGTGACACTCGATAATTTGGTCGATTCGACGAGGTTAACACGGCGATTTGAATCGATTATTGAACCGCCATCGTGCTTGTCACTCGCTTGGTTTTGCGTATCCCACTACATTATGACAGGTGTTCGGTCACGTACTAAGACGGGCGCCGATTCGGAGAGTTTGGGTCTTAGCTGGTGGAATCGATAGCAAAAAAGAGTACTGGACTGGTACCTGGACCTTGATGTTGGTATTGAGCAAATGGTAGTCCATTAAGTAAGTAAAGCACAAAATGTTCTCCTGATAGTACCATTCAGTTTTATTTTGAATGTTTCGGAGGCTTTAGTACTTCTGAAAGCCAGCTTGACTTAGATGGACAATTTACGGCCTGCCCCAAGTCCTCCCATTCCCATCTTCCTAGTCTGTCTTAGATGTCTAGGTGCCCACTTTCTTTCAGGGTCGAAGAAGTAAGCTTCGGTCCACCCATTTCATTCGTACGAATCTCATCGCCCCTTTTTTCGGACATTTAATTAGCTTTCGTTGATAGTACCTATGTACAAAGAAGTGGGAGTTCATGTTTTGGCCACATAATGTTGACTTCCTTCTTAGCCGCCTCAGGTGAGTACCACTTGGGCTCTGAGTCAGTGTCACTTCAAGAAGGTGGGACCAGCCTTTGATCTTACCTCTCGCATAAATATGGGCCAATTTGAACAAGCGAAGTAGCTTCTGTGTAGTAGTCGAAATAAAATTAGAGGATTATAAATATGCTAGTAAAAAGGATTTATTATTGATGGAAATTTTGGTAACTCAGGTAACGTAGATGGTCTTTGGTTTGTTCGCTGAGCTGGGCAATTTGAGTGCAAACTCTTCATTACCAATCGGTGTGATATCGTCAGTGCGTTGTTGGGGAACGTGATGGAGCATAGCAATGGGGCGGTATTTGTTTGTGGAATAGTGTTACGTGTGTGCTGATGTAAGTCCTGCTAGCCGGGGCTGACCCTCAATCACGATTGGTTGTCCGGTCTGCTGCATGTATTGGTTGGTCTGTTATTGGAAATGTTGCGGAATATAGATAGCTCGGGTGCGCTGCTTGGTAGTTTGGTCTGTTAGCCGAGCTTCGCAGTTGAATTGTAAACTTTTCATCACCAGTCCAGGTGCAATCGTCAGTGCGGGGTTGAGTTGGTTGGTCTGTTATCTTGTGTCCTGATTGGTCGGTGACCGCATGACCTTTCAGCCTGGCCTCCCCTGCTCTCGTACTCTGGTCGGTACTAGAGTGGCCCCCTTCCTTGACCTCTCTGGGTTCCAGTGGATCTGACTCCAGGGAGCTTCTTGTTTCTTAGTTTGTTAATCCAATAGGCGGCTCTCTATTTGGTGTCAGATCAACAAAGGTCATAAACTGGAACCCAGAGAAATCAAGGACAGAAGTCACTCTAGCACCATACAGAGGACGAAAGCAGGGGAGACCAAGCTCACAGGTCACGTAGTCACCGAATAGTCAACACTCATGCTAACAGACCGATCAATCATGACCGAAGGTCAGTGACGGCTAGCAGGATATATATTAACACACTCAACGCACAACCACCAACCCATCACTACGCTTCATCACGTTCCATAGCGCATTGATGATGTTACCCAAATTGCTAATGAGTAATCAAATTGCCCAATTCAGCAGAAAAGCAACGACCAACGAAGTGAATGTTAGGTGGGAGCTGTTCACTAATTTTATGTAAAATGGCACGTTCAATTTGACTAATAAAAATATTAACCAAAAGCTGACCGAGTAGGAATCCGATTGCTAGTTAGACATTGCTTCTGAAAGTAGAGCAAATGGATAAAAACTGTCCATTAAATATGCATTACAAAAGCAACTCTTCAAAACGGATACTGATGTGATGATATCTGCTTGGCTGGTAAAATCGCACCCAAAATCAGTCGATCCAAGCAGGGGTATGTTGGTAAAAACAAACAACACATCTGCCGCAGTAATAAGGATACACAAAACACGGGATTGAGTCTGTTACGAGCATCTCAAACTATCCGTTTTAGTGTGTTATTTTCCAAATGCAACTTCACTTATTCTCTCTTAATTTGAAATTCGTGTCGAATTCTAATAAGTCAGCAACTGCAATTCAATATAAAGAACAGTGAGGCGAAAAAAGGCATAAGGGTTTTTATCGATCTTTCAAGGTTCTCTCAGGTTGTTTTTGCCAAGCACTATTAGCGACAACGATTTGGCCAGGGAATTCAGTCTGCCATCTTTGCAAAAGGTTTTACGCTCCACATTCTTCTCAGAGTTAGACCTTTTGTTGACGAAAGCTTGGGGACTGCGCCTGATTAGTCCGAATTGGGACGACAAAAACGGTTATCCGCTGTTGAAGAGTTTTCAGCAACCTTCTGAACAGGTTCCTTCAGGAAAACTTGTAGTCTGCTGGGTATTCAAGGAGAGAGAGAGGTGAAATTGGGATATGAAGACAACTGTTTTACTTACGGCTAATAGTTATGGGACTAGGTAGCAAAAGCTTTTCGGTCTCCACTCGACAATAAAATTGCGAAAGGTGCTTTTGCGGACAGTCAAGTTGCAAGTAGTGCTTAAAAGTGAGTTGATCACACCAGTTTGACTGCGAAAATGAGCTGTCTCTACCGGACTTATTGGCCTTAAAAATTAGGTTAAGATATTTAGATGTCAGTGACTGTGCTGAGCACACAACTGTCAGAAGGGAATTGTGCAAAAAACGGGCAACAGTATTGTCAGACAGAAAAGTCAGTAGCGTTGGTCAGTTGGTCCTACAGAATATTGGTTAAAAACTTTGGTTGACATGGAGAAACTAAGGCTGACATACAGATGTACAATGCCTGAAATGACTTAAACCACACTTGGTAAATCTCGCCACGATTTATTATGGAGCCACGGTGGTTGGTCACCTACTTAAATATGGCAACTATTCTACACCTAGATTGAGTTAAACCTCGTGAAACACAATTGCGTTTGTGTTAAATCAGCAAAGCAAGTTAGACGATTTGGTGATTTTGCTCATTAAGGAACGCACGTCACCTGAACCCTCGGAAGAGTTGGACATTTTCGAAATTGAAGCCATGTGAATGCTACGTGCCACCTCATATAATGCCTTCTTTGTAGTTCATTGCAACATCCTCAAACCTTTTTGAAAACCTCCCAACTAATCGATAAAAACATCAGACCAACAAAATGTGAGATTACAAGCAAACATTTCGTACGTGTGGGGTCGTATGGGCGTGTGGCAACGTAAGCGCAACTCAATAAAAAACACTGAGTTAAAATATGTAAAATGGAGCCCCGCGCAAACCTGGAAAAATTTTCACCAAAAAAAAACGTGCAGAGCGTCTATTTCCAAAGGCGCCGCTTTAGCACCGGCCAAGACAATAAAGGCTGGCTTGTTGTGTGGTGAAGCAACACCACACACGTCAGGAGAGGCTATGTGAAAATTACAAAGCCTTCAAACATGTTTTGAATATAGCTTATGTTCTATGCCAAAATGTCTCGCCGCGCCTTACAGAGGTGTTACGTCCTGATTTACCAGACTACTGAGCATGAAATAGCTCAGGGGTTAAGGGGCGAACTTACTGACCGGAATGTCCGCGGTTCGAACCGAACCCTATCTAGGCTACGGCAACCTGGCAGTAGCTCAGCCTTCATGCCTCTATCGGGTAACACAGTAGCTAGGCGCCGAAAGTACGTTACAACTGAACGACTGGCCACCACCAACAGCGGTGGTGGTTATTGCTTAAGGTTATTGCTTAAGCACTATTCACTTTAAGGTTTACTACCAATAAACTCTGGTTATTTCGGGTCGGACTCCCACTAACAGTCTACTTTGAGGCGATTATTTATTGCACTCAATACAGAAGGTATGAAGTTGAACACAATAAGATCTTCGAATTAAACCAAATGGCATTATTTAGGTGAGCAGGCCACTTCCAACAACGTACATTGGAAGAAGAATTCCTTCATAATGTATCCTGTTTTGGACTACCACAATACCGTACCTCCGGACCATGGCGATACAATATCGTCTGGAAGTGAAGTTTCTTGTTAGCAAAGGCATTTAATTTTACCACAGGGAGATTTGTTACAATGACACCTTTTGTATCAATGAGGTTACACAGTTTAAGTTTCTTAAATGAACAGCAGCTGGACCAACTTTCTTTTAAATAAGTTAGCAACCTGCACTCCCTTTTGGCTCGGGCACGATGAAAGTATAAACCATCATCATACACTAATGCGCCAGCATATGCACTAATTCTATCATTATGGTATGGTTTAACGTTGTACATCACTTTTGTCAGCAATGTTGGTAGAAACGACTATTTTTAGTGGATATTGCGATGTCAGACAAAATTCTGGTAACTGCACACCACAATGAAACGAAAGTAGCGGTTTTACTCCAAGCTCCAAAAATTGTGTAACCAGTCAAGTAGTCCAGTCATTTTTAAAAAAATTCAATTCTGTTTTTGGCGAGACATATTGTCTGCTGTCAGAGTCGGAGTGAACCAGTTCTCCATGGAACAGTTTCATTTTTTGCTACGACTGCTGCCTAGAACTGCGTAACAGCCCAAACTAGTTTGACCATCAAAAACTTTCAGTTTGCAACCGGAAATCCCCCCTTTACTCTGGTTTTTGCCATGAAAGTTTTCAAAGTTTTACGAGGGGAAATAGAATCTTTCTCCGTACATTCTCTCGAGTCTCCTGGAATATCACTTTTGCCATCGATATACTGCAAACAAAACGTCCTACGCAGCTGCCTAAAGCGGCATTTCGAACAGCGTATTCTGTGGCGATGAACACCAGTGAAAGTTACCAATTAGAAACTTGTTTATTACAGCAGAATATACATTAATAACAGTCTAGTTTGAGGTGAACCTTTTTTCTTAATGTGATTATTTGGACAAGTCTACACCAAATGCAAAAGCACTCGACTGAATTTTTACTTTTGTTATCGTAACGCGTTTCGCTTTTAGTCGCAAGACCTATGGTTCCAGAATCATGTTAGAAACTAAGTGGTGGAAGCAGATTCTAATCGTCTCTTTAGTGATCGTTTCATGTTTATCTGGACATGCATGTTCGTCAGTTACATGGAAGCCAAGGCTGACTCAATAGGTCGGCGCTACTCAGCAGACACAATTTGAAGAACTTATTAGCCCCTAATCCACTAGTTTGGTTTGTGCGGTGGCATTAAGCAGTAGAGAGCCAAATGAGTGTGTTACGACTACCTCATCATTGCTTACTGGGTATAGTTGAATGATCAGGCCAGGACAGTTGAGCGTGTTCATACTTGCTTGATGTGCTTGTCAAATCCGCATGGATAAACTGTAGACCCGGATTAGTCAGTCAGAGGAAAATAGGTTTCAATGAAAATCAACAGTGGTTTTGTTGGTGCATGAATTTCGGTCGCTGTTATGTGACATTTTTACCATATGAACTTCTTCCAGCCAATCATTCAACCATTCCTTACTTCTCGCCGTAATATTAAGTTTATATCAACACAAAGATTACTCTAGATAGACATAAACAATCACTAGTTTCGGCCGGTAGACGTAGAGGCTATTTATCTGATGCTGCTTGAGTTCACCGTCGGTTGCGGTCTAAACAAATTCAGGGCTAAAGTTATTATTCAAACAATTGCTGAACATGTCGCTGTAGTTCATTCAAGTATGTGGAGACAGTGGTGTACTTTCGCTTTTCGCTTTGTCGCGTGATGTGGTCTATAATCACACCGAATTCTTAGATTCAACCTCCCAGAACAAAAGTTCTTTTGTTTTTCGTCACCATAGTGGTGTTGAAGCTCCGAGAGGCAGAAGTAATTCGCGTTACCAAGGGAATGACCTGACAAAATACAATCTTGATTTGATAAGTCTAAGTCGTTCAGGACAGTCAATTTGTCTGAAGTACGCTCTTAGCTATCAAGCTACGGTGAAGGATTAAAGGACACTTTGGAAATCATACATAAGTGGAGGAGAATAGGAAGACTGTCTAGCAGTCCTTAAAAGGAACTGCCTCGTCCGTTGTGGTTTATCGCAGGATTGTTAGAATTTGCATTCACATCAGTCCAGCTTGGACGGTCCACCTCGTGTCCCAACGCAATTGTTCTAGTGAGTCCACACCTAAGAAGGAAAACCCTGGACTACGTCAGCAGTGCATATCCTTAGATCTACCGGGGTTTGAACTTCTAGTCTCTGCCATGCAATGCCAGCGCGTTAGCACTGCTCCACCAAAGTGCATTGGACGCGTCTATGTTATTACGTCTCAGCAGGCGAGCGCGTTTACGCCGGTCTAGCGCTTCTTCTATTTGGTGTGGACTCACCAGAGTAATTCATCCAGAGCAAGAGGGATAGTGATATGAATTTAAACTGCTTTACCAATCAGCCGTACAATGGCGTTATTGGTTATGAATCATTACGGAAGTCGGAAGAGCTAAACCTACTGAAGGACCACTTCATTCCCTCCATATTTTAGAGCGAATGTTGGTAAACCAGCTTTCTCAACGATATACAGCAGTCATTCAAGTAATGCATGACAGTTATAACAGTTAAACGATCACTGGTTAGCCCATGTGGATTCTTTCCAAAGTTAGCCGAATTAGTGGGGATACTTCCCGGAGAATAGAGTTCATTTTGCCCCGAACAAGTCACAAGAAACAGGTTTCTTTTACGACCCTAGTTCTTATGCCAACTATTTTTCAAGCCAAGTCAGGTTAAGTTAATCTACATGCATCAACAAATGGTGCGCTTTCAGCGTTGAAACTGTGGACGAACATAAAACAGAAGTTGAAGAACTAACGTAACAGAAAGTTTGATCAAAAAGGTTGACGTACTGAAGTAGACACGTCTTAATGCCGGGAACGAGTAGGTGTAAGTCAATCAGTAAGTTCATCTAATTAAACCAAGTGTATCTGTTAATGAAGAAGTTGCCTTAATCTCTGAACAAGTTTTAGTCGTTACAGTGGACTTTGACAGTGGAGGTTTCTTCCTGCAAGTGAAGCCAGCCTATGCCGAAAAGCCAAGAAGCACCGTAAGGCTGTCTCATCCTCATTGGGTATCAGCAGCAGCACGCATCTCAAGAATATCCAAGGAGACTCGGCCCACGTCTGATTAACCGCTCGTGGATAAACTTTTAAGTGTTCAGACAACTAGCCAAGGGTTACTAAAAGCCTGTTGGTCACCTGACCCTAGAATCTTTGTGCGCACTTCGATGGCTTTGGTACCCGCTCAATGTAGCATACCATCAAATCACGTAACTTAGGGGTGAGGATCACAGGATGCCAGCGTGGAATGAGGTCCGCTTCGTTTTTATTTGTTTATCCATTGTTATATTGTGATCAGATCGTTTGTTTACAGCTTCACCAAACCACATCTGAAAATCCCAAACTTTATTTGGTGATATACTGTTGAATGTGATCTCTTCTGGCCGTAGAAGAATTCTGATCATCAGACATCGGTAATAAAATCATTTATAATTTCAGTATGTGCCTAACGAATGATTCACCCCCAGTCATTGTCAGAGTTCAGGTCTCGTTGATGCATCCAGCTCCTACACATGTGCCATACAGTTATCAAAGTCATCGATATTTTACTGAAGAAGGCCGTGTGATTGGACGATGAACAAAAACTTACATTCTGGAAACTTTTAGTCTCAAAGTCGGATTATAACATCCTATTCCACCACACAGTGTTTTGACTTTAAAAATGTCCATATTATACATCAAATGGCGCTCAAACTTTTTGGCGATATCCGAGCCGAATTTGGCCCAAAAATCCTAAGGCTTGTCTACAAAAGGTGCATTCTTTGCTTCCACGGGTTTTGTTCCCCACATATGTGCATTATTCTCCTGGACTTTGTGAATCATTAAGACGAAATCCATGCGTAGCTAAAAGACATGTAACTTGCTCAGCTACGACATAAGCTTAGCAGTCTAGAACTGCAGAACTATTGTGGGGACATGGAAAAAGAAGAAACTGTCAACTTTTAAACACAATGCTGTCAAAAAATTCAGCAGGTGGATGAAAATCAGGTCTTCTAACTTTGTGTTTCAGAGGGACCAAAAGACTGCCCATTTTACCTCCATGATACGTTCTCGTCACATGGAGGCCAGAAGCCCTACCAACCCAAAGAATCAATTTCCACATCTTCCAACCGCTTCAAAAATTAGGATTTCCTCATCTGATGGAGCGGTATACCGGGTATGAGGTATCCTTTGTTTGTAGAACATAGTATTTGTCGTATAATAAAAGTAAAATTTACCTCGTTTCACATTAACACTTCCGAAAGGGTACATTTCACGCGATGAAATACCTGCTACATGACGGTGGTATTATTTTTACCGAAAATTCTAGCATTTAGTAAAACCAATAATTTGGTGTGAACTATGATCCACAGGATCATGTTTTCGAAGTATTTGCCGGTTTCTTTGATAACAGAGAATTCCGATCGGCCCGTCCCACCTAGCACTCGGCAATGCATCTTTGCTCACTTGTCTGTGCATATGTGCTTGCGCGTCGCTTGTCTTTGCATCATTCATTCACCAGAATCAACCCACCTACCGCAGTGAATCTGCGCCAGATCGCTTAATCGACCTGGCGCCCACCATTCTTCTGAGTGAGCTGTTCACCGGTACGACCAGCTGGGCAAGAGTACAGTATGCACCAATTCGGTGGCATGGACAATCGATGGGACAATCATCAGAGTCCAGGACAAACCGCACATGGAAATGTCCTCACACGAAACAAGAGAAAATCTGTCAATAGTTTGTTCATGTTCACAGTGACATTTGAGCAAGAACAGCCTAGACATTTGTTGTAGGTCGGTATGCTCAGAATTTTTCAGACGGGTGAAGCTGATTCAGAAATTTCAAGAGACTGTGAGCGTTTTGCTGAAACAGCTGTATTACTGAGGCCTTACCACTGTTGATGAGACCGCAATCAGTATCGGTTGAAGCACCTAGAAGTTGATAGAAATTACTGGAAAAAAGCTCATCATTGGGTGTTATTTGTATATATCCTTATGTCTGTAATAGTAAGTACATCGTGGCCCCGTGCGATAAGGTAGTCCAACTGCTCCAGAATGGCGTTTTTTACTATATTTCTGAATTAAGGAGAATGTTGGCAGCTCAGGTCATGGATGGTCGTGGGTTTGTTCGCTGAGCTGGGCAATTTGATTGCAAACTTTCCATCACCAATCAAGGTGACATCATCAGTGTGTTGTTAGAGAGCACATTGGTGATGAAACGTTTACAATCAAATTGCCCAGCTTAGTGGAAAAACCGGCGACCATATTTCTGAATGACACTCCCCATTTCTATGCTTTAAGATGGCTTTACGATTCTTTCGATATGCCATTTCCTTCATCTTGTAATTTCTAATTAACCTTTGTTTCCAAAAATTACTTATCTCTTGTCTTGACTTGAATACCGTGGTAAACCCTGGGTGTCTTTCAGTTGTTTCTGTGGGTGCACAATAGATTCGTGCTTTTTTCAATCAACCAAGCACCCTGGATCATGAGCTCCCGATGAGGCTGATAGGAAAAATGACGCACCGACTAATCGGAACAGTCCTGAGACGTTTTTGCAAGTGAATACATGTCTTGGTGCACGAGATTCGCAGGGACCAATCGAGCAGGTACGGATCATTGACAAACCGTATTTAGTTTGGAATCGCTCTTTCTCTGGAATATTCCGGTTTTGTTTCTGGAGGTTATCTGCTTTATTTTTGCAAACTTCTGGATATTTGTTAGGTTTAGAGTTGTTACTTGAATTGTACGTTATGCGAACTCGGGCAGTTAAAGTTCTAGCCAATACGTACTCGTGCGAAAATGAGATAAATTACTGCTTTGTGTGTGAACGAAGCGGGCACAAGCACTATTACCCGGGTTCCGTGAGAATATTTAGCTGGTTCAATTACTGAAAACTGTCTCTGAATTAAGCTTCACTGCGCGGTTTGCGTTCCTGACTTTCGCTGTTGAGTTTACTATTAAGTTGGAATTCGATTTTTAAGAAAGCCAAGATCGTTATAACGGGATAATTGGTCACCCGTAAATTTTATCCCAAAACGGACGATATCGTTAGAACCGGAGCAAACATTATTGGGATATATCGATCTATCACTGCGTCTGACAAACATAATATTGGAGATTGGCGTACTACTGACTGCTAGCTCAGGAACATTTGGAATGGTTTCGAGTTGATTATTTAAAACTGCTCCAAAATGTTCCGAATTTCCTGTAAGCCAAGCATAATCTGCATGCTTTCTAAAAACAGTTCAGGTAGTAACACTAAAATTTTGTCTTTCAATCACTCCTGAACAGAAAGCGAACAAATTCCTTCCTGCTAGATTCCCAACTGGAACATGTCTTAGACAAGAAGGATTATTGGAATCACTGAGATCTTACTGGGTAACCAGCTGACAGGTCCTAAGTTTGCTTGAGTTTGGACGTTTCTGCAAATGCCCGTTGTTTTCTCCCTATGTTGTTGAACATCACTCATTAAAATACATCCTCAGAACAACCAGAGATTGGAATGTTTGCCCACAATAAATGAAGCACGTTCTATTTATGTGTGACATCAGACACAACAAAGTCAGAAATATCGGTCAAAATTTGTTTCTGGGGCATAATATATGGCGCATAGTGTCATTGGGCTGGATTTTTACAATCCGTCATGCGAACTGCTTCATCCCCTCTCAATCTCCATTGTGATACAAGTTGTGACAAGTGGCTGATTCGAAAATTTCTCATGGATGCACAATCCAGATGTCAGGTAAATCAACGACCAGACTGCACGTCGGGATTCCATTCTGTAGGCAATATATAACTGCAGCCGTAAGCAGACAAGCAGTTTAAATGAGTTTTTATCTTTTTGAGAATCATTAGCAACTCATAGATATCTTTTGAGAAACTCCTGATCTTCAGGTGAGGAATTTTAAGGTGCCAGTATCCGGTCAAATGTGGCTGTTCGCAAGATCAACTTATCTGCACACAGGAAATGAAATGACTGCACTTCATTTGCGCAATTCACGTCTCTGTATGACATTTGTGAAGAGACTGTCAAGAAACGGTCATTTCTGTAAATATCATAGCCATTACTGAAGGGGACCAGCCATAGATGGTATATCCAAAGAGGGAACCGAAAAAGGTTTAATCTGTACAAGTCCCGCCAAACTGAACTACATGTAGCATGAATGGACACCACGGTTTATTCCTATATCACCCGAAGAAGACGAAACTGATGTTTCGAATGCATACAATGTCGACAATTTGTTAGGGTGCCGTGCCAGTTTATTGTTCTCCTCGCATTCTTCTACGGGTAATTAAAGGATCAAAATTTGTTAAACCCTGTCGAAATATGAACGACCGATGCTTTGATTTAGTCCGGTTTGGCCGCATGTCTGTGTAAACCATACTGAACAATGCATATCTTCGACTAATGCGCTTGGCGCAGCGAACAAGCCTGAGTCTAATCCATTAGGTTTACGTCTAGGGATTATCTTCTTTGCCATTTACTGGCGTCTGATCCCTTCTTGAGATGAACGACGCCAAGCTAATTTGTGACCATCAGACAATAAAAAACGACGGCTGTAAAGTCATTTTCTTGTAATAATGGTGATAAAACTGATAAATTCCTACTGGATAATATATAAGATTCCTCCACTGGTAATTTATTGCTGACGAACAAACATAAAAGTGAGTATTGATCGTTTTAGTTTCGGATAGGAAGTAATTTACTACTATGTAGTTAAACTTTTGCCAACCATTTACTTGATGGACAGGTGAACTTGTGCGGAGACAGAAGCGGAGATCGATACTTTGGCCTTTGGACTGTCATATGGTTCTGTAATAAATGTCCTCTTCCCATCAAAGGTTGAAGTTTTTTATTGTGTACACTAAGGTTGCTGGTGTACACTATTCGTCAAAAAATGTACATGGATTGTCAGACAGTGGTATACACATCGACTTGGCTTGAACCTTCCTCGGGGAATTTGTTCCAGTAAATTGACATGTACATTACCGGGCCGCTTGACTGAAAGTCTACGGTCAGTCTGCCATGCCAGGCATAATGCTTCTGTAACACACCTGTCCTTGACACGTTCTTTACATGCATTAGTTGATCCTAGCGGGTGTCATATCTGGTTTTGTGAACCAAGCCATCTAGAAATCCTGCATGGCTTTGCTGGTGGACTTGCTTGATGTGCTTCTAATTCTTTAGATAAAGGTTTATGACCTTGCCTATGTCGTTCCTACGACTTGGGTTCCAAATCACTGCTTGTGATCACTGGTTTTTAGGTCATGACGTCTATCTCTACATTTTCAACTATGTTTTACCTTTATACATAAAATCCTCTGCTCCGTACGTGCCTCCGTAAGACCCTATTCCAGCTTTAATCCCTGTCACGCTTGTTGATGAGAAAACCTGGCGGGTATTTTGTAGAGTCGAAAATTTCAGTTCCATGTACGTGTATTTAGCTGCACAGTACGGTTGAATGGAATGACCTTTGATTCATCGACTCATTTCAGTAGTGCCTGGTGGCCATCATTTTGTATGGTTTATTGGAGGACTAACGAATCCAAAGTGCTGATCATTCAGTTTTAGCTTATACCGTATTGATGTGCTGATTTGCACTGATGCTACTTAACACGAGACATGTCACTTAGGTGACAGGATGAGGAAACAGCCTCTAAGGTGGATTGAAAGAATCGATTTAATCTGCCGCACGCATCGGGGGCTGCAGTCAAAAAGCGCACTCGCTTCATGTGACAAGATGGCAACAGACCCTTAACGAGCCAAATGGAAGCTCGAAGTTTCGCACAAGCGGAACCTGAGCGTAGCAGTCGTCTCATCGTCTTTGTGTACATTTAAGTAGTTTTCCATCGAACAGGTCCAGTGCCAATTTCACTATTCGTCATTAGGGGTTCCACACAGTTCAGTCGACGTGGAAAATTCAAATTTATTTGGTTCTTACATGCATTCATTATTAGTGGTTTAGCAAGAATAGGTAACGCAGTCAACCGAACTGACTTCCGCTGTCAGAAAGTATTCATCCCAGCTATTGGACAATCTGATAACAAAGTAGATTAAATAAAGATGCTAGAAGATACTTAGCTCAATCTTGCTGTTTCTCGCGTAACGAGGTTTATGGGTGGTGACCACTGTCAAAAGCAGACTTTCAACTTACAAATGCTGTAGCATTATCAACCCGGAGGAGTGACCAAGAACAACCGGCACTAGGCCGCCCCAGATGGTCAGATGGTGGACACTTGGGTAGGTTGTAAAATGGGCTACGTTCAGTTTGCGTGACCTTTCTCTAGTTGCCCTTTTTGTATGTTTCGTGTGTGACTTCTCCGTCGGAACCTCGAGTCGGTTTGGAACGCTGTCGATTAAAATGAATTCTATAACCGAATAAAGGGTCAGTAGTCGTTAAACTTAGTCGGCCACGCAGAAATATGCTCACAATTCTTGTAATTGCTCCACGAAAATCCTTCCGGGGAGACGGATTTAAACCCCAGATGCTCAAATATAATTAAGCTCATCACATTCAGATAATCATCAAGAATGTGGGCTTCATTAATCGCTTCACTGTGATATAGAAACAGAAATCTGTGTCAAAGAATTGGTAATGGAACGTACAAAGTACATTTTAATCAAAGTGTGTTCCAGCACTTGTTGCAAATATAACCTGTTCTTTAAACTTCATTTCCAAGAAAGTTTAATTGTAACTAAAATATATATGATGTGGGAGTTCAGCACACTCTAGCGATGTGAATAGACATGAGAAGAATGAAGGTAGCGAACGAAGCTTGTTTCCTCTGATTGGCACTCTTGGCTAATATATCATAAATTTATATTATAACAGAAAGCACGTCAAAAATTTGTGAAAATCAGAAGTGCATACTCTGGTAGAAGAGAAAGAAGTATAAGGGAAAGAGGGTTGAGGGGGAGGTTTAGGGGTCAATGGACGCATAAAAAGAAACTTGAGCTGACCTGCAAAAAAACCGGTCCCACAAACCCGTCCGACATTGGCGTCCCTGACACCATCAAAGACAAGTTTTACGACTCCTTGACTGCGGCTAGCTAGAAGCTCAGATATCGTTGAGGTTCCCCGAGATCTGAATGCACAAGTGGACAGGCTTAGCGCATCTGAGACTTAATTAGGTGGTCGACATGGATTGGACTCGGCACGTACGGTCACTGGTGGACGATCGGTCCAGCTATGTGGTGACCGCAGGCTGTTTTTATGCAATACTAACTAGATAACTGAAGTTGCCTGGCCACATGGTGTCCCCCAACAGCATGTTGGTACGGACTCAAATTGATCACATGGCCATCAGTTACCGATGGAGCGGATCAGTAACTGACTGCCGGTCGTTTTCAAACACATTTGTGGATTCTACCAAGCACTCGTTCGGACCGCGTAAGGTGCGGACAAACGGCTTGGTAAAGGAGAGACTAGCATATCCTGAGTTGGACGAATTTACTAGAAACGTCTCCTGGACTTTCTCCCAACTACTCCACCATCAGATGTGAATTCGTGGCGGAATGAGATCGCCACCTCTTCGCACAATACTATGAGTTTGCCTGTGGCACAGCGCTGTCAGGCTTGTTCAAGCACTGGATATCAAACAGTGGCGCTGCTTGAATTCGGAGAAATGTCCCCGCCGGTCCCGACCCTAATATGGCCCGACGAATTATCAAACATGAAGTGAAAGTGAATGTGCACCATGACCATGAAGCCTGGTGGACTCGAAAGGCTAAGAAAATGGAAGAGGCCTGGGAAGCTGGTGAGTTTTGAAGAGGATTTCATTTAATTTGTGCGAGTGGCTTCCAAAAACCGCTAGTGAGCGAAATCATCAAAAGTCAAAGTGAGGTAGTCATCTTGAAAAAAGAAGAACGCCTCGACCGCTTGGCCGAATACTTCGAACAAAATTTCTCGTTGTCACCTGCTGCCAGTCAATTTGAGCCTACAGCTGAAGTAGAATCCTGGAGAGTGAACGTGGAACCCCCTATGGCCTTGGAGATTTATGACTGCATATGTTCTCTCAAGCAACACCGAGCTCCCGGTCTGGATGACCTCCCAACCGCATTACTCAAGGATGGAGGCAAATTCCTCAGTAAGCGCTTACCTTATCTACTTGCCTCTATTTGAGAAGAAAAGAGTGTCACAGACAACTGCAGAAAATAGGCAATATTGCCCATTTTCAGAAAGGGGCATGAAGTGAGCGGGTGGACTTTGTTCTAATCACAATGACTCCTCCCTTCACTAGTCCTTCATAGTCTTATGATGCTCCGTGAAGCATTAACTCAAGAGCAGCAAGCGGGATTCCGGAATCGTAGGGGGTGCGGTCACTGAACACGCCACTTACAACCCAGGGAGAGGCACTTAAAGTTATGGAGCTTTCTACCTATTATTGAAGTTGTATTCGTTCCGACTGTAGTGTGACAGATGAGGTCAGTGCACGAACCTCTATTGCTCGGGTCACGTCTGTGAATTTAAGATACCTATAGCGACAAAGCAGCATACCTCTGAACCTCATGGGACGTGTGAATCGGGTTACAGTACGGGATGTTTTGTTCTGCGGCTGTGAGGCGCGACTCCGCCAGCAGCGGAGCTCGGACGTCTTCAGGTCTTTACAATCGTTTTATCAGAACCGTAGCTAATGTAGGCTGGTGCCGGCGAAACCGGAACGAGACAATTAGAAAGTGAATGCTTGGTCGTGCAACGGGGATTTCAGTGGAAGAATGCTTCCAACGGCAGAAGCTGTGTTGGTTAGGTCATGTACTGCGAACGCCCCATCATTGTTCGCTGAAGACAGCGAGGTTTTCCATGCCCGATTCAGAGTTGCGCAGGCAGAGCGGTAATCAGTTTTCGACCTGACAGAGAGGAATGAAGTCGATTACGAAAAGTCTTGATACTGACGGTGTGGCTTGCCTTCCGGGCTGGAGTTCGTGTGATCCAGACTGTTTATGGTTGGAGATGCTGTGAGACATGGCTGACAGCCGATGTCAGTGGCGTTGTTGCTGTTAGTTTCTATCCAGATTGCCTGAATGAGTGTTAAGAGGTGTAGGCACCTCGAAATGACTGCGGTAGGCTAGCACTAAGACTCTTCACCATCTGCTCTCATTCTTTTTTTCACAGAAATTCTTTCAAATAAATCATAGTTTTACGGCAGTGAGGAATCAGTGGTGAATACTGGTGTTGTGCTGGCGATCATGATGATGAATGACGATGACCCGAATGAATTGTCTCTGCGATCGACAGTAGTCTGGATCATACCAGCCATGATCGCTTCAGAGGTACTCCCAGTATATCAATGAAGGCGTGCTCTTTCTCGGTGACAGCTGGTTTTTGTCAGATGTGATGCAGTTGAACTTGATACCGGTTTCTTCCACCTATAACTCAACTATCACTCACCATACAAATTACTGTGTTCTCACATTCTGTTAGGCAAACGCCTTGTCGTATGACTAGCCTTTAAGTACAGCATGTGCTCTCAAGTTGTGAGTTTGGTGACGATCTGTCGGGCAAAATTTATCATTGTAAAAACAACAAAACTTATAATACTGACCCAGTTTAAAACATTGCTCAGAACAAACCTGCTTGACGAACTCGAAAAACAAAACATCGTGCTCGAAATTTTCTGCGGACTTACCGCAGATTCCTGTGTAATGTTGCAACTGTCACCAATAAGAGTGGGCAGTGGACAGTCTCCCGATTTGACTGCTGACGAAGTAGTCGTTATCAATAGCCATGTACGTTAGTTATAATGCCCTCACAGTTGGTGTGGTGGTGCGAACGACGTCCTGACAATGCGGGAGAAAGAGGGCTTCTAGACCATCTGTTTTGCAAAACCTGGAATGACTGGTTGGGAACACAGATGGGTTGATTTTAACGAACTGTGACAACCATTAGTTTGTAATTCTTAAACCAGCTCCTAAACTTAAACCGGAGCTTGGCTCGTCTGGGTATTAAGATGCCTGGAAGCATCAAATCGATTGAGATTCTAACTTAGGTGCAAGGCAAAGAGCTCACGAACCACAACATTCCAGTAACCCAGAGAGGCTTAAATAAAAACTGACATTGTGGTCAACCAAAAAGAGCAGTAATCTAGTCCTGTTCTACACCCATAATGAGGGTGAAATGTATGAATGGATTATCTTAAAGTTACACTAAATCTAGCTATTAAGTCCTGAATGAAATTTTCAAGCAAACTTAGCCCAAAGACAATAAAAAAGCAATAAAAACATGGGAAAGCATGAAGCCCGCGGTTTTTTACTGTCCAGACAGATGATCTCTCAGATAGACCAGAGCGGACGCCAACCAACATCCTACATATCAGCTTAAATTTCACATTTGAATCATCATGCAAGTGCCGAACGGACCAACAGCCGAGTACTAGCAACGCATTTTATGTGACTACCATAATTGATCGTATGTTTGTTTTGACACTCTCATAATAAATATATAGTTCAACCTTACATTAGAACCACTTTACGACAGAAACGCAGCCGTAATATTAGCTTTCTTATGCTCCAGTTTAAACGCGTTTTAGTAATATGGCGTAGCTTTGTCCATTTTTCCTGTGGGGAACTTTGCTGTTTGCTCTGAAGAGAATCTAACACTCACCGTGAATAAATACTGGGGCCGTCGCAGAGAGTACTGATCCATCAAAGACGTACCCTGGCAACAGAGACCACTAGCCCTGAGAGATCACGAAGCGTTCTTACTAGTAGTTATCAAGTGTCTGATCAGCCTTCTAAGACACTATTACATGCGCAAACACTCCACGAGCTTTCATACGACGCGATAACAAGCAGGTATTTTTCTGTCAACAAACGTCTGGTGATGTCGCTTGTTTTATCCAAATGGTTCACACTTCTACTTTTAATATCTATCCAGCACATTCCCATCACGACAAGAAGCAGACAGTTTCCTCGCATGTCCTTAATTTGGTCAGTGGTTCACCAGCACTTCTCATTCTTCTCAGCACTTTCTGAACAAACACGTGTGGTTTTATCCCTCTCAGCTAGACACTTTCTTCAAGATAAAGGCATAATCTCTTGCTTGCCGTGATGGTCTGCAAAGTTAAAAGGTATCTGTTAATGCTTCTTCATCCTTTGTCAGAAACCTGGGATGGATTTTGGCTAACGTACCACGGCAATTTCTACTTACTTAATGAAGTAAAATGGATACAATTCATGTTCATTATTGTAACGTCATATCCAAAGACTCCTTATTTAGGAGTGTAATCGGCATTTATTACCATTTTCACTTCAGATGTATACAACTATAACCAAAATCTCGGTGCGTCGTAACAAACATGTGTTTGTCCATACTGGTAGAAAAGAACTGATCAGAATACGATGTCCGTCAAATCAGAGGAAATTGTTTTTTTATCCCAGAGAACAATCACCAAAAAATAGACGGAAGCAAACGAAAGCTGTTTTCGTCTGCTTTTCCTAAGGTGTTGCGTGTTAACAGCGCAAACTTTGTTATTTCTTAATTTGGAGGAACGAAACAAAACGAGTATCCAACCACATACTATTCACAAATGGTATCCATAAGCGGCAAGCACGCGAATGCAAATGAAGCTCGGTTAAATCTGTGTGTTCAGACTTGAGCTAACGTGTGAATATTTACATTATTTGTCCAATTAAAGGACTGCTTGCTCAACAAGAAATGCCCTGGAAGTTGGTCAATATAACAAGTTCTTTGTCATGTAGGAGTATACGCGGAGCTGTCCGAAAGCTTCCATACACAAGTTGTGTCCAACAAGAAAACCCACTCTCTCCGTACCTATTTAATTTTGTGGTCGACTAGATAATGAGGTGAAGGCAAGAACGTTTTTAAAACCCTGATGTTTAAGCAACTGCTCAGGTTGTCTGAAGCACCTGCTATCAAGAGAAAAGGTGTTAAGAGTTGTCCATATGTGGGAAGCAGAGAAAGTAAGAACATGAACTGCATGCCAGTGGTCATGAAAAGTTTCAGTAAACTGATATAGACCTAGAAACGGTAAGAGTTGAGTCGAAAGCTATCTAATGATCTAGTAAAGTTCACAGAATAACTGAGGTTAGCTTTGCGTGTAGGTCGAGAGTAAACTCTCAGTGATCCGGTTTGAAGATTCACTCCCAGGGTTTGCCTAAATTCATAAACGATGTGATTGGCATGCAGTTTAAAATGATCTGTGAAAGAAAAAATTACGAGATAGTACCAATAAAAGGATTTACTAGATTTTGAAATATGAAGTGAAATGTGCGGAACGACACGCTTGGTGTTCTTTATCTGTCTTAGCCCTCGTTGCGAAATTCCAGAGGATGACCTGAATGAAGAAACATCACTCATCTGAAAACTTGATGATTTAGTTGAAGTTACATTCCGTCAATGAAGAAACTGCCTCGTAACGTCATACCAACGCATTCATCCTAAGTGAAGTAGGTCACTGGTTTTCGTAGAGTTCTTGTCTATTCCATAGCTGAGGATTACTAGTATATGTCGCCTGATAGCCTGATCCACAAATCCCGCGGTCACCTTCAACTAACCATAAACTGTTCAGCAAGTTTCAAACGTCTGTGGCGCTATCTGCTTAGGACGTCCTGACAAGCGGGTCAATCGATGAGAAAACAAGACAGTTAATGTGTCGTTGTTCGAGCTGTCGCACAAACCAATCACATCGCTGGAGCGAGGACGGGGTAATTCAGCTGCACCAAGCGTGCCCCGGTGGGGTAGTGGTAACACGCTCACCTTGCATGTCAGACGTTCGGAGTTCAAACCCTGGCATGGTCATGCTGATGAGCTCTAATAAGAGAGGAACACGAGTTCACTGCTTCCTGCTTTGATGTGTGCTCATTAGGACTTGGTAGGACGGTTAAAAAGAGAGTGATGTGAATGTGAACTCACCCTGAATTGTGATGAAGTTCATCCCGTTATTCATGAAATTGAAAACCCCTGTCCGGTCTGCTCCTGCCATGCTGATGAGTTGCATACGCCGCTTTAAGGGGAAAATTCGCGAACCTGTGGACTCACAGAAGTCGTCGTCTGTCGGTGGTCTACAGATCTGGTGGAGGTCACCCTCGTGTGCTTGACATAACATGCACACGGAATAGAAAAGCATATTTTACAGCTATACACTGGTAGCATAAGTTAAAAAAGCCAAAATGAGTCCTGTCACGAACGATTAATTTACATCTTCGAGCTTTCTTTTGCATATTTGATTTCTTTCAATTTGCAACCCGGTACAATTTTTGAACTCTCTCCATGATGATTGCAGGGCCACTTCCTGATAACACTCAGACACATGGTTCAAATATCTGGATACTGTTAGGTATGTCACTGGGGATGTTTCACGGACTAATTGAACGGCTCATTAATGGGGGCTAATAGCTTTGAAGGAGGGGTTTTACAGCAAAATATCAGTGACAAACCTTTAAAAGTCAAGGCGAAACGACTTTACTTGACTTCTGACTCGGTAATCGCTTGTGGACCGAATCCTTGAGTACTTGGGCCCAGCAAAGTTACTCGAGTAGTGTCCTAGTGAATAAACATCACGTGCTGATAGATTTTGTTCTAGACTGGGAATTCTCCAACCCACAGGCAAAGGAAAATCTTTGCAGGAGTCTTCTAAAGGAATTTAGTTTTCACGTTTGTTTCGAAATATGTCTCAATAGATTATGCAACCAATGTTGCTGAAAAAACGAAAACAGACAGCATACTTCAACATCCAGCATGACTGTGCGTCTTCTAAATAGCTGCATCGTTCTTGTAGACATTATTTACGGCATCCCGCTGCAGATGACAGCAAATCCATTACACTGAAACCGTACTGAAACGAAATACCATGTCTACTAGATGCTTTTTTTCATTTATTTGCTTTTCATGACAATTCAAATGCTGAGAGAAGAAGCGGCGTTCAGCTGTGTTTGGAAGTCTTAGAGCAAGGCAACTACTTCTGAAGATTGATACCTCATACGTATATATATAATGCGTCGGTACAGGAAGTACGTTCCCACCCTATGAAGTAACTCAGATGTGTTGAAATATGTTTTTGCTCAAGCGAACGAACAGTGGGTGGATGGTTGTTTGCAAAACTGTGTGTGGCATCTTTAGAGAGAGACTGATCCACAAAGGGCAATTTGGCTGTTACAACAGGAGTGTGTCTGAGCAGGATATCCGTTTACTCTCCCTGACATCGTGGACAGCTAGTAGCAGTCTTTCAGTGCGCCTATAGAACTCGTCTAGTTTGACTTTTCAGATGATGTACAAGAACCTTCAGGGTAGCTCAACCATACTTTAAGGTGATGTGTAACGGCTTATTGTTCGGAGTGTCGCGTGACAATCTCAGTTACTAGTTATGAAGAGAAGGACTCCAAAGAGTTATTTCGTTGGTGCTTCTACACAGCTCTTGGCAGTACGTTTCTGTGCACGGTTTTACCTAACAAGCAACGTGTTCGACCGGCAGATTCTGAAGGCTTGCCAACAGGGACCATTACGAAGGATATTGGCGTCAATGTTTATCGCAAGCTATTTTAATATTTTCGCGTGTACATCAAGTGAACCTATTCCATTCTCCCCATTTAATCGTGGAAGACGTAGTTTTATTTGGAAATTTTAGAAGTTTTAGATGTGCAAACAGTATGCTGTGGATAGTGGGAGCAGTAAGTTACAAACAATCCATCTGTTTGTGAGGCTATGTATAAGAGGACTAGTCACAGTGGTGAGCTATGATTGCAACTGCCGGAGGCCATGATATCCACATAGTAAGTGGAGTGCAATCCACAGTTTGCAGAACAGTTATTGCTAGTGGTGCTGACAGAGCCTGACATTAACGCTGTGGGGTTTTTATGCACCATCATTTGCTTTTTTAAAGCCGTTTCCATGAAATAATAACCGCAACTGGCAACAGATGAGATCTCCAATCAAATTCCGAAGGGCTTGATGATATTTCGGTAGACTGTACTAAAATGCGATGTGAACCTAGTGCGTAAACCTATCTATCCGCCTTTGACAGAACTTCAGATGGTCACTGATACCCAGCAATTTCTCGCCAAAGCCGTTAAATCAAAGGGGGGGAGTTCTTCAGTCAAGCAGCCACTGTCACGTTTTCTCCATCTTTTTTACAAGCGCCCTGTCGAAAACCCAATCAATGACTATAACCATGAGAGAAAAGCGCGAACTGCTTGGCAGCAACAATACAATGCGTGTTAAATGTGTGAAATAGCGAGCACAGGAGGGAAAATTTGATCTGTCCGTCAGAAAATTGTTCACGTTGGCAAGCTCATTAAAGACCAACCACTATGACGATGATCACCATAAATTTATACCCTTGACTTTAAAAGTATCGGCATGAAATCATCTGTAACTCAAAGCGTATACGAAGCCGGATCATCGTCTTGGCAAACGGTGTCCACTGTTGGAATTCCTCTGAGATCAGAAGAGTCTCAGCCATTAAACTGATGAGTAGACCATCCTGCTGTCAAACCATTTTTGGAAATCCTGATGAGTGGTTACAACTAAGCGGTTAATGAGCGCAAAGATGTAATAACAATCACGTAAGTAATTATTTACATTATACACGCAAGCTATCAGTGCGTACTACGAAGTTTGTTCCAAATTTTATCGTAGTTCTACTGCAGTGGAGGATGACTAGAAGTGAAACCACACCTTCTGTTAGACGATTTTTAGTCTCCCGAAATCTAACGGAAGGGAATATCCACGTGCTTCGGAAGTTGGGCGGATGCAGCAGTCGCAAAGATTATCTGCGTGAATGGCAGCAACCAAAGGAGTGCAGAAATGTTGACGCGCAGGCTGAGTGACTAATTCAATGAAGGTTGCCAACGTCGGCAAAACCGATGGGATGATAAGATGACAGGAACGTGTTATCGACCTCTGTTAACCAGCCGATGGAACACGACAAGCTTATGGTGCAGCTCTCGATTGCTTATCCACTACATCGACCTCACAGGCTCCCAAACATCCATCGTAGAATGATGTCAGTTTCATACGTCAAGTTCCAGTGTAATTGTAAGAAGTTTAGTGGGAGCAGGTTTTCTGGAAAATTCATCCTCCCTCAAAAGAGAAGCAGGTTACACTCCTCAAATTAGGCCCCGTTTTTCGTATGCCAGACGATCGCGCCTCTTACAGCCCTCTTTGCCCAGCCTTGAAGAAAACCAAGAAGTGGTCAGTTCATGGCTTGGCCCAAGTATGAAATCCTGTAGCAGTCATCTCATTCGCTTTGGTAACTGCCCTCCCCTGGGATGGGGACCGTGGGAAGAGACAAACCAATGATTAGTGGTCCTGACAGACATGGCTGTATCACACAGCCAATGGCGGTGTTGCATCCAAACTATCACCTTCACTGCCTAGCTCTCACACCCTACCATACCGGATAAGCAGAACCATTCGATGTCAGTAGACTGATTGGACCATCTCCTCCAACGCATGGTTCTCGTTCCCTTATTTTTCTTATCCCCTGTGAACGAAGCTGCAGCAGCTGGAACTACTACTGTTCGGTGCACAGCTTTTGACCTGAAAGACTAAAATGAACTGTACTTTGAGATGCTGAATGTTTTCAGGACTGTCTGATGCTGAATCATTTGACAATACAAGGCTTGGTGACATGAGAACTTCTCCAAGGTCACATGACCTTTAAATCGCATTGAATTTTACTCGTGAACACAGAATTTCTAAGGTGAAATCAGTTTCAACAGTGTTATGAATGCAGTCCAATGCTGATAAGAGATACCAGTCACTACAAACGTAAGAACCTTTCGGAAAAGAAAATCCCTCTTGGGTCATTTGGAGGATTCCTAAAAAGCCGTCCCGGGGCGACGCACAGGAAAACAGTCTGCATGTCTGTATAAGGTTTCTGGTCAGTTTATCATCTGCTAGATTAATGACACTCGTTTTTACGGGCCATCTTCAAATAACCTACATTTCGTTCTGAAGGACAGCTATATTTATCAACATGTATCTATCCAGTGGACGGATGGTAACTCTGCTGTCTCAGCTCATACCTTAGTTATACAGTAAAGCCGCAAAACAGCGAGTTCCCATCTTAGTGCCCGCTTTTGTTCAGTTTACTATGATCCGTAGGGGGCCGGTTCCAACATTCAAGGGTGCAACAGGTAAGTGGAATGTATCTGATGTTGCCAACTAAACAGATTCTATTCCAGGTTTAATGAATGAACTAAAGCCTTTCGTTTGAGATTACTTTATGTAACAATCTATTTTCTAATTTTACTGACTGCTAGAGTGTATTCCTCGGATTTAGTTTTAGGAAGCAAACCATCCCACTTGACATTCAGGAACAGACATAAGTCTTCCACCGCAGTATTTATTTTTCTCATATTCCGGGGGTTAATTTTTGTGAGCGCCGCCGTCAATATTACAGAAACTTGATTGTACTCCGTCGAAAGTCACTTATTGGCATTCGGAGAAGGAATTCTGTGATCATGCCTCCTATAAGAGTGAACACTATGGCAACCATGACAAAACAACTTTGAAGTTTTCGGTTGATAGTTTCATCACTCACATCCGAAAACTGCCCCGATACCTAGAGCTGTGATCACATGATCAAACCCCAAGCATACCAGTGATACTGAACATCCAAAATCTGGTGAAAATAAGTCGGAAGTTATTTTCGCAAGCATATCTTCCTCATAACTGTCTATTTTTCCACCTTTACAGTTGGCATGTCTCTAATAGCTTTACTGACATGCGATTGCGCAACTTCCTGTATTCACCTTGCAATGCAGAATCATATCCAAATCCCCGGAGAAATGCACAACCTCAAAAGTTGATTTACGCATTCAGGGCAACTAACAGTTCGTATACACCGTCGTGCCATGGCAGTGCCATGGCACTGTCTGTAGCAGTTTTTCTATTTATCGTCGAAGTAAGGGAGTTGCTTGGTTCAGATAGTGTGAGTGGCCTTGAAACGGTTTTGATTTCCGGTGTTGATCGGACCAAAGTTGTTTATCCTGTCGTGACAGATGCCGTCACCAAACAACTTGAACGTATAAGCGGTGTGCGAAAAAAACTGTTCGACAATTGTCATTTAGATGGTGGCCCCTAACAGTCATCCAGTCAGAGGTGCGGCCTTGCAACAGAAGTTGGCGTGATTATCAGTCGTCAGTATAATGGTTTACATATTTTTGGATCGCACTTGGCCTTAACACCAGGACAACGGCAAAATTTTCCACCCTAATAAAACTGACCGCACAACTGTCTGGTACACAACTGAAACATCACGTGGAACGTGTGTCAAGTGTGTTCGACATTACCGTCATTAGACAGAGAATCCCAATTTGTTTTAAGAAGAGTTAAGGGGAATCGTACTCATATTATACAATTTGTGGTAGTCTTCTGCGTTTAAATACTAAGATTTCTTGATTTACTTTCACATAACTTTTTACAAAAAATATTGATATCACTGGAGAAAAATTCGGAAGATAGGACGACACCACAACCATCTCCCGGTAGAAAGGTTATTCTTGTTGTTCGAAACACTGATCTCTGTCTGCGAGTGGTCACCATCTAAGTGGAGCGAAATAAGTGTCTATCTTACTTAATTCTGTATGCTGATGTTTCCACAAAGTTCAATTACTTACTTGACCACAACGAAACAAAATCCGTTTTCGTAATACTTATTCACTGCATGGTTATTCCGTTTCCTATCAATGAGCTCAACAAGTGAATTTAATCCCTTGACGAGGATCATTCTTTCCCATAGAAAATGCATTTAAAATAATCGGGTAATGATAACCATAGTGTCGTATTTTTATCAATGATACACACTTTGTTAAGGGCAGTAATGTGATCGCACAAGTTTTAATTAACTCAACGGGAACCCCGAGAATTTAAAGAGAGTGAAAATTCTAGTTAACAGATCAATACTCGCCTACATTCCCTTGATCGAACCATCAGTTCATTAGACCCCTGTCTATGACTTGGGTTTTGCTTATTCTAAAACAAGCTGAGGTGGCTTTAGCGTTTCACACGCCCCGAGTGAATTTCACACCAATTACTCTGCCCTGAAACAGTACTTTATGGCTGTTTAGCAGGAGGAAACCGGTTTAGAGAGTAGAATAGCATAACCCTTTTTGGCTGAAACGGATCGAGAAGGTCTACTGAACGTAGTGTCTGTTCAGTTAGTTGATAGAAGTCATGTGGGTAAACTTTATATCACTCACCAAATTTGTACTAACCTATCTACCAAGGTCCGTTCAATATTAGTGTCTGGCCACAGCTGAGGCAATCGCGATTTACTCACACAACCCGCGTCTGTTCACTCAGAAAGCGTTCGTACGCCCATTGGGTCCGCCAAAGTCTGCTCAAGAGAACGCTGTCCACTAAGGCCGGTCTATTGTGACGTAAACAGTTTGCACACTTTTACCCAAAGACTCCACTTTATCCTTGTTTTATCTGTGTGGACTGTTTGCTTCTAGTTTTGTAATCCCCCGATCTGTATTGATCGGAAGAAGGAAGCCCGAAAACACTGTTTGTCAGCTTGCGTTCCGAAAGTGGTTTTACTGTAAGTTGTCGGATGACTGCGAACCTCAGTGACACATGCCACGCCTACTGCACCGCAAAATTATCAACTGTTCGAGTCTAAGAAAATAAATTTCACACCGATATGTTAGCAGCTTTTTCGAACTCTCTTATTTGCCCTACAAGATGCTACACAATAAAGCGTGTTCATTACGAACAAGGCCTACTACAGAGTGACTTGAAAGTCAGAACGAACTACCACAGTAAGTCAGCTAATGTTCTTGTTTTTAAGGATAGCTATTGGCAAACCAGAGAAAGTTAAATATCAGGGACTGCTGGCCACACATGGATATCCATGCGTCTATGCCTCTCCATAGGCAAACAGGGAGAGGTCATCAAATCAGTGGGTCGTAATTGATTCAGTTGTTTATAAAAGTTGAACTTTATCGAGCCCATTTCGTCATGTGGCTTCGCAGTATGCCGTTGTGTGACTCCGATGAATATCTGAAGTAGCTGCAATGCAACCATCTGTAGCCTGATCTTATGGCTGCCTTGCCACAATCTCTCGAAAATCCCCTTTCTCTAACCTTATTCAACGAATTCTTACGCAATTGTGATTGAATGCGCGGAGTCAGTTCTGATACGGAGAATGTTGCGAAGTGATACATTGTGACACTAATCTTGTGGGCAACTGCTTGAGTCCGTGCGGGGGCGAACACCGGTTACTCTGAATAGAAACCCTCCCTCCTCTGTGAAAGGTAGGGTATAATGTGTGTGTTCTTGCACTCTGTCGCCAAACAGTTTTTTATGGATTCATCAGATTCTGAAAATGGGCTATTCACGAATATGACCACGAAATTCATGCACCATGCTTATTTATCGATCTGTTGCGGTCGTATTAGCCTTCACGGACTTTCTGTCTTTCACAACCACTGCTGCCAAAAAGGAGGGCTCAATCTGCAGTCGGATATCGAGTTGTCGATGCTGTGCAAACCAATGGCCTGTGCTGCTACAAGTATAAAGCCATGCGTAATAAAAGGCAGCTTCCCTTGAATGGACTTCAAAAATACATGGGATACTAAACAACACCTCTGGACATTTGTGCACAGCGTCCTACTGACAAATATCCCACATTATAAGTCAAACTTTTGGTAGTGACCATGAGGTTAGCAGTAGTAGTAAACATATACAAATGATCGCTCGGTTGTGATATTCTTCAAGTGAATGAACTACACAAAGGTCGCCGAATGTAAGAGAATTTTCAGCATATTTCGTTGGATGAACATCATTCATAAGGTTACTGAAACATTTTCTACAGCCCACGACCGATTTCATCCTAATTGGGACCCATCAGATATGGAGGTGAAACCAAATCGGGGTGTGCAGATTAGTGTTTCGCGAATTTCTTTTAATTTCGCCTCAAGTAGAACACAAGGCTGAAGGAAACTTGGGGACAGCGCCTATCTGAGGAGCCCGAATCGGAAGAGCGAAACTTTTAGTGGGCTGTCGAAAGGTTTTCAGCAACCTTATGAACAGTGTATTACGTCTATACAATGTATTGCAGTATCTCGAATATCGTACCAGCTTAGAAATGAGGCGGCCTTTGTGCAGAAAATTCAGTTGATGGACATCATACACGAGAGTTTAATCCGGAATTCAGCCGGGTCACCCGTTAAAGCAAAATTGTTTCACTAACATACTAATAATGTTTATTGTATCATCATTTACTTCACTGAAACTTGCTAACCTGTGACTGGAACCACATAACTGTCGCACGCATCTCCCACTACAGACCTTATTCAACATAACCAAACCTTTTCCCTCCGTCGAACCGCAACGTTGATACTGTCAGTAAGGCCCAGTTAGGGCCGAAAAACAATGTTTCCGCAGTAGAATCTGTCCCCATCTATGTTGTGCAACAGCTAACCTGAGAAGAGAACGTAGTCAGCAAAACCTGTACAATCACCGAAAAGATGACATAGAGTGAACTGATCGATTTCACTTTCATTTGCCAATTTTGATGCCAAAAACCTGGCCGCATGTTGACCGTGGGTACACTACTAAAAACAGTTATTTCTGGATCCTAGAGGGATGCATTATGTGTCATTACGGTGAACGTCCTACAAGTGTGAAAGTTGAGTCAGCGAACTGAGATTTTAACCCGAAAATTCCGGCCATTTTCAACCAAGCTTGTCAGTTAGATTTTATTGTTAGCGAACGATGGTTGTAATAGTTCGAAGGAATTCACAATTATCTACGCCCAACCCCGACGGAAGAGTGTCTCGAGCTAGGTGTGGTCGAAAGTGATTGCAGTTAGGCGTTCCCGTACCACTTTTATCCGATGCACGCCCAAGGAATGCAACTGGTATGAAAAACAACGCACGCACGTTTTAAGGCAAGGGGTGTTTTATACTTTTGACTTAAAAAGTTGTACTGCTGAATTACAGTCGCAGTCAAATATGCTCGCATATTCGTCAAGGTAGGCTGCATCCTTGGGGTGTTCGTGATCACCTGTGTAAGGATAGTGATGACAGGTCTTGACGAAAAGCAACCTAGCGTTACAGGGATTTATGAAATATTAAAACTGAAATATTACAGTAAACTCCCCTTTTGATGTAGCAGATATATGTGATAAGTGTAAGACCAACTGGCTTAGAATAAACAGGGACTGCGTTTTAATTTGGCATATAATAAGGGAGAGGATACGAGGCGCTTTATAATGCCCATTCATGTCACAATTAAGATGAATGATATTTAGACGATACAGCTCACTCTGATAAAGATCTACTCTGCCAAGCGAGTTCTGAGCGTTCCGCTGGTCAAGAACCCCATTGCAACGCTGCTATATGGTTCAAAGGTACAGCAGCCACGAGCGATACAATAACAATGTGAAGACAGTGAAAACCGAGAATCATGTGCTTTTAGTGAGTACGAGGGTTGAATACTGATGAGCATGTACCGATGAGTTTTAAAAAGTGATGTAGTTAAACTGCCGTTGCTATTTTTGCGAGTGGCCTGGTGATACCGTTGTACCTACTGTTCCGACAAGTCGGGGGCTTCAAGTACCGAACAGAACAGTACCAATTAAGCGTGGTCACTGGTTCCTTAACGATTTTGGAATACCGAGACTAAGGTCAGCTGGTCAGATTATAGTGCATAACAACAGACATGCACTGCCCCACCTTGACTCTTACACTATTCAAGTCACTGTGTCGTTGAGTGCCACATCCCTAATCGCAAACAATCCAGAATGCTGGTCACTCGTGCACAGCTGAAAAATGCTGTTTCTCTATGTCTTTACCTGTGCGTCTGCTTACTCGTGAATATTTGTAAACTTTCCCAGGTCCATTTGATTGGTACAAAGCAAGACGAAACATTTGGTGAACAGAACATTCCTAACCTGGACTGGTATTTATTGTTGCTGCTCCAAAGCCTCTTCAGGAATCGCGGAATATGCCGCTGGTGAATCCCAGTAAGGATAAAGCTACCGTAAAATGTTATTTGGCTTCACGTCAAATGTAAACTGTTGCTTTAGTAGCTGCACTCCACATTTCACATAAGACTTGTAAGGCATGCATGACACGTTTTCACTTTGGAGTAAGCCATCGCGACGCGTCCAACCGAAGTGCTATTCAAACCATTTCACTTTTATTAAATTTTCTGGCACTGTACTATTCAGGATATTCATTGGGTTCCCACCTTGAAGTGAGCTAAATGGAGTTGCTGCTAATGGTGTGAAAGATCGGTTCAAAATGCTCATAGAACAAGGTCGGACAGACGACGAAAGGACCACTTGGTCAAATAACCCAAAATCTTCATCATGCTTACACTTGAATAGTTTGGCTCAAACGTTTATACGATTTGCACTTTATTACTGCACCATTGTTGTAGAAGTGCAGATAACACAGTTTGTGTAGTAGACTAAAAGCCTAAACTAATCTATTCACTGAACTTCAGACGTTACAGATTGCATTTAGTTCACACTGTGAACGGGGTAATTCACGGCTTTGGTGCTGTAACCCGAAGATCACTAGATAATGTGTGTATGGACGCAGTGTGTTTAGCACTAAACTATCATTGATTTCAGTGGATTCTTTAGCACCAACTGGAGACGGAATTCAGGGCAGGAGCTAATGGATGAAACAAGTCTTTGTGTCGTTTTTGGAATCGCCCACTACGTTTGGCATCAGTAAATGTCTCAAGTCATGCAGGATGGAATTCCTGTTCCTTTCTTCATGGATGTTGCCAGTGATATACTACCTTTTTCATCGCTTAAGACCACACATGGTTTACTTTTTAAGTCACAGGTGATGTAGCGCAATATACGGTTTTATTGTCTTAAACACAATCGTTATCAACCAACAAACTGTGTTCATGTTTCTGTGTTGCAAATGCTCGAAGCAGCCTGAAGAAGCCCAAAGAGACCTGAACTAGCATGCTAACACAGCCTAAGGGATATGGACAAATTTGATTCACTCGTCGGAGTTGAATTTCGGACCTTTTTCTTCACCACATGATAAATATATATTCAAGGTCCAGTTTATTCTTTTGTGTACACAGTGACGTGCGTAGAAGCAAAGCGATGATCCTCTTGAGGTGGCCACAACAGTGGTTTACGTCAGTGACCATTTGGGCTAATATACAATTCTGAAAACAGCGTCCACCGATAGAGAAGCAAAATATTCACTTGCCTGGGTGGCGGACTACCGTACCAAGATCAGTCGGGGAGCTATGAAGTACTGGCCGTGGTATGCTTGTTTCGGCAATTCATCGACTACTAACTCTTGAGTAACATTCTTGTTTTATTTCCATCTTACTACAAATTTTTCCTTGACTTTTGTCGGTGACGTCACAGGTATGGTCTTTTGGTGCGTAAAGATTCTCAGAAACTTCACGGGCTCTTTTCCTGAGTCTTTGTAGGCTAGTAATCGCCCATATTCATGCTGGAACAGTGGTGCTGTTCACGTCATTCCGCGCTTCTTTTAAGAACGAGTGGACACTAATCTCATTTCTGATGCACGAAGTGGTAATTATAATTCCACCCGTCAAGTTGAACTTGAAATGTACTGGTGTAAGGAGGGAAACCCTTTGCTGCGGAGTTGTTCATCAGAAAAACGCCAACCAAACAGTTACAGACTATCGGACAGGAAAGTTAAACTCTCATTTGCACGTTGTTTTTTAGAAACTGAATATCCGTCTTCTTCTTAAACGCGCCTTCTTGAACTCTCCTGGATATTCATTGACTATCGCACAATTGCTTGCAAAAACTTCAAAGTAGTTCCACAAATTCCGTAATAACTCTCACCTTCCATCAGATCAAGACGAAGTTACGAGAACACACATTCTACTCGCATGCGTCATCAGTAGTACCCACCGTTACACTGATAGTTCACAGCTGAAAGTATCTGCATTCTTGGGAGATGTGCTTTAGCCATAAATATTGGAGGTTGTTACATTCACGGCAAGGAGACTTTGAAACTAAGTGGGTTTCCAACTTACACTAATGGTTGAAACCATGAGCATACCAAAACTTGTCATCCTTCATAGGAAACGATACTTTCAAAATTGAGGGTGATTCTTAAAACATTAATGTCGCCCTTTCATTACTAAAGGACGTTTATTCTGCATGCTGCAAGCCAAAGAAGAATTTCTGCGCAGGTTAAAAGAACAACCCCTTATTCCCATGAAGGAAACTATTCACAATGTTGCTGAAACCTCTTTGGCAGCGCACGACCGGTTTCGCCCTTCCAATTTGGGCCCATCAGATAGGCGCAGTCCTCCAGTTTCCGTCAGTCTTAGGTTCTACTTGAACCCAAATTGCGTGAAATTCGACAAATACACCTATTTGTATACCACTTCGGTTTTCACGGGCGACTCACCTGAAGCCCACCTGAATCTCTTGTTTATGATATTCTTCACAAGGCAGCCTTTGTGCAGCACATTAAGTTGAAGACTATCATAAACGAGAGATTCAGCTGGGTTTCAGGGGAGTTTCCAGTGGAAACCAAATTGTTACGCAGATGAGTGTATGTGTCGAGTCCCTTATGCTATTGCCGGAATGATTTTTACTAGGGTGACAACCTACCATGATTCGCATCTTATCCTTAGGTTCGAAGACAGTTATGTGATTGTGGATAAGCTACTATGTCATCCTAGCGTATCAGTCACCGAACACTCTGGCCAGTCCCGTTTTAAAACGCTCTTTAAACATGCGCTAAAATAGCCTTCGCATATACTGGACGAAATGAGGACGAAAATGACATTAGAGAGAGCTATTCGCGCTCTTGCTGGTGTGTTGACTTTTCTCTGTAAAGGCCACTTTGTTAGATATCCTAGTGTTTGTGGAATCTCACAGCTAGGACAGCACATCTAGTTTTCGGTCGTGATTTCAGGTTCCATTTCAGTAAAGACCAGTCAGGAGGCAGCTCGTTCTTAAAATCCCTATTCCATGTGCATTAAATTTTTTTTTCGGTCTGCACAAACCATATAACTGCTTTGTGCTTTGTTGACTTGGATGGTATCTGTGAATTCACTTACACGTGCAACACACGGTTCAGATAGGGTTACGCTTTTCAAGAGTTTGCTTTCCAAAAAGAGCGTAAAGTGACTCATTCTCAAATTTATTTGCTTCATGAAAGATGGATTTCTTCTCAAGAGAGTTGATTTCAGGACAACAACATCGTGGTCACTTAGAGTGAAAAGTATCCATGCATATGCAACCCCAAACGTAAAACTATCACTTTGACCCCATCCAAATGCAAACTGATGGTGTCTCCTCATGTAGTGACGAAATGTTTGCAAGTCGATTGCCAAGCTAAGCGAACAGACAGACAACCATCTAATCAACAGCCCATATAACTTTGACTGTCCAACTAGAGGACTTATAACGGGTATTCATTGAACGCCACAAATCAGGATGTCAATACTGTCACTTAGTCGATGCCTGGCTGCGCTTTAGTGTAAGGCTTTAACAGAAACCATTGTCTGCGGGAATCTTCCTGTCCATAGGGCCAACATCGTATGACGTTGTTTGCTTCATACTAGTGCAGTAAAGTGTTTGGTAGATTTTAGGAGGGAAGACCGCATTTTTGTACATGTTCCATGCTCTAAAACACAAACTGGACCCAAGCGAATGTACTTTTCGTTCGAGTTACTTTGATATGCCGTACCTATCGGCAGTGCATAATATTGATTCCAAAAGTACAGCTTTTTAAGTCTTACAATGAATTGTTGAGTATAAGCAAACTGAAAGATTTTGATTCAAAGCTGATGTCCTCGATTCTGGAAAATATGGAATTTGAATTACAGGTTGGTTTCGGTATGTTCCAAAATTCCTTTTGATATGCCTACTTGAACAAGGAACCAAACCATTCCTCAGCATTGGAGAGGAAAGAACAATCTTTCGGAGAAATTACAACTAACTGAACAAAAGTGCACACTGAGGGAGTTCTGCAATTTCCATTTGTTCGCTTCCTGATTATTTTTGACGGCCACCTGTATGCATCATCAAAACCACTCAGCAAGGCAACGGATGACTGACACATTAGGCTGTCAGACTGATACTCATTCCCCGGGGTAAACGCAGTTGTTTTTGTTTCTGACAAATTAGCCTAACAGCTCCTGAATGTAGCTTTCTACATATCACTCGACGTGCACTTCAGAATGCGCGAAAATACTACCAACGTATATCTCCCAAGAGCGACAGAGCTTCCAGGAAATGCACAATTTCGGCTGGATCCCAAAGTTGCGTGCTTCTCAAGCGTATAATTTTATCGACACGTATGATCCTCGTCAGACGAAATATTTAGGCCACGACCTACGGGTTGTTTCTTGCCATCTAACTATACCTAAAAGGAGACAACAAAAAGAGGTCATTTACCGCGGAGTTTTACTCCAATATCACAATACAGGACAAGCTTCCAGTTGCGGTGAGTTGCTTTATCCGATTCGTCAAGCTTGGTTACCTTTTATCTGTAATTCAGATTGGACAAGCCCCAAAGCATTTTGTGGATGTATTTTAGGTTAAAACATCGGCCCGGCCAATCAAGAATAACCAAAGCTTATTATGGCAGAGTATCCCTGCATTGACTACGATGGTTCTTTGGTATGGCTGTTGGCCAGAAAATACGGACCAATGGCACACGGTAATTTGATTGTATATTTTCTCTTGGGGAGTAGATCGATCAGTTTTGGAAACCAGAAAGTGCCTCCTCTCTGATTCTGTGAGGTTTACTTTATCGAGATGGAATGCAGGGGAGAGTAATGCCCCAATCCCCAAAATACCTTTCGACGGGGATGCATCCTCCTGGAGGTTTTATCGGTAATAGGAATGCTGTATGTCTTCAGTTATCATCTACAAAACAATGCAGTGCTTTTTCTGTCGTACCACTCGTACATGGATGCCGACAGAATACGCTTACCTGGCCAAGACAACGTTGAAATTCTGCCTGTTTGTCTCTGTTATATCTCCTTTCTGCTAGACTGGTTGAACGTGATTCAAAACACGGTCAGTGGCGTTCAGCAACATTCGATCATGTTGTATAAATAATCGATGTAGATCTGTTGCGTTTGCTGTTAACCGGGTTGAACTCTGAACTGTGATTAGGTGTTTGTCTAGTTGAGTTCATGGCGCAGGACAAGATTATCCGGTATGCATGACCGAATAAATTTCACTAACTTTGTGTATAGCTACATTTTGAATGCGTGGACAAACCTCAGTTGACAAATATACGAGGGATCTTCGAAAGAGACTAAATTCCTCCTAATTTAGTGACCACTGTCAGAAAAATCAGCAACAATCCTGAATTTTCTGCTATTTTCCGTACTGAAAATGCCACCAAAAACACCATACCAATATGGACTCTTCTCTGAGATTGCCTATTTTTTAAGAGGATTAACGAGCAAAATGTTTCAAGTGGCCAGATGACGCTGATCTCCACCGATTTTCCGACCCCACTGATTAACCAGACCCTCTGAGACTCCATACATAACTAATCCACTCACCTATGGATTCACTGCTCCCTGATGGAACAGATAAGTTGGCCTCAACTGATCTGAAGGAATTTGTTGGTGTCTTAGACAGGTGATCTGAGGTTCTAAAATGATCACTCGACTCTATCAGATGGAAGAGCAAATTACGGCGACCCTCTGAGTGTCGATTAAAGGAGGATTGATTTCCTGCCGGATCGAACGATTAACAACGGATGAATCAACCGGTTAGAATTTATTCTTTTAACTGAGAATGACGGACCAACTGATTTCACCGTATTCAGTGAGGCGTGTTGATGGGATGGATGGGATCGGTGACATTCCGGCTTGGTTATTGTGGAGAAAGAGATACCAATATATGAGCTGTGATCACTTTTACTGTGTGGTAATTTTTTCATTGACTGAATGGTCTAATCAGTAAGCCTGCTTGTAAGTGCCTGCCCGATTTACAAATGCTTCCTGGGTCACACATGTTGGGACGTCTTCAGTGTGACATCGCTTGAGGAAGAAACACTTTCAGGTTTCTTTTTTACTGTAACTGTTATTAATGCAGCATTGTTTATGGTTTCATGCACAATTGAGAATCGGTCGATGTATCAGCGTCAGCCGGGCCAGAACGATCAATGGCTCAGAAAGATCGATCCGAGGAAAAACTATACAGTATCCCATACCAGTATCGATCATCTTTTTATGGTTCACTAATTCGGCGGAAGTATTTCAACAGTTATGAATTTGTGCCCTCTGAATTAATCACAGGCTGATTGATGATCACTGCCTGTATAGCATCCAAAATTGAACGCGCTTAATTTTTTATTCATGCGAAAGCTCTCCATTTCATCACCATTTGGCGGGTTACGTAATGTTTCTGCTTATTTTTAGAAACCGTTTTGGACAGTGATGCACTTTTTGTTAGGTGCTTTTAAGTTTTACTTCTTCCAGCTTATAGCATCACCGGAGCACCACAACGCTTTAGTAATCTCCTAGTGTGAACGATGTTCAAGCACACTCAAGACCCTCTTCCTTTATTAAGGTAACTAGCACCTGCTTTGATTATTGGCAGGTCAAAAATACCCAGAATGAATACGATGCAGATCTACCATTGGCACCTTGCTATCGGGGAAAGAATGACCGACAGAGAGCCTTGTGAATGAAATGATCTATCAACTGCCTGCAGTGAATATCGTGCATTAGGTTTACTGGTTGAACTGCTTTGGCACAACCATTACGGAACTTGCTCAGAGGGGTTAAGTTTGAAGAAATACGTTTTCGCAAGTAAATTTGACTGCTTTATTCACATACGTCTGTCTTTGGCATTTCTCCTAAAAACGCGATAACAAGAGGAAAGTTGGAAATACAAGATGCCTGGAAGTATGCATAAATGTCGCTCGTCCTTTTTATACGTGCTTATCTTGAGATGCAAGGTAGGCAAATCTGAAAGGTGAATCGCGAGGCACAATCAACTGGTTGTGGTCGCCTGGTGTTTTATGAGATTTTGGATTTTCCGCACATTCAGAAACCCGAGAGTTGGATGGATGTCGATTGGCTGATCCTCTTACTCCGCCCTAGATGACGATCAGCCACTCACCCAACAGTGCTAAAAGGTCAAAACAGAACTCGCGTGTATGAAAGTGCGGGCGATTCACATCCGAGAAAATCGATCACCATTGCCTAAAACATGTAAACGGAAAGACTAAAAGCGACGAAGTAATTGAACGTTGACTAACCAAATCCCTTGAAGCAACTAACATGTCCCTCTCAAGTAGAGTTCAAAAGGCGGGGCCTGGGTGTACTTTAACGAAGAAATCAACTCATCATCCAATTAGAGATCACAGATTTGGTGTCCTCCGAATAGTATACTCTTTATACTGACTGGTCCTATGCAGGAGTCTGCGTCAATCGCGGCCACAATCATTGGTATATGAATCTCTCTCAACTCTCCAAAATCACACTAGATCATAAAAATACTAAAGTCTTTTGAAGGAGCGGAATGTGAAAGCGAAGAAATGTGCACTAGTCTGGTCAGATTTGTTTAGTCTGTAGTTGTTGATCGACATGCTGTAAGCCGTAGCCTATACCACCAGAAATCCTTATGTGGAAACTCATCACAAAAGCCCCAATCCTCGGTTTATTTTAGATGAACGATGAGGCTTTTTTGTCAAAAGCGAAGCGTTGCGCATTTGAAAACCACCGATTTTTAACAAGCAATTCTGAAACAAAACAGATGGATTTACCCTCTTACTACGAGAAAAGTTAATGCGTTATGGGTAGTCCGGAAAAAATTCTAGTGATATACTATTCTGCAAAATTTTTGTAATTTATGTGAAAATCTGAAGCAAAAATATAAGGGCTATAAATAACAAAACAGGGTTTTGTGGTCATATATTTCACTTAATTCGTCTTCTTTTTTTAATCTCGTTGCACAGTACGGTAAACCGCAGCCACCTGTCGACAAAACTTTTCATAAGACAGTTTTATGGGTGGAGAAAGAACCTCAAATACTGGGTGGTCATTCCAACACAGGCAAGTAATTGGCAGTCCCGTTGTCGTCCCCAAATCAGTCAAACAATAAAATCATAACAATCCACTGCTCAGTAAGTTTTGAAGCCGGCAGAATATGGTCATCCGAAAAGTCCCCCCCCCTAAAAGCAACATCTCGAAAACCCAAGCAAAGCAAAGTTTGGAACCAAACTTTGTCGTGTGAATAATAGCAACCTCGCACTACAGAATCCAATATGTTTTGATACTGGGTACCGATTAGTACATCGGTGAAATCGGCATATCGCAGGAACTTGTATTAAACATGCTCAACCATATGCCACTTGTAGTTTTCTATCGATCACAGAATGGTTCATGAATTCTTAGTACGGATTAGGCAATGTACAATGCACATGAATCTTGCTTCACTATTATGCAAGCCAGAACTGGAACACAAGTTTTGGGTTGAATGCTAGTAGAAAGCTTAATGGATGATTATGACAACTGATATGCTTCTCAGCCGTTGACGTTTTACTATGTGGAGGTTTTCACGGTGTGCAACATGGGGTCGTCAGTCGCTAAAACCAAACCAAACCCAGTAATGAAAAATATCGTTGACGTACACTTGAGTTCTAAAAAAACCTTGAAGATATTAGATTGCGAGTCTTTGTTAGTTGTTAAGACGTTAAAATTTTGGTCAGTATGTTTTATCCACTTTTATGTCTACGATGCGCATATATACTTTTAAATTTCCAACTGACGTGTCCACTGTCACTTTAGGTACATTCCGACATTTAGAGCTACACAGTTATTTTAATAAAAACCGACTGAGATATCCGACTAATTTATGGTGGCCTTTAAAAGTAGCATTTTAACCAAAACACGGGGCTGAACAAATGACTGTTAATGTGCATAAACTGTGGAATCAACTATGAAACCGAAGGTGAGTTACAAAGTATTCGACACAGGATCATGCTACGACTACCAACTGGAAGTCGGCTCGCTAAGCTCCTACTAAACTGAAGTTAGAGCTCTTTCAGCTTCACGGTGTTCTTGGTGCTGTCACAAGGTTCGGAGGCCATTCGGTAGATAGCAAAAAAGGAAAAACCGTAGCAGCTCACTTTAACCACAAGACGCATGTGATACATACGAACCCAGTTGTACGGTGGCTTTAAAAAGATTATTAGCACTTATTCAAGTCGGTTGACACTTGTTTTCCGTTTCAATTGTAATAAATACCTTCTGAAATGGAGGACAATGTATAGCTAGTATGTACTTTTGAACATCTTCATCCAACAACATATGCTTGACCTATGGGTTGGCTGGCCGTAATGCACTCTGGCCCCTACCACCTTATCATCTTAAGCCTACACCCGAATCAAATGACGCCAGTGCCTCACCAGGGTCATGGCAGTGATAAGCCTCGCCATGTGAACTTGCGACCTAATTTGTGCGCTTGAAGATCTTTGTGGTAGCAAAGATAACCTGAAAAAGTGTGGGGGCTTGTGAACAATTTTGAACACTGCTCTTTCGATGGCCTCAATTTTGAACTACTGGACCGAATGTGATGGAAGTAAACCTGGAATTTGAGAACGTAACAAACGCCAGTCATTTGGATGACTTATTCTAAACAAAGAACATTCAGTATTTATTCGCGCTTTAGCAGGAATTCACGCTATCGAAGTCCAAAATTGATAGCACTTGCTTTCTTTCAGCTGCAATGAGGCACAACGATAATCTACTACGCATAATCAATCAGTCAGGCTCGATCAGAAGTAGCAGTCGAATAAACAAGGATTCCTCCAACATAACGTTTTTGTGGAGGCTATTCTAAGGTTCTACCAAGTGGTATATAATTCCGCAACCATACTGTTTATAGAGCCATTAAGGCATAATTTCCTAATGATTCTCCCGGTAATCATAGCCACTTATTGGACTGAACAACACTGAAAAAAGAAACAGGCAAAACTGCAACGGAAGGCGTGATCACCAATTTGGTGTTTCAGTTTTTCACTGCATCCGTTCCCGTAACCTTGATTATGTCATACTTTATTGTTTTAAGCCATGTCGATCAACTTTTAGTGATTGCAAAATAATCATGAAATTACCAATACAATAGGATGAATGAAGTCACTTTACTGGTTAAAGCACGTGACTTCTCTCCCAGTGCTTGTATTCTCAAGATAGCGAAGGCAATTATATCCTTCACCCCACCCACCATATCTACCAGGAGAAAACCGGCAATTAATTCCTTTGGAAATGCTTCTTCTGTGCTCATTACCATTGAAACTTACTGTTATGTATTCTCGGCTTTGAAAGTACGATTTCAGAATGTGACACACTGCACAAACGTGTATCACAACCTGTGAGCACAAACTATTCGGTCCTCAAACCCTGCCTAAAAAACAAACTAAACGAAGTTTTTGACAGTCGTGTAAATAGTATGTTATGTTGGGAAAGAGAATAAATAAAGTTTTGCAGTGGTGAAATATTCTGACTGCGATTGGGTAGAACATCTCCTCCTGAATGCGAAGCACCATAATGCCAGATCAAGTTGTTCCAAGGCCAGTTGGAGTAGGATCTGGGAACACTCCGGCTGTCCTTCATGGTTAAAACTCTCTCTCCCTCTCTCAGGCACATATTCGGAGGTAAATTCGGACGCTTACAGATCACTGCGGTTGGCAAACGTTTGTTTGTTTTACTTCTTGAATAGTCACGGATTGAAAGAGAACTATCCCGTTATTTTGGCTAAGAAGCGGATGTAAGATATCTCAGGGACGTAAGAAACATGGGCTCCACTCTCAAAAAATCCCCCAGCGCTCGAAAGTCCCTAGAACTAATCTTGTGATATTCAGGCTAATTTTATTGCAAGAGCTTACCACCTAGTTAGTCCAACTGATTCCAGCTTATAATTTCACCCCGTGATGGAATTTCGAATTTCTTATGGATCACTCTTTTCATAAGTATTAACGTAGAAGCCTGCTTCCAACTCCACAAACCTAATGACGGCCTTATTTTCCATCAATAACTGACACCAAGAAATACTTGTTAATCTTCCTTTTAGTTTGGAGATAAGTTGAGGTGGTTCTGAAGCTTTTTAATGGGGGTTTCATCTTACAACTTAAGTCAGTCTGTACTGAAAATCTAACAAGCTCTGTACAACTGTTGAAGCCCTGTTGGAAATCATCATCAGCTTGTGACCTCCTGGCTGGTAGTTGCAGGCTATACAGTTCGGCCATGACTGCCTGATCAGCAGTGTAATTAACTCATACTCAGATCTGGTACAGCAGCTCTAATCCTCCAGTAAAGCCATTCACCTCAGGTGGTCATGTATTCACTGGCCCTTCGTGTGGCAACTCATCTTTGTCGGCACTCCACCCATCTACGACATTCCCATCTCCGTTTGGTCAAGTCACAGGTTGCAGTCTGCAACGCACCAAAAAAATTCCCCCCACAGAACCGAAAAAAGACTTCGTTTTGAGGCCTCTGTTGATATAAACTTTCACAATTTTCAACCTTTAGAAAACTTTTCGTTGTTGAAAATTTAGGATTGACTAAAACCAGCGTAAAATTCAAAAATGTCAGTCTGACAAGACATGGTCTTCTTAACTTTAGTGACCCCTTAACATTTATCATTCGTCTGATTCCACCTTACTTCTCCAGTATTAAATCGATATTATCATCTCATCCTCCCAATATCCGGATTCTTTTGTTCACATACGAATGTTTTTAATTGCAGAGTGCCAGTGAACCTCAATCGTCGGTCATATCGACACTCATTATCATTCCATTCTACTGTCAACTACTGAGTGACGGCTAAAGACTATGGGGTTCTTTCATTATTCTGGCTTCCCAGTAGTTAACGGTTAAAAGCAATTAAGTCTAATGTGCAGTGAAATTGCTATTCACTTCGGTGTACCGGTGAATTATGGGTTCAGACAACAACAGAGATTTACCTTGCGTTTGAATTGTTTAAGGTCATTTTTATCGTTTCCTACTGTCAAAAAATTGCTCCTTGATTGAGTGTCTTGCTTTACAAAGGCTTGGGTTTCCCTGCCGTATTAGTAGAAACATTTGGTTTGCCAGCGATAATCACAAAAAACGTGAAAACTAATTTGCGCGCCCTTTATCTAATGGTTTTGTAAACGTAGCCCCACAGAAAGGAGGTAACGTGATTTCATTGCACATAATTTGGAGTGGCGTATTTGTTTCTTCCTTTAGGGTGTTTGTTGGACGGAGGTTGTCCCTTAAAAGGGGAACACTGTACTAAATCGTTAGCTTAACAACCACACCAGATCTGAATCGAAACAAAATCTGAGGACGTCGGTTAGCTACCTGTATCAAACTAGTACTGTAATCTTCTAAGCAGGGAACACTTCCAAAGGGTCTAATTGATCGTTGTTTGGGAGGTATCTTTATAGGGAGACAAAACTGGCAGCGTGAAAACAGACGACCGTGCATCTGACTTTACCCGAGTGACTGTATCTGAATAAGATTCATGGGTCAGCAGTGGCCAAAAGCCTGTGAGTAGTGGGTGAGCCGCAGACAGTTTACACCAAGGTGAATGTGATGCTGCTTTCAAGCCCATGACGCGGATATAGGCCCGAGGGAATAAGATTAAGGTTTCTTGCAAGCGGTCGGCCGGACTAAACAAAAAGACACGAAAATGGGCACTGACTCGGGTTGCTTTTTTTCATCATCGAGATATCGCCTAATCCGTCAAGTCCCTTAAGTTTCATCATAATACCCCACCTCTCCAGTGAGCGCAAATCAACTGTTCCCCTGGGCAGCCCATTAAAACACTGTCAAGGTGGTAATGGATAAACTGGCGGTATTCCATTAACTATATGCTCAATGATATTATCACACTGAGGATGACAACACCGAGTAGGAGCTGGTTACTTTGGATAACAATGCCATAAACGGAGAACCTATTTGTGTATTACTGGGTCTCATTTAGGGTTTGCCTCCAAATGCCACGCCCTCTCAGAGGCTGGCTTTATCATCTACGAAACCCACAAGAACATCGAAACAGAACTTCTACCCAAGAGTGACCATCTCTTTGCACACACCATAGTGGTGGAGACCAAATCATGGCTTGCTTTCAATTTGAGTCTTCTGCCACCACAATTATTAAACTCAACTATTTTTTGCGCGATTTGGTCGCCATGGGAAGTTAAATATTGTTGAGACCTACCAAATTTGGGATCAAGTAGAAGGATCGAGTTGAAGGAAACTCAGGGAATGCGCCGACCTGATGAGTCCCCAGATGGGCAAAACTGGTCGTGGGCTGTCGAAGAGTTTTCAGCAACCTTGTGAGTAGTTCCCCTTATGAAAATATACTGGACTAATGTTTGCAGAAGCTTTCATTGCAACGCCTTGTGAGAGCACGCACGCCTTTAAGCGACTTAACATACCGTGTGTATTTATGAACCCGCCAAACTGTGTATCCTGACTCATCCAGATGCATTTAGGCGTCATTTCACTCTACTGTGTTGCGTAATATGGTTGAGATCCACTTTCCATGCTTGATGAACAGACTAACAACCAGGCTTAGTTTCACTGTTCAATGCAAAATCAGTATAATGCCATAAAACAAACGTATAACAGAACTGGTCCTGTTGGCTTTGTTCGGGCAAGTGATATTACTGAACACACAATATGATACGTTTGATGACTTTAGTGCCACTCTGACTGAATCCCGCAATGTCTATAATCTTACCTCGATCACTCCGAACCGCTTCTGAAGTATAGCATTTGTTGGTAAGCAATCTGGATTGAATTGTTAGCACGCACAAACTCAAGGTTCTAGGTCTTTTTAACCTCGCTCCCTGCAGAGTTTGTCGACGGAACAATAGCTGTACTACGCAGACAGAAAAATGCTAGCAACCAAATTTACGGCACAACAATAATATTTTGATGGGAGGCTCAACTGAATCCAGCTGAATCTCTCGTTTGCCACGTTCTTTATAGACGAGAGTTTCAACTCGTTGAGTTTGAGTCTTCCCTAAAAACCATATTTTGTTGAATGGATACTGATTGACTGATTCTTACATGTCTCCTAATCAATGTCAGGGTAACAAAATAGTTTGCTCCAACTGTTTTTGTGCACCTAGAGTGGACTGGTTTGATTCTACAAGCAGAGCTTCGGTGGTCGCTGAAACCTCTAGGTTTGTGTTTCACAATAAGTTTCAGAGGGAGTTTGGTGAGTCAGTCCAGTGTCTAATATGTGTCTAATATTGGCGATGTAAGATACAGATTGACCTTTAACCTGACCGGTTTCCTGACAGCATCTGGATTACATACTTTGGAATGTGGTTTGCCGCACGTTCCGCTAGGTATCCGTCTGTCTTGCAGGCGTAAGGGTCTCCGCAGCTGCAGGGGAGTATATATATATATATATATATATATATATATATACCCTATTTAAGTCGCATGTCTCACGTCCGCCCTTGAGGAGAGTAAAAAATATGTGAACCTATCGCAGCATGTCTTCTCTCAGCTCTAAAGAGATGGATGAAAGCTGCAGTGTTTGACCATCGATGTCTTTAGAGCACTGCCCGAGTCTGGCGGGAACACCGGATCAGCAATGCTGAAGTAGATCGGAAGAAATAACTCAGCCACAATAGATGAACTGATCACACTCCGTAGGTTGCGGTGGCTTGGCCACGTGCTCCATATGCCAGTCGACCGACTTCTTCGAAGGGTTCTTTTCGCAAAACCACGCGAAGGAAGAAAACAGGCCAGAGAAGGTCAAACAACAACTTGGCAGCGAAGTATAAAAGCCATTACAACCAAGCGCAGTTGCGCTAGTCTTTGCGGTCTTCCTGAATGAGGACCCCCAGACGGGATACATCAATGTTTGGAGACATTGTCTGACATGGCCTAGTCGCGCCCTCAGTGGTGCTCGTGCAGCAAAGCTATTGCTTCACATCCTAGCTCCCCTCCCAACCTCCATAATGAAAAGTCCGTGGACACTCCTGTACTTATGCGTCCATTATATCAGCTACCGCCTCCAATGCGCAGCTACCCACCCAATCATCGATAAACGAAACTATGGCGGCTAGAACATTGGTACGGCAAGTACGCATTCCTTACAGCCGATGATAATGATGTTGAATGTAAAGATAAAGTGGGAGCAGACAGTATTAATGTGATACACGTTACCTTGTTTGATGTACGGAATCTGATTCATGCAGTGAGTTATAGCTTGCACACAAGACCATAAGTCAATAAGCTGCTGTATGCTGAGCTTTGTTCACGCTTATTCTAGCACCGGCTTATCCGTGTTGTCTTTCGTACAAACTGTTATCAATTTACGCCTGTGATGGCTGTTTCTAACAAAGAAAACCAGGCAGTAAGGATGGACTTTCGCAGAATTTCTTGAAAAATTATGCCACTGAAGAAAGTGGTAGATTTCAGTTAACGTGCAGTTATGCACAATTTGCGATAGACAGCCGACTTCGAAACAAGATTCTTTATACCGTAGACTTTAGTGGTAGTCGAGCAGGGTCTGGATTGACACACCATCTTGAGTTGTACATGACTCGACCCAGTGCACATCATTCAGCCACCTATTAAGCATATCTTAAAGGGAATGCAGACTTTTGAGATATGCTGTCTTCACCGTCAGGAGTAATGCGCTTCCAGTTTAGTTACTGTTTCGCAGAGCCACACTGGATAACATCTCTCATGACAGAATAAGTATATCAAATTCATCAGAACGAATGTGGTGTCTTGCTGAAGCGAAGCACATTTGATGATAAGCAGAAATGACTGGAATTTAATTTTTCATACCTTTGAGAGTACCGTTGTCACAGACACACCGAGCTGAGTGACGTTAAGAACCACTAAAAGTTTGTTGGTCTATGCTGTACAGTGTTTCACTCACTACTGGACCCAAAATTGTCGTCTAGAGGCCATACTTAGCTCAGTAATCATTAGAGAAACCATTTCTCACTCATCTCAGAATGGAGCGTGGAGCAGCATGTTGGGTGGTGAGATATAGAAACTGAGTGTGTTAAAGTCTAGATACAGAAACAAGAATTCTTCTCCGACTGAGTATTGACAACGTAATCGGCCGTAAGGAACAGCCCAAAGTAGGTAATGATAGTAACTACAGGATTTTATGATTTGCATACGTACCTGTTCACGCGATTCATGTAGTTACTCGCGGAACCTGACTGTAGTCTGCACGTCAGTCTCCTACAAGAGCTCCTTCCTCGGAGCCACTACCTGAACTCCTTCCAGTGGGACTTGGAACTCCAGCTGTGCCGGTCGTGGATAGCTCAGAGAAGATGGTGAGTAGCTGAAGTCGTATGATTCAATTTAATCAAACTAATCCTCAAAAGCTTGGAAGTTAGGCTGATAGAGAACGCTAATGACGTACGTTTCGAATGCAGTAAACTCGTCACCAACGTACGGACTTTTCCATGAATAGGAGAGCTTTGCCTGTTTGACCTGATGTGTGCAACCAGCAACCATGCAGTGCCAAATAACTAGTACCATTCGGTAAAGTACGGAAGACCTTGTTACTTGTTACTCCCTCTTTTTTCCGGTTGCTTTTCATAGATGGAGACAGGCCATTGTTTTGGCTACATTTTCAGCATTTCCATTGCTGCATATAGACGGTTGTTGTCAGACCGAACAGGCTACCTTTGGCTGGAAATCATATCCCCCTACTTATCGATAAAAGATTTGGTGGCCGTACTATGCACCAAGTTCCCACCAAGTCTCCACTGAGAGACCGATGATATCAACACCAACCATCTGAGTCTGAAATCTAACAAATTGTTGCATCGGCGGGAGTTCCGTACACAGGGGACTTTCAAACAAACCACAAAACCCACTGCCATGATATAAATCCAGGTCTCTTCGCTGGCGTAGGCACCAAAATCACTTCCTTACAGCATTCTCGGGTTTATTGAATCCAGCATGTCCCACATCTGCATACCCCCTTTTGTACTTTTGATCGGATACAAAGGCTCTCACAGGGTGGCTTGAGCCTCATTGAAATTGCAGAACACCCACAATTCTCCAGTTTTTCAGAAGATCCCGTTAGCTTTTCTTTCACAAACCGATGCCAGTCATCTTTTGGACAGCCGATTTCTCGTTTTCTAGGTAACTCCTGGTGGTAGCATCTTTAGATCGTTGAGCTGTCACCTACTGACACATATCTTCCTGTGCCACCAGTTCTTTAGTGTGCTGGAACTCTCACCGTGGTTTTGTATGAACCTTCCTGACAGTCCCTCTGAGTAAGTGTAGCGTCTTCTTGGCCTGTATTCGCTGACACAATCAAAGGCTTGCAGCTTGTCCTGACATCGGTTTGTCTGTAACTGAAGATACTTGGAATTTTGCAACCACCATCCATTCGAACAAGAAACAGGCATCCGAACGGAAAATGTCGGCAAGTTCGCGTAAAGGCTACCAAAGCCAATACTGCTTTCCGTACGGAACAAGAGTTCTATCATGCAGATGTAAACACCCGTTCCTCTCTACTGACCTCCCTCTGGAATAGATGAGCGCCGATCGATTGGCCACTGACATCAGTGGTCGAAATAAAATCTCCCTCACCGTAGCGAAGATCATGGAAGCCTAAGAATGGAGAGGAGTAAAAAAACAGTGTGTCCTAAATTTCCCCAAGCACATTGCTCTGTCCCATTGGAATTAGTGTTTTTCAGCAGCAACGCAGTTACTGTGACGGAACCGAGAAAGAATTGAGGCCCAGCCGGGTTATTTGGTGCTGGTCAATAGCATATTTGATCCGTGTCCTTCTTCATTTCGTTCATTGATATCACATGACCAAGTAGAGTTACTTAGGATAACAACAGGTCACATTTTCCTGGCTTGAGGTTAACACCTTTGGTCCTCTCTAGCACCGAAGCTAGGATCTACCAGCGCTCCCCTTCTCTGTTTTCATGCAACAGGAAACCGTACGCATACAGCATGCAAACGCACGTACTCCCTGACCTGTACTGCTATCCTATGAGGGTGACCTTAATCATTGCTGTTGCATCTGCATCTGTGTTTAAGTTGGTTCTGCTTACTGACCTCCATCCCAAACAAACGTTGTGCTTAACAGCGGAACCAGAAATTCCACTGGCTGTGTGGTGGCTTTGGATCCACTCCGGTCTACCAGCATAATCACCTGGCTGCCACTTTCTCATCCGCGATGACCAACACTTCACACTACTTCGCAGTTTCGCATTTCACCTGGGAATTGTTGTGACATAATCTTTCTAGAGAGCTTTGATGATGTATCCAAAGGGACACAAAAGGCATCCCTTGTGCTCATTTGTCAGGTCCCCCAGCTCCACTGCCAATTTTTGGAACCTTCCATCTTCAGATAGCTACGGTTGGCCGCAGGTAGCTTTGATCACAGGGATTAGTCTGAAACTTACAAATAGCATCGTCTTTCGCGGGGCCTGAAAAGCTTGTGCAGGATTTGTCATAATTATTCGGCCAACAGCTTTAATTTATACAGCTACAGGGTGAGATGGAATGTGATTATTAGAAGCTGGCAGTATTAATGACCCATCTCGTTGACTTAGGGGATGGCTAGTGTCATCGGAATTCATATTCAGCCTCGACTGAATACGGTAAGCAACGGTAACCACTGACGGCTCCTACGGTTAAAATTTGCCTAGTGGGGTTGCCAGCTAAGTGATCTTTCATCCTCTTGGCTGTCAAAACCGGAAGAACGCTTCCTGTATATACTGAATTGGTCGATATCTGAGTGACTTTTGATCAATGTAATTTCCGAGCGTTTTTCCTCCGCGGTGGTAACTAGAGACACGGAGTTACTGTTCAACAAGACCTTCTTCGCAACTTTTCTGAAGTTTTTGCTTTACTGTGGTTGCATTACAAGCGCTCCAATCAAGAAGTGGTCCCGTTTAATAGATTGGTTTTTGCGAGCAGTCTAGCGCAGATTGACGAACTGACTCCCTTGCTTGCAGTTCTCTGTCATGAAGCTCCTCTCCCACTTGTGCCGAATAATTGCCGGATTAAGTGGAATATTCTATCGTGTTTCATATACAAAAACACGTCTGACTCGCCGATAGTATAACAGGCTCATAATGTCGACATTACAGTAGCCATGCTATTAGAATAATCTTCGAGATCAATTAAAAAGACGGTGTAGTACTCAACCCATCTTTTCATTCAACTTAAACAATATTCCCGTGCGGTTTTTACTTTTACTACTTTGCAGGCCTCTGCAGCGGACTACAGCTTGTAAGAAAACAGTCGTAGTGGGTTTTATTAATTGATTTCTGCATTTAGGTCAACATTCACGAGTTACTTAGGTAACCCACACACACACACACACCGGGATAGAATATTTTCACCTCGGTCTTTTTTTTTCTAGGACGGTTGTTGACGAACTTTTGTTGGGCCGCAGGCTAACCTCGATCAGAGGATATGACTATCTTCAATAATAATGGAAATGTACTTTGTGTTGAACTTAAATGTCTTTCATGATGTGTTTTCTACTGCATTCACGGGCCATTTTGCTCATTATGGGACATTCCATCAAGAAGTTCTCCTGATCGGATAAGGTTCTTTCCTCCAATTGATGTCGCTTATTGGGCGGTTTCTTTTCGTCATTGGTGCACATACAAACGCGTAAATAAAGCAAGTTACAACAAGAGCCCATGTCACAGGTCACTATCGCACATTATCCTGTTTTTGAGTATCCAGCCGATTCAAGCGATAAACAAAAGGTGAGAAGATTGCGCAAGAAAAAGATCACAACTTTTCGCTGAATTTGGGCTGCATACTCGAAAATTAAGTGTTGGCAGACGAACGTCGTTGTTCCAACGTTGTACTACAGTGCACACTCAAAATACATGCCCGTTATGAAAACTTTCGAGAAGCGCAACTCCACTTAGAAATTGTCATGGTGGTGCTGTGTCAGTGAACAGGTCAGTCTAGCCCAGCTGTCGGGCACACATGGTGGTATGGTATGGTTCTGCTGGTGGGATGGCTCACAATATGCACGCCTGAATCGTCGGGAATAAAAAGAACAACTGATGGAAATGAGATTCGAAGTCAGCAGACGAAGCCCCTTTTTGTGTGAACCCCACAATTCCAGTTAGGTATAAATGAAGTGTCAAAGCGTCAAATGCAGGCGTATAAGGAAAAAGGCAGTTAGCAGGCGATGAAGTTAACTGTACATGAAAAGTGACCCTTGCTGCCTGACTGTCATAGAATTACAATAGGCGGGGGAATATTTCAGCCCCAAGTATTACGTGAGAAAAAACATCTGCACGGTTTGTGCGGCTCTGTCCCATCTTTTTATAAAACCAACCATACCGACCTTTGTGTCTGCTTTCCCCTTTCCCTTCTGACTACTATCCATGACACATTTATCAGCTTGTCGTTTTGCGGTGCATATTTTATATCACCAGGTATTTTCCAGCAAACACGTGAATGGTTTGCTGTTTCATTGTTGCACTTAGACTTTCTGCCTGCTTGTCCGCCCACACGCCCACATGCCTGCCTAGATTCAAGCATGTCAGTGACAGCACACCTCCTCAGCGGGGTGCAGCGGCTTCCGAGCCATTTGTTTAAATGGCACCGGTGGACAGGAAAAGTTAAGCTGTTGGTGGCAAGTGGGTCACCCAGTGTCAGCTGTTCTGTGATACAGTGCGATGCCGAAATAAGGTAATGACTACCGGGTGGTTGAAAGTTCACTCATTGCATTTCGACCACAACCATTTCCGTAAGTGCTGGGCTGACTGGGTTAAACTGGAAAAGAAAGGTTAGTTTACTGATTCCGGAAAAGCAAGGAATTTTCCCATTTCTGCGACGCTCTGAAACGTTGTTTATCGACGGGAACCCTTTTTGTCACATGTATAAGCAATATTGTTGCCGTCATATGTTGCCTGCGCCACACGATTTATCTCCAAGGCGGAACAGATAAAATATAGTTGGGGCCTTTGTGGATATCTCACCATTTAATTGTTGGTCCACGTGAGAATATAGAATAAAGCCCATATACAAACACTTCATCAAAACATTCCGCCCCCTTCGTCCAATCTAACGGTGTCTGAAGAAAGAGCCCTGTGACGAAACTGGTCGTTGACGACATAGTATGACATAGTGCTCTCTGAAGAAAGAGAGCATCACCAGGGTTAATGAAGTAACTGCGAGATCCCAGGACATTTACTTACAACCCGTGGTCCAGCTTAGTTTGTGACTTATCGATTACACTTCGTTGGCCAATTGGGAGAATCTATAAGATCAGCCGTCCGTGAAACGATGGACGCAGCCAACCAGAAAGTAGGAATGATCGGGAGTGAGATCCAGACTGCGGATACACGAATGTGAGTAGCCACAGGTGAGATTCTGTCTGAAGCATGTGTCAGTGATTGTCCCCACCTACGACCAGTGATAACCAACACAGTATCAAATACCCTAGCGATATTATGTCTTCGGCAACCAGTACGGACTTGGGCGCAGTTGTACATTAGCATTCCAGGCGCGATCGAGACTCAGTCATTCAGAACACCGACTAACCAGGAAACCTACGGAGATTTAGAGCCAAAAAGTACAGTTCATGTAGGGAGATTTACAAGTAAATTCCTTATGGCGCATCTAACTGTTTGTAGAACTGTTTTTAAGTGCAGTATGGCAAGCGACATGCTGGGAAAGTTGGACTACATATGACGATCTGCGACAACTTAATGTGCGACATATGGCAAACCAGAGTGTATGTGCTTTATGAATGCATTTCTCACCTGGCAATATTTAAGTCCGCTTGGTTGTTTTCTACAGTGGTAACCTTTTGCAAGGAGTCCAGTGGAAAACCTTCGATTTGGTGGCACAATGGCACCTCACAGTCATCTGAGAGAAATGTTATCGCTTTGGGGTTCATACTACACCGACTGGCGTACAGAAGGGAGGCTTCACGAAAGTGGTTCGTTTATGTTAACAGCAGAGCAATGCTAAACTGTCCAATATGCGACCCGGAGAAGACATCCATAGGTCATTGGGATGTCGGAACCATTTTCTCAGGTAAACAATTCACCGAATGGTGTACATTACTAAGGAACAGGATGATAAACAGGTTAAGCTTGATATGTTCGGCACTCAATCGTTCGCAGTAATAAACCAGTTTATACGAGGACCGTTGTATAGGCAAACTGGTATTTGTAGTGATCTTATATTGCAATCGCAGACAAATCACAGTGTTCACCAGCCCTATGTGAGTGGTTCATCCCCGATAGCCATTCAGAGCCTTGCAGTGACAGCCAAAGTCCTTCATTTCTGCTATTTTTACTGTTGTTGACCATATAAGGATAGACTGTTTTCTGACCATCATCGTGACAAAAAGGCGAATGCGGTCATGTCAATATCTTGCCGCAAAGAAGGTGAAATTTTACCACATTTGATTATCTAAGCGTATCCATAGTGTGTAAACAGTACGAACATCATTCCACTCAACAATCGATTGCAACGAAAACCGACGGAGCGGCTCTCTATATTTTGACGTCACAAGGAAAGCAGGTTTTCGGGACAACCCTGCTTAATCACCTGCTCAACTAGGGTACGATAAAACGGTCATGTGGCAAAACTGCCCGTGGGAGTTTTTCGTTCTTTTAATATTGGTCTGCAAAAGTCGTTTACTTGGGTCGTTCTTAGGTTGTTTGGCATGCATATGTCCGCAATTGAGCAGCTTCCTTCAGTGACTCCCAAGTGTCTGCGTAATAAAATGAATATATTACAAATTGTTCAGCTATAAACATCCCTCTGTGCCTAACCGTCATGTCACTCAAAGGGAGTGCGAGGGCTGAGATACTGCTAGGTTGCTTAAGCCCAAACAGAAGCAGTTGAGATACTCTGGAGGATCTGTCCATACTAAGCTCAATACGCACATGTAGAAAGTGAAGACCTGCGAATGCATTTTCCAAGCAAGGTAGCATTGTCGACGGAAGGACCCCCTATTAGAGGAGCGGTACCACAATAGCTGCATTCTGGATTTTTGACGTCGTCGTGAGTATTCAGTTGAATGTTTGGTTTCACTTAGGTGGAATGCACCGGATATTTAATACTCCTGCATTTTCATGACCGAGACCTAATAACACAAGACGGTAAGCCCGTATGTCTGCCGTCAGCCTCCATAGTCTACAGAAGAGGAAAGGAACAAATGTTGCACTACCTGGAAATCTAACGCAAAACGCAAATATGCATTATTAAGAACAGGCATCACACTTTGAAAACGATAGATTTGTTTACGAAAACTCTAGAATTTCTGAACATTGTTTCATATGGTGTCCTAGAGAATACTGTGCTGAGTAATCCCCAAAGTTAAGACATTTCCATTCCAAAAAATCCAGCTGCGATGAGGTCAGGTTCTGGTTGCCTGGCAAATCCGGGCCAATAGCATAGAGCATATCCACCGTAAATTTTACTTCCAGAGAGTAGACCGGTCATTTCGGCAACCACAATCTGTTTCTAATCGGATGCTAGTTGCTACAGGGAGATGATAATGCATACCAGTCACCAAAATCGACTGCTCAATATGGGATCTTCATTTTGCTGTGAGCAGAATGCCAGAAAGCCAGTAGGGCAGTACATCGTGTTTACAATCGCACCATACGTGGCAACCCTACTTTCATTAGGTGAAGAAAAAAAGGATGATATTTGTCCGTTTTTTTGTGCACAAATGTCGGTTCCATAATTCTTCATGATCGTGTCCCTCAAGATAGACTTAGTTTGATATGGAACAAAAGTGAATTTGGTACTTTGTGAACTTGGTGGATTCTGAAGCTCATGATATGACGGATCCTCTTCAGGATGATGAAGTAACCATAAATGGAAGTAGATGTTTTACAACAGTGTACTTCTCGACCAAGAAAATTGCCTTAGAAGGCATACAGATCGAATTACTTAATGGCCGCTTTTAGTAGCGTGCCAGATCGCTGACGACAGTAGACGAGTTCAGAAGCCGCCAGAGACCAGAAACAAGAGAAATCCACCGAGTTTTCACGGCTCCCACGCTGTCGTCAAGCAGCCAGTTACTGAACGGTCGGATAAATCCATTTTGTTAACTAAAGTTTGAAGGTTCTTCACCCCGGCATGATGAAGAGATGGTGCTGAACAAAGGCGCCTTTTCAGACAAATGTGCCCAAATCATGTTGACCGCATGAGACCAACCTTAAGAGACAAGTATGAGTCAGTATCTGTATGAGATTCGAACAACCCTTTCATGTACGCCTCCGTGTCAGACACTTTCTTCTTCATCAGTGCAGTAGGTTCGAGGTGGCTTATATCTAATTTTGCCAGACAACGAGGGGTGTGACAAACGATAAATATAAATTACACTAATTTGGGCTTCTAGGATGATCTTTTAGGCTTAAGCAGAAATTCTGTGAAGCTCATCCTACTCCAATGCATTTGGTTGAGAATGCGTGCTATCAGCGGGTAAGTAAAATTGCAGAAAATTTTAGGCAACCCAGGGACACACTGCCGCCTTTCAAGTAGACTGGTGATTTCAGGGGTCATGAACCACCTATATCTGTACGACCTACTTCCAGGTGACATTGCTGACTACCCCGTCAATCTGGAATGACTGGTCTCACTGAAACAGCATCCATTTGTAACTCTAGAATTCCCTAAGCACTCTGAGGCCTGACCCAAAACCTTAGTTTTTGTTTATGCTGATGTGTGTGTAGAAATCTTGATTTTTACGATCTGTTTGGTTTACACCATTTAGCCTACTAATAAGTTGTTGACGTTTCGCGCACAATCCACTGAAGTTATCACAAAACAACCGGATTTGCTGATTTTGTCGCCCTAGAGCCTTTGATATGCTCTTCACAAACCTAACTGATGTGTAAGACGGTCAAACCAAGTATCGTGGTTTGGGGGTACAGAAAATCAAAACATCTCAGTGATAGTTATTCCAGAATGCCGCGGGATGACGTGACCAATGGAACTCCAAAGTATGTCTAATGCGGTCAAGAAGTCACCTTTACGACTCGTCCGCTCTCACACATCAACTGAAAAGCAATATCCCTAATCAAGTCACCTCAAAATGTTTATCACCGCTCCTGTGGGGACAGACATTCGAATTGGTAGGCAGCTATCTAAGCGAATCTCCAGATACATTCTGACGAGTACCCTTGAAAGACATTTACATACTTGTGGTAATTTATTCTTATAATGACCATCAAGATACATCGGTAAGCTTGTAATACTCGTCTTTATTTTAGACTGCTGCCAAGTTTACGGTCAACTTGTTCGTATATTTCCAAATCACTCAGTGCGTATTTCCGGACCCTGTTCCGGCCCGGAATATCAGATTTATTTTCCAGTGTTTTTACTGAATATGCTGACGTTTAGCTTTCATCACTAGACAGCCCCAATATCTTTTCCCATTCCTTACCTCCGCCAAATGCTTCTCAAAGCCTTCTTCGTGCACAATCAGGGTGACGAGTGTGAGCGCCATGCGGCACCACTCCAATAATTATTTGCCAAGTACTGCTTTAGAAAACCTGGAATCTCTTGTTCAGTTCCATGGGCTTCTGTCGGTTAGTTTACTGGTCTCTTACTGGCACACTCCGAAACTGACCAGTTAAAGGCTTCCAGTAATACACTGGGAAGACGAAGGCTGCGGGATGTCGAAATTTCGTTTTTATCTCTTCAGTCACATATAATGACCACAAGGGTCTGGAATTACGATATTCACTATGGTTGAATTTGGTGGCCGAAAACTGCAGTGATGGACAGACAGATCGATGACATCCGACAACCAGTTGAGTGTGTTCCGCTCCATGTGACCAGCACTCACATCTGGCCTTCGGGAAAGGAACAGCAGGTGAACCAATTAGAGCTAGCCCTATCTCTCTGTAGGTTCACTCGTTGGGTGGCTTTCCGCTCAATTACACTGGAAGGTATCCTGTCCGTCCACTGTTCACTTTTCACGGGAACTTTCTCACCCCAACCCCCGCCATTCACACGTAAGCCAGTTTCAACATTCGGTAGAGTGCAAGGATAATTTTATCACCCAACCACCATTTATAAGTCCGCGGGGTGGCTCATTCGAGTTTTAAGCTCAAGCGTCAGTACCCCGTTTGGCATCGAATCGAGGCCGCCAAACTGGCCGGTCAGTTAGCTGATATTTGTCCGAAGCACACTGCTGATTCGTCCAAAGCCAAAGTTGTAATGTCAAGCTGGGCTGAAAAAAGGTGCAGTCACATGGCACCAAGTTTATATCGCAATGGCTCGCAGGTCTATTCATGAAATTCTAACTAGACACGAGGTGAAATACTCACAAGACTGTTGAAAACTCTTTGACACCCCACGACCGGTTTCGGCCTTCTTGGGACTCATCAGGTAGGCGTAATTCCCGAATTTCCATCAACCTTATGTTCTACTTAAACAGAACATCCAGTTGAAGAATATCATAAACGGGAGATTCAGCTGGGTTCTGGATGAGTCTCCCGCAAAAACCAAACTGGAATGCAAATGAGGGCACTTGTCAAACTAGATCTAATTTTTTAGGTCCTGCTATAAGTATATCCACAAACCTCATTTTTTGTGTTCAAATCGTTCTGTAGGGAAACTGCCGCTCATTAGGCCTGACAGTGGCATAAAAATCCCATGTGATTCTCAACCACTGTGTCAGTTTTGACGAATATCATAGTCATTTGCCATTAATCTGTAGCTTGACCGATCTGATTCACTCTTCTGATCGCTTTTGTCCATCCTACATCTGTTTGAGCTGGAAAATGAGATAAGGAAAGGGTAACTTAAGAACATCATGAACGAGGGATTCAGCTGGGCCCCAGGTAAGTCTCTTGTCGAAACCAAATTGGTATGCAGACGAAAGTATTTCGCTAACTTCGTGCATTTTGGGTTCACGAAGAACGTAAGGTCGACGAAAACTCAGGGATTGCGTCTACCTGATGAGTCCCAAGGGCGAAACCGGTTGTGGACCACCGAAGAGTCTTCAGCAACCTTATGAGTAGTGTATTGCGTCTATAAAAGAGTTCATACTGTGTTAAACTCATTGAAACCATCAGATTTTCCCAGAGAGAAGGATACAACATCCTTGTAATCATTTTTTGGGGGCCACATACTACTCTTGTCATGACAGCACCCTCACCAACGAAATATGGGAGACTTGTATGCAATTTCTTCGGTAACACACTGGCAAAACAAAATGCTGAACCTCGAACCAATGTTCCAAAATTCAAAAGTTCTCCCAGAAGGATTAATCACACTTCATGTTAAAATGCCTGAATATTAAAAGAGTGGTTGAAAGACTGATGCCTCTTTGTAAGCGGCCACAATTTTCACTCCAAGCAACCGGCTTGTCAGTCTTCTAAGCTCATTTAAGTGACACAAGAGTGGAATCAGAACATTGCAGCACGCTTGCATTTAGGAACAGAATTAATCCCAAAATTTTGGTTTACTTTGTACTACGGAGTTCGTCTTACTCTATCACCTATTACTCCGCCACAAATTCCTGTGAAACAATTAAGGTGTATAATGATGGTTGCTGATATGCTAGGCTGATGATTCCGAGTCCATACAGCAACACGTATCTCCTAACGAGATATCGCCGGACCCGTTAGAAAAGGCCTGTGTGCCAACATAACTGACTGGTGCATATTTCTGCTAGCTCCTACAATCAATTATGTATTACTGAAGTAGACTACGTTGCTATTTACTTTGACAGTAATATTGGAATGCACAGAAAACATATGACAATTGCCTACCTCCCCATGCATTTTAGAGATGGGTTGAATCCGCTGTATTCGATTCGCTTGCATCGTACAAAGTGCATGCTAGCAAGGCTTTGATGATGCACAGTAATGTGGTAAATGGCTCTGACCTTCCGGTAGATATTTTGCGCCTATATTTCGATTCTCGCCATAGCAGACGGTACCCCGTAGAAAAAGAGGATAAAAAGTGTTTCCTCAAAGTAACTCTCCCCTCTCGAGACAGACTGTCCTCCAGTTAAGATCACCCCCAATCTGTGGGGCGAGGTGTGGCTTGAAAATAATATCTTTTTGAGGGAGCAGCACACAGAATCCGGCAGAGACCATTCTAAATAATTCCTGACACAAAATTTCTTTACACAAAAGTCCGGACTGCAGAATACATGCACTGGGACTTCGTGTTTTGTGATACCGAGTAGGGATTGTTTCTCCCAAGTAATCGAAGTCTTATAACATGATTTTCATCCGTGTGGTACATAAATAATCCACTTATCCCTTTCTGCGGAGACTGCTCTTTGAACAATGCCATTTGAGGCCGGTCCCTTAAACTTCATTTGACTGGTAAACCCCTCCTTAGAAAGGTCAGATAATAAGATAGGCTTTCTACTGTAGTTCTTTTAGAGCTGTATTCCGACGGGGACAACCTAAGTACAGTTTTGCTCTGGAGGGGCCACCTGAAGGTTTCGATCAGCAGTGATATTTTCTTAGACTTGATTTCTTTCGCTGTCTAAGCGATTGGGTGCTAATTGTCTCTTCTCACAGTTGGTCCCGAATGATTCCACATGAGGCATCATACATACTGAAAAAAGTGAACTAACCGCCACATTTTGTACCACAAACAGCAGTAATTCACGTTGAGTGCACACCAAGCATTCCGTTTTTCAGAAAATTATTTCAGGTTTTGGGGCTCATCCGGACTCTATATCGAACAACTTTATGACGAGATTTTGGAAAGTCTGCTCTCTAGGAGACGGTCGAATCACCACAGGACTGATCAGGCTTCACTATAGTAGTAAGCGTGTGAATTAAGCTCTCCTCTGGAACTGGGAGAGTCAAATACACTTTGGCTCACAACCATCTACGTAAACGTCTCCTGCGTATGTGGCTGTTGCCCTCCGGAGAGACCACCCAAAGGACTACCAATAAATATATCTTCTGGGAGATGGATTATTGCCGTAATAAGCCCCAAACCTGATATATTCTGAAGGGTGGCCACTTCCAAAAACGGGCTCCCCATAATGCAGCAGCTTAAACTGCGAAACCAGTATGACAGTCCTGGAGATCATGATTTCACACCGTCAACGTCAGTGTCAGCACTTGACAAACATTTAACATACTTGTGTATGCTTAACATACCCGTGTGCAGCTTCGATAAAAGACTTGTTTCCTCCTATAAAACCTTGCCTTCAGCAGAGGCTAACAATTAGAAAAGACCACCTTTTATTGGTTTTTTGAGGCTTCTTGCAATCCTTACCGTTGTTCTGGAAGAAACCAGCTTTGGTCACAACCTTCGGGCGGTCTCTTCAGAAGATAGGTTGATTTCGGTCTGTCTGTTGTCAGTAACATATGGCGCAATCTGAGTTAACCACATATGTCATTTCGAAATACAATATTCCTCTGCTCTACGAGAGGCGCTTTTAGTAAACACCGCGTGCGCTATTGTTAAAGTTGGTCTTTCTTGTGTTCGACGACGACGAAAGTGAGCCGGCCTGTCGGAAGTGAAAAGTTGCATGTGCACCTACAATCAGATAAGCCGATCATTATGATGTGGCGGGTCCGTTCACATACGGGTTGCCTCCACAGGTCCTACAGCCTGCAGTAACCAAATTGTACTATGTTTTTGCCAAAACGAAGTAGTATACCCGGATCCTAATAAAATCATGGATAGAAACTTGTCCTTAACTGTGATGCTTGGGAGAATGGAGAAGTTCATTCTTTAGTCTTTTCAAAGTAATGGCTTTTCAAACGGGACTTTCTAATTTCTGTTATTCTCATAACTTTTGTGGATGACAAAGGTTGATACACTTAGGAAGGCTTTTAGGTCGTACAAGGGAGTTTCAAGAAACTACTACATGGCATAGAGCATTTCATTGTTTTATGACCATAAGTTGGATGTGCGAGTAGTAGTATTCATTCGTACGGTGGGTATAAGTTATACTATCCATAAAACCGTCTTCCTCATTTAAGACTGCTTGGACTGTCCTTGTTAAGTAGTTTCCGTTGGAGGTTATTACGTACATCACGAAGTTTGAACACAACAGTAGTTTATACACTTCAATGCTTTTGGGGTAATTAGGACAAAAGGAGAATGAAGCAAGTTCACCGGTAGCAGTTTCCAGACTGTGAACAGTCTTTTACACATTTATGATAACCGTCACACCTGACACATCAAGTGAAGGACAGCCGATTCACCTAACTAAAAAATTACCAGTTGGGACTTGCTGAAGATCATTCGCTGGTTACTTCCCCTCATCAACGGCTGTTTCACTTAGCGATAGTCCAGGTAGATGGACAGTCCATGTAGTTGAATACTAACTATTGATCAACCAATGACTAATTAATCATTACTTGTCTATCCGCTTCAATTTAGGGTAACGAATAACGTGGGTGAGTAATAGGTAACTTCACAGGGACACGACAGTCAATACAGCTTCGCAGTTTTCATCCAAGGAATTTCGGTAACGAATATGCATCCTATTTTCGAGCCTTCCACGCCAAGAGTTATTTTGCCCAGAGGCACAATGCATTCTGTCTATACCGGAAAGTTCGTGTCTGATGTACTGAATCCTCATGTGGTAATATTTTCTTACCGGTTGAGGTTTTCGAATCTGTTCAGAATGACTGACAATCTGAAAATCTGTGGTCTGAACTGCAGGTATTCTGCGTTTATATCTAAATCCCATGTCAGACACGAGGGCATATGGCCTCAGAGACGTACCACTAAGCTAAGATCATCATCGGAATGTATGTTACTGTGACTCTACGGCAACTTTGAACGAACTTTGAACGAACTTTGAACGAATCGAACTACCGTGAAAATAGTGAGATTTAAATCACTGTTGTAAAGGGGTGTGTAGTGCACTGAATTACCTGAAGGTTAGAGCAAGTTAGTTAATTTCAGGCTCAGCTTTAGGTAACAGATTGTTCAGAAGCCTCGAAAGATAACGCTTAATAGAATTTCAGGTGCCTATTCACGTGAATCATTCAATGCACTCGTCCATATGTGGCTATCTTGGTTCGTGTTCAAATTTGCACGTGTTTTAAATTACACAAAAGGACACGTGATTTCAAAAGCACGTGGACCAATCAGATGTCAGGTTGTCAGTTTGAAGAAAGCACTTTACTGTAGATCCTACGATAATTGCAAATGAATAGTCCTAATGCCTTAGCAAACTGCTGATATTGATAAAATGCAAATTGCTTACAAGCTTCTGATCAGGCAGCCGCAGCTGAATACCGGCCATTCCGAACAGCGATATCAAACTCCTACTTACTTCCTCAACTTTCTACCCTATATCGACTTTGCGTTACAGAATAAAGTTTAGAATTAGATTTCTGAATTTCCCATCACCAACAGATATACTGATGAACTACCACTGGAAATGCAACAGACATATCACCATAGGCATTGTCAGTTGACTCAGTCGGTACTGCGGCCAGATCTTGGTACACGAAACCACCTTAAACAAAGTAAATGTTTCTTTCAGCGACCAATCCGGTATTATGGCCCCTTTTGATCGATTCCTTCAAGTTTGTTTTGTCACACTGTTCGATTAACTTCCCATATCCTTTTCGACACTATTGAGGACACAATCGCACCTTGTCACCAAACTACTCCCCTTTGAAAATGAAAACGTAGACGTAAAAGCTTTGAAGAGTTGAAGAATATTTGCCTACAGCGGACTCGCCTGCCGTGGCCACTAATGGCCCAATCAACTTCTCACCGTAACCTTTAGAAATTAATTCATATTGGTTTGATGAGACTAACGAGGGTACTTTCATTATCACTTCTCTTCTCACTACTACTCACACTATACTACATTCGGCCAAAAACCAAGGGATAAACCCACGTCTAATGGTTGATAATTTAATTCACATGCGAGCTCCGTGTTGCAACACCTTGACCGTTTTCAGTCCCTCTAATCAGCACCATCATCATGTTCCATACTTCATTGCCGACAGGATACGTCTATCGAAAAGCCTCTCAACGGCTGTATTTCCATCATAATGTGCGCATAAATTTTTATTTTAACGCACTAACTTTCCTAACTGATTTATTGTATGAGCAGCATTTCAAAACTGTATGGTAATAACATCCAGTTTATTACGCAGACCAACAAAATTTCTGTGCAGAAGTCTCGAATGCTTTGAAATGAAATCGTTTATAACTGTCTTCTACTGGCATCTGAGGTCCACACTATCGTTAACGATAAGTGGCACCGCGAAAGTCCGTTCACTGATTTGCGTTTGCCGATTTCCTGGCTGGCTTTCCATGCGTTTCCAGCGAACCAAACATTTCTCAACACTTAAAGATTCAGTCTGTTTACCAGCTCAAAATTGTCAACGAAATTAACGAAGCAACCACAGATTTCTTTCCGATTAACTAGTTTGAGGGACTGCACTTTATCGTCCGCATAAACCTCAACTCAACAGACCAACGGGACCACACTTTACCCATAGACAGTTTTAGAATTTAAGAGTGCTTTAGGAGCCTAACCAGAGTCAACTGCGTGATGCGTTGTAAGTAGACACTTTGTTGCCGATGACGATGGGTCACGGTTTCCTTCATAACCGATGCTGTTCCGTCGCCCACAGATGACACTTTGAAATGCTTTTAACCATCCTTTGCATTGAACGCCAATTTGTGGGTCACTGCATCTGAAATTGAACTAGTAACTTACGTGCGAGTAAGTCTGGCCGATGGATGAAGCCAACCCGCGTTTGAGTTTTTTGTTAAAGTGGTCGTCTTTAAACGGAGCTATTGAATAGTCTGCTTTCTTTTCTCTACTGTAGCAGTGGATCCAGAGCACTTCTTTCACCCATTGTTTAACTTCCCTAGATAGTCATCTTTTAGTGGCGTTACCTTTAAATCTTCCGAAGGTAACGCACGTATAAATCTTTCTAGCACGCTGGTAGAGAGTACTCACTGCTCCACGTGGGTGAGATTTTTTATCACAGGTATGAAGACATATATGTAGTTAAAGCATTGTAATCTCCTAATCACACCAAACCTATCCCTGTATCGGAGTTACAATGCAACACAGTTGTGTGCGAATGCATATACTTTGGCTGTACCAATGCCGCCAACCAAATTACCGACTTCATATACATCTACAACTCATTGGATTTATCAGTTCATCTGCAGTTGCAGTGATAAGTATATCGGTAAAACTGACGAGAGGCTTGACCTGTGTGCAAAGAAGCACGTACCCAAAAAACTCCGTACCACGTCAACCGACCATAACCAACTCTAATCGTATCCATGTTCAAATGTCCGTCCAAAGGCAGCTAATCGGCATAGGTCACAGAGTTGAACTTAACTCATCATTCCAGGTCTTACCACGGAGCAGACGGCCACAGAAGTTGAAGTTTCCTGAGACCATACTGATTGATGTGTTTATGCCTGTCCTCTGCGCTCAGGAAGACCTAACGGTCACTCTGAGCCAGCCCTGGTTTTTTATCTGTCACGTTGTTTTAGAATTATATACATGTTGTAGGCTGCACTGTATTATGTACCTTGTGCTGTCCTATATTTTGTGTTGGAAGAGAGTGTGCGAAATGAATTCTTCCAGCAACTTTGTTGTTATTGCTGCCTTGTTCAAACGGATATATTGCCCAGTCCAAGCATTCATTCGAGAGAAGTAAATCTAAAAGTGTGAAACTTCTTTCTTATTCCTCCTCGTGGGACACCAGAATACTGGGATGGATACTGATCAGGAGTCAAGCACCAAAACTTTGGTAGATAGGATAAAAATCCGACTACCGTGAACGTTATTTTCATTGACTGCAGCTACAGTATTTTTATTGCTATCTGATTCAAATCAATGAAGATGACAAAGGCAAGGGCAACAATGCCAGGTTGTTTCTAGGCTGTCCTTTTAAAATCAAAATAAAGCCTTTGAGGACCGTGACAGAAATACCCTGAGAAATGCTTCACACAAGAAATAAGCTCTCTCAAGTAGGCGCAGATTCGTGGACGACGAATCAACATCAACTGAGAACTTCCGCTGTCAGTAAACTGAGGGTTTGACGGACTTTCGAGAAATGGTGAATTAGGGTCTTTCAGACTGAATGGAGACCGACCGGCCAGCAAACAATTTTTGGTGTAAGTTTACTACTTTTTTATGGATCTCCGATAGGTGCCTAGTTATTGGAGCTTGTGTTGCGACCGTTTTCATTTAGCTGTTCTCAGTTTCTGTGACGAATCCGTGAAGCGCCAAGAATTGCAGTTACCATACCAATTGCTTCTCAACAAGGCCGTTGTTTTCGGGTGCAGTATCAAACTTGAATTTCTGTTCATCTTGAAGCGTGGTCTCCATTCGGAAGAGGTAGCCACCTTTGTTCATTTCTACAACTCCGGAACATTTGTCTAACCGTAGGAACACCGCACCATCCATAGGCCGCACATGCCGCATAGCTTGACAGCATTCTGGTGATGACCTACGTCATCTGTTAAAAACTGGTTTGACAAGTCAGTCAGTTTAGCATAGACCCGATCAGCTTACCAATATTGACTCCTACAAACAGTGATGTAGGTCAGCGATCTGAACCTGTGTTTAAATGTTATCGACCCCCATTGTCAGAATCGCTAATTGTAGACCCAGTTACATTATTTCTAGTCGAAGTTTTGTGGCTTGAATAAAGGTTGGATTATAAACCTGCTTCAAAGATGCTGTGGACTATGCGGTTCCTGTTTCAAATAAACCCCATTTACTGGAATAAAATTTTGTTTCTGTCTCTGTAGGAACTTTCGTCGAACAAGCTGTGCAACTTGATGCGGCCAACTAAAATACAAGCCACTGAGAGGAGGCAAATTAGTGTTGTGTCCAGATTTACTGGGTCCGTCTTTAATGCGAAGTTTTGATGTGTGCACCTGGTCCACCCTCGTTGTAAATAGGTCACCTTTCAACAAAAACTTAGCGAACCGGTTTAGAAAACAAGCCCCGTAGATGGGTTCACCGAATACACCTTTTTTAAACCAGCGACGGGAAGAGATCGAACGCCTGCGCAATTATGGTAAGAAATCTTCGTTATAGAAGCTTAAAAAATAAGCCTCCCCGATCCATCCGACTACTTTAGAGACAAAACATGATTTACTGAACGTCAACATTTCATGGACTTTCTGCCTCTCACGCAACTTGACAGTTTACTTACATATGCATTTATCCATAGGGGACAAAACAACATGTTACCGCTCGCACTAAAAACCACTTCTAGGAAAGTCATAGTGACTCAGTAATGGAAAGAAAAGACGCTGATACTAATTCAGTAAAAATGGTTTATTACAATCACTACTCCAAAGTATTACTTGTTGCAACAGACGGTTTTTGAGTCTTAACGACTTCTTTTCAAACTATACATGGTAAGTTGGTCGCCACAACGATTTTTCGCTGGAGCGCAGTGTTTATTTACCCTAATGATTACAGTTGCTAAAATGGGAAGACTGACTTCTCATAAAAGTGGCGAACGCCTTCATTAAAGTGCCAACTTTGAACCCATAGAATATTTTAAGTACGCGATGGTCAAGCGACGTTGCTCCACCTCACTTCATATTACCTTTACAGTCATCGGGTGTGAAACTTATGTGAGCTAATATAACATGAGCTGCTGGTATGGCACATATGGCACATAATGTCCATAGACGATGGTTTTTAGTGTCCCAAACATGTCAATGCAGAAAGGAACGCTCACATAATTGCCACAGTTTAATGGAATGTAAATCAGATACAGGTTTTTAACCAGTGGGTGAATGTTGGGTCTGGAATGTTGGTAGTACAGGTGTTATCATCCCGTAGTATGCCACCATGGAGAGATCTGCTAGGGGCTCAAGAACTGACGAATTCATAAACAATAAAACCTTCCAGGAGCATATGGCGACCAATGGTTTAGCTAGTAGTGAAGAAAGATTCGGTTGGTTGTTGGATTTAGGAATATGGATGAATCTCAATCGTGTCACTTGTGACTCGGTTTATGATAATGAAGAACTAAATACCGTGTTGCGAATCAGGATATTGTTGGCAAAAGGTACCCTGTGAGAGGGTCACCCCATGTCTGAACCTGGCCAATACCGATGTCTTTTCCTGGTTACGATACTACTCACAGGAGTTCTTCTTGTCAGTAGCATCTTGTCAAACACAAGTTGAATCTAATTTCTTCATCGGTAAAGTTGAAGTAATTGAATAGTATTGGGGATTTTATGCACCACATAAAATGAAATACAGAAAAGCTACACTGTTTTCAAGCCTAAATGCATACATTCAATATGTGCAACTGTTAATTTTCGATTATGATGTGTCACTTTTCCCTTCAGTCGTTTCATGTCGATTGAAACTTCATTTTCCCTATGCTTGTATCCTCCTAGACAGGCTCAGGCACTTTGGCATCCTCAGTTTCTTCGACAGGAAGCAATGAAAGCCACCATTAGGGACACTATCAAGTTACAACACAAATGGGGGCGAACAGGTTTTTAAGGGACCTCGTTGCCGGTTTCTGTTAAAAATTGCACCTTTGTTATTCGGTGTTTTGATGGGGAACTGCCAGTTCAGGTCTCTGCAATGGTATGAAAGTACGTATTTGGCTTTGATTTCAGAAACGCAGGGAAACTGTATCTGATAGAAAATAGTTACCACTAATTAAATTGCAAAATGGCATGGAAGATCTCAACAACTATTTGTCAAAATTATAGCTTGGATACTGAAACCCTCCGAGTAGCATGCATCAAGCGAATTGGTTTCAGAAAAGTGTCTGTTCCAGGGAGTTCATCATACGAAATGCGTCCAGTGAAATAGAATAGCATACTATATGTGCACTAAACTAAACTATGCAGTAAACTCCGGGCGTAAAATTGTCAGATGTATTAAACTTCTAATTTTTGGATTTTTTACAGACAGTCACAAAGAAGATACAGGTTTCACTTTTGAAATAAATGAATTTTGATACATCAGACAGAGTAGTAGGCCTTTCGGTGGAACTTGAAACCTATTGGAATCATTCATTCACTAGAGTGTTTATCCTTACGACTCAAACTTCGTAATCGGACCTTCCATGACACACCGATCACTTACAGGCTTTTTTGCGCTTTCCAAGCTCATATAATTAGTTGAAAGCACTTACTCTCTTGTCATACGAGAATGCAGCTTGACCACATGTGAACCTAACCATTATCAGCGGATAAGGTGGGCATTTGTAATTTAATCCCTAGCAAATGCAATTAATTCCAGTCAACTGCTCCGCATGACTGATACTGTACCACTAAGCGGTTAACCAGTTGTCTTAAGATTTGCAGAGTTTGTGTGAGGAATAGCTCGACCATAGAAAGAATCCTTATGTTCAGGGACAGGTTATGCTAACCGATGGCAGAATGAGGATATTTAACGTGTCTATACCTTGTATACCATCCATTCTCAGTACAAGCATTTTGATTACTCACTCAGTTGGATCAAACTCAAAGCTTTGGCAATCTAGGCGGTCCCATATTTGGACTACATTGTCTAAAAGGAGTATATTTTTCTATTTTTCTGAGTTTACCACCAATCCTTTTTGTACAACTTTGACTCAGCGAACTTATGATCAACATGAGAAAGTTCACGCTCACAAAATTCAATGCACTGAAGACATGGCTTCTATTTCGTACAACAGGAGTCATTCGTTAACTTTTAAAAATGCCAGATAAAGCCAAATTTATTGTTATACACGTTTTACCGCATCCTCATCAAACCCTAATATTGAAGACCAGCAAATCCTTGTTTTCATTTTCAATCCGCGGTTGGTTCGTGTTTATCCTTTTCACTCAGAGTAGACAATTTCATCCCAGCACCTTCTTATCCTCTGTTGTGTAGCAACTCTGCTCTTCAGTGTGCTGTTCTATCACATTTGCTGGCGTTTACTGTACCTATCTGGTAAGCTATCAAAGTTTACAGCGGATTAAAGTATTCGCTGGATTCACTTAAACTCTCCTTCCCCTCTGATTAATTCCACCTGCATTTTCACTGTGATCCCCGTGTAACACTGACGTCCTCTAGATCTTTGCACCCGACAGCAGATGACATCTAAGTGATAAGATGACTAATGAGTTGATTAACGCACGTGGTCTTGTGCTGCAGCCCTATACCGGAGTTAAACATAGGTTTGGTTTGCTCATCTACGTTGCTGTTTTGCTTTCAGATAAAAGCATGAGAAAGAGAATGACGCGACACGAGGAGCTTTGGAGTTGACGCGTGAAACGAAACCTTTGGGTGCCTATCACGAATGAAGCAAGGCTCACATGCTGCTTCTTACTTGTGTAATTCAATTACAGTGCGGCGTGTATTTGACTGTCAAAGGAGATTCAAGTGCATTCCCGTCATAATTAAATTTACATTAGGGCGAAACTTCCCACTGCACATCACTACTTGGAAGATGGTGGGTATACAGCCACTTTATTTATAAAATTCACAAAATAATCTGATTCAAACTACGTAAAATGTCAATTTGTTAGCGCTTTTATTTCCATAAACCTGAACACCCATACGGTCCGTTGCGTACGATGCCGATTGTCTTTAGGACTGGTTTGTTTGTGGGCATAGACCGCTTCTATATTTCAGGGAAGGTATTTTACCTTCCATTTTTGTCTGGGAATCGGTGAGATATTACAAAGAAGTTTAACGGTGTAGTTTACGGACTGAGGCAAACTGCATTCACTGTGTAGAAAGATTCTGCATGATCTAAAAGACTCCTCAAGTGAACAGGTGTGAATAAGGCTAGTATTGCCGTTGCATTCTGAAATCTTGCATCACCCAGTCCTCGGAATACACCTCGTATTTTTGTTTTTTTCCACCTACTAAGTATCCAGCCATTCGGTACAACAGTCTTACCTAAAATAGTGTACAAGCTGAAGTGCTGGACGGCAGTAGCGTGGTAATCTTCCACTGGTAGTCACTCACTGGTTTATATACAAAATAATTCCATATAGGATTAGAGGTAGTTCAGTGGTTAAAACGCGAGCTCACTGGCCGGACGGTCCGCGGTTCGAATGCAACCCATCACAAGTGTACATCTTATGGATCTCCATGGTGGTTCAAATCCGCAACCCTCCCGTTATTAGCTGGAGGTTCTGTCATCCGACCGAGAATGACTGATCAACACTGTGAACAGCACGCATTTGGACAGGTTATAGCACCACAGCTCCTTCGATCGTGCATCTAGCGTTACTCGATCCGATTCATCAACTGATGACTCCTCAGCCTGGATGCCCATGTGTACTGCCAGATTTTTCATCCTGAGCAGATCACTTATGGTCTGTAGTTACTGAGGAAATTCTGAGTTTTTTTTGGAAGCTTACTCGACGAAAGAAATGCCAAAAAACATTGTATTGCTTTTTCACCCATGTTTGGAGCCATCGATTGCACTGCTGCTCAGCCACCTCTGAACAAATCATCCAACATTCAACTGCTGTTCAGAAGGCATAGAGCTCGAATTTCACAAGATGTTTGTGAGATTAACACTACTGTCGACTCGTGAAAAGCGTACAATGGCTGCAGATAGATCGAGTTCACTTGCAGGATGAAATCTCCGTTGTAACTTTGGGAATAACCACAGATAACTGAGGCATAGACTGTCAACCAACTATGCTGAGTATCCCACAATTTGATTTTGACACAAGAGAAGAAAATACATTGTTTAATTAAGTACGGTAGTTCGATCGATGCCAACTTTGTGTCTTCAGACAACATTCAACATCACACAGCAGTATAGAAAAACAAGTCAAGTTTTGTCCAGGGATTCTATCCAGCTGAGGAAAAAATGTGTCAGTCATTTCTTGTGGACAGATAAATTATCCTACCTATCTGTAGAAGAATATTCTATCCCCAGACCTAATGCAATTATAATGGTTTCATGCTTAATATTCCGCGGTTCATGAGACTGAATAAACAGTCGACCGGACAGCAAAGTCCAAATCAGCTGACTACAATTTGCATGCCTGATTTCTCACTTCAGACACTCATTTGCTCTGCTTTGCGCTGAAAATACTAGATCTACCTTTTTTTGTCGCACACTAAAAACTCTCATTCACCTAAAATAAAAGGAAAGGACGTTGGGCAAGATAATACACTTAACGTATATTGCATGGATGATTGATACTGTCTGAAATTCGAGCGTTACACTGAAATTTGTTTCATGATGACAGTCAAGCTTTGTCTGCTACACTCTTTGTTCTGATGAATTAAAGCTTGAAAGCCCACTTCGTTAGCATCAGTCCGTCTCAATAGAGCATACTATGTGTACGCTGTAGAGTGGAGCTGAATTTGTCGTTCCGTTTGTTTAGGTGCAAGACTTCAAAGGCGGTATCTGTTGCAGTGGGGTACGTAATTTGAAAAACGCTACAATTGGTGATTGCGTTATGGGTACTGCTCCTGATGGTTAGCCAATACCACCTCAGACGAAGACCAAGAGGAACACTCATTATTTCCGGAAAGCTTTCTACTCATCAGCCCAAATTCTATGTAATAAGTCTTTAGGACGCCCACTATATTTGTTTTATCCTTTTTGGGAGAGCCCTGAAACAGCTTTCTCTTCGATGCCTTCCCAACGTAATGATTTCGTCCCTATTCACAGCAATTTGCTCGGGCGAGTGGGCAGGAAAGCGCTCAAGCTTTCATTTATCTACATACATGTACTCTTTATATCCTTTTTCTGCCTAATACACTTAGTTGCTTGCCTACTCCCACCACTGCTATTGCGCTTGGGTTGGCACGGATGCACAGATCATCAAGCGTTTCTAATCTTGGAAAGCGGCACTAGGGGTATTTGGCTGATCAATTTTGAATTTAACTAAAAATCATGTGGAATACCTACAATCGCATGGGAGTGTGGCACCAAAATTAGGAACGAGAGTAACCGGCCTATTTTTTGATGGCCTTTGTTGATAGGATAAAACCATACGTAACAGCTGACAAAAAATAACGTCGTGAACCCTCTCTGTGTTCAAAGATGGATAACGACCTCGTGTGGTACTGCCTTGCTCAACATTCGAAAACATTATACCATAGTTTGAGAATATCCTAAAATAAACAGGTCGTAGTTTTCCACAAAAGATATCCAATCTATATTTGGGTGAAATCACATGTGATAGACAAATGTGATATATTCAGTCCAATCTAAAAGAATTTTTCCATAAGGTTTCTCGACAGATTTGCAAATTAGCTTGTGCGTACGAATGATGTATGCACATTGGGATATAATCTTGTACGAGGGTCACCGTTTTAGTCTGGTGACATTCTTCTTAACTAATTGCGGTACCTCAGTTCTTAAGAACGACCTCCAAAAAGCCGGACAAATTGGGACGTATTAGAGATGTAGCTGTACTATCGGGAGATAAATAGACTTAGCCTGAGAATGCCATGTACAATCATAGAGTGGCACTGAAGGAAGAGTCTTTGGAGATGGATGTTGTGCTTGGTTTGTTTGAAAGTAGAACAAGATTTGAAATACCCTGAGACGAGGATTCGGGGTACTCGCAGAATGAATAAAGAGACATTGGAATTGAATCACTGACCTCCGTTTCACCGACTGAGTAGTTTACTAACCGAGCTACCGAGAACAATTTCTGTCTGTCACACACGGTTTCTGTTTTTTTGTACATGTCACGTGTATACAGTTCGGAATATCTCTTCCGCCTAAATCAAACCCACCTATCACAGAGTGGTCACAGGGTGATGATGGTGCACATTGTGTTCAAATAACCCTTCGGCTTACCGCACACAGGCAGTTTTATCCTTTCACGCAAATAAGCAGTTACTAGGCAATAATATCCGACAAGATTGCCCCAAGAAGAAGCCAAATATATGCTAACCTATTAGAAGGCAAGATATTTTGCCCTTATGATGATAACTCTGGGGCGTTGAAAGAGAAGAGACGAACTGAAAGACGGTTTATCCGGCAGAGTTGTTCGATCATCGTCTACTCCATGGATATCAAAACAACTGAAGGGGTGAGGGGGAAACATAATATCTGTCCAAAAGCAGTCTTTCTAATAAGATCACTAACTTACTTGAGAAATGATTAGTTTCAGCTTTACACGTAAACTGGATAGCCATTCAGAAAATTGACACCTGTTCACTGGTTCGCTGGAGGGAGATTCAGTGGAGTCGCATAGTACCGCTGTATCAGCCTGCCAGTTAAATAAACTTGCTGCACATCCCCCTTGTGTGACGTGTTTCTGCTGCACAAGGTCTCAAAATCCTGCAATTTTCAGGTCCAAATCAAGCGTTTAATATATGTCCACCTTTATCAAGCACTCAAAAAGATTTTATTCCTTTCGCAAGTATCATTTTGTTTTAAACCCGAGAATTTCATTCCTGATTAGACTTGAAAAAGAATAGTCTCAATTTATTTTACTGTGTTCTTTTCTACTTATATCTTATTATCTTATATTTTTATCAACAGATCTCAAATTTAATCAAACCGCTCAAAACTTCTGTTATATCGCTGCAATGGGAACAGTAGGTTGAAGACGCCAAGGAATTCCCTGCTGAACAAATTTACGCCGTAATCAAGCCCAACTTCCGCGTTGCATGCCAGCAACTCACAAGCTTCGCAGCTAATACCGGAAAGACATTGTTCGACCACTCAGTTATAAGACATATTATCGTCTCTTTCAGTTCAACCCAAAAGAGATTCCCTATGTGCTTGTGCGATTTGTAGACTGCACGGATCTTCAGACTATCAGAGCGGCTAATTCACTTTGAACGATAAGTTTCGTTAGACAGGGGGGAAGTGCTCCGTTGCAACAGTTTGTCTGCAATATCACCTGAATCAGACGCTGGCTTCGATTTTTTTTTGTATTGGCCACAAGCTCAGAAGGAAAATTTACAGCATATAATTATTCTTGAGTTGACGTTATTCCCTATTTTGTGTTGCATACGGATTAGAAAGTAGAGAACCGACGATAGGAGGTCCCTTATATCATCCAGGCAGTCCGAGTACATACAAAATCAATGGCTACACACAACGTATTGTAGAGAAAAATTAGACAATCAAACGGTGATTCAAATTTCGAACGCTTAACTATTGCAAACGGATGGGAAAACGGGGTAGGTAAGTTTTCAGCAGTCACGTGGTCCAGCCGAAAATTGAAAAGTAGGCTAGTCCTGTGCTGTTCTGACAGTATGGTATGATTGCAATTCATATCATCAGCATTATGTCTCATTATTAAGTAACTGTCAGTGAAGTGTTTACTTGAACCCCCCCATCCAAGAAAAGCCACGACGAGGATAAGGCCGAAAAATCTGTCTTGGAAGCTTGGTTTTCAATAGGATGGTGAAATTTCCTCTGTATCAGTTTTCCTCATCTTCGTTTTCACCCGCGTAAATCGCGAGGCCTAGTAAAGTGTTCATTTATATGCCAAGTCAGTAATGATAAAGCTAGGGCATAGTTTGTCCACACGTTTTGCCGTATATCTCAAACTGCCGGAAACCCTATACAAAGGGAGTTGGAGGAGTTGCGTGTCCACTTGGGTTAACTAATCCTCATTTCTTTTCTCTGAAAGCATTACCCTATATTTACCTGTTGACTTATGTTTGAAATTACCGAGGAATAACTTGCATTTACTGCAGTTTAGACCAGTGTTATACTGGATTTCGTGCGCCATACGTTGTCACACGTACCGCTCAAATACTTTCGGACCAGGGTTTTGTTTTGTGAGAAGTCCTCTGTTTGTGTAGATATTAAACTATGCCTCAGTGGATTACACGGGCCTTAAACCGAAACAGACATCCCACACACATTTAGGCATATGGTAGATCAGTCCGCAGAAGCAATCGATCCTCATCCGCCTGTGAAGCCAAACATATATATATATATATATAGCATATATAGCACACATATAGAATTAGTTCCGAAACCGGAAGCCGTTCTACGGAGATTGGGAACAGTGTTCCGTCTGTAGTGGTCTAGCTTTGCTATGTGTATTATATATATAATTACCTATTTGACCGGTAGATCTCAAGAAAACTTGGAGGCGATTTTGAAAGTTGTTAAGTGCTCTCATGCGAATCCGACGCTGCGTTTGTGGTACGCCAGATACACGACAAATATATCTTCCATTTCTTCAGCCGTTGTCAGGGAAAAGAGTAGGTTTTGTCCTGAAGTGAATTCTGTAGATTTCTCGCTACTTGATTAGCGCCTCCTGCAGTTATTTGACGACTTGTTTTTGATGCGTTCTCCTCGTATAAACAACTTTTATCCAGTTATGTCCCCAAAATGCCCGTAGTGTGGCGCATATGATCGTTTGACCTAGATTCCGAATGGTAAAATGAACCTGCCAAATCCAGAAGTCATAATTTGAGCATCATTTTACGTTATCATTTTAGGTGACTTTATGTTGGTCGTTGGCTTGTTCGCTGAGCTGGGCAATTTGATTGCAAACGTTTCATCACCAATCGAGGTGACATCATCAGTGCGTTATTGGGGAGCGTAGTGGTGCGTAGCGGTGGGTTGGTGGTTGTGCCTTGTTGTGACTTAATGTCTTCACTTTCAAAACCACAGTTTGAAAGACGAGAATCTATTAGCACTGAAGTAAAGAAGATCCGATGTAATTGCATCTAGATGATATGCAGAGAAATTGGCTTCCTTTGTAAGTCTCCTAGCCTCTTCATTGATCACAATATCATCTATTTGTTGTTGTCAGTGTGCACAAATGACTTTAAAAAGATGAAATTGGTCTGTATAGAGGGGCTGAAAAATTAATCTACAGTATCCAATATAGTAACTAGTGTTTTTATTTCATTGATAAAAATGCGTTAGATGAGCTCCACATTCCTGCGGCATTTACATAGTGTTTCCAGCTCACATTTCTAGGTGGGTATCCAATTTGCTTGATCTGGAAACTTGTATAAATTATTCATGACTAGTGCTGTTCTCTTTCGTGACCCATATATATTATTACATTTCCTCCCACCAAAGATGGAACTACGACCCCGGTAGCTCGGTAGCAGAGGTAAGGTTTGTCATCCCCAGAGCACCCCTTTCAATGACCAGAGCAAGCCCTTCAAGAATAAAAACTGTTTCATATGAGCTGACGATGTGAACTATCTCGTAGACTCTATGCTGTATGGAGGGTGCTGCTAACAGAAACAGTCTATGCCAAACCGAACTGGACCAGGTGAATTCACGATTGTAGATTGAAAACCCAAAAAATGCAACAAACTTACCCATCTCTTAGCCGTTCCGAATCCACTTGGGAGTTTTATAAGTAGGTTGACGACGAAGAATTTGGCCATAGAAATGGTCTCTGTACACACTAGGACCCTACAAGTGGACGGCTACAGCTGGATTTCTTTTCCCTCACAATGGACTTTATACATCTAACATTCAACCTAAGGGATACAGCCTGCTTGATTTCTGAGGACAGTCTGCATCCGCCCCCCCTCTGGTAGCTTAACCTAAGTACAATGTTTGTGGCTTGCCCCCCATCACTTCCACAGCGCTCACTGACACCCAATCTTATTGCGCAGCACTTGCCCAGCTGTAAATTCTTTCACTAATTCACATGCTTCTGATACTCTTTTGGAGCATATCTACTAGCTGGAACGTTACCCGAGGTATTCTCTCTACCTATCTACACCTATGCTTCGTTGATACTGAGCAACATTATCTATCAGTCTACTCAACATGTTTTGCTGATTCGGCCTTCCGACCTTGCAAGTCGACCAACCATGTGTTACCAGATTGTCCTTTGTTGAAATATGACAACTCTCTGTTCCCCTGTTGTATGTATACTTTTAAATTGTTGGCATGGTAATCAGTGTAGCTTTACCCACCACCGCCTGTCAACAATAGGAGTACGTTTGTAATCAGTCAAATGTGGTGCAGCATTCAAGCCCTCGGCGCCTATGTAGACTAGAGGGAATAGGAGGGAATACAAGTAAAGATATGTGCGTCTGCATACTGCGCTAATTCACATAAGCGAATTTGCGCTACGAAGGAGAACTCTTTCTAAATCGTTCACTTATTTTGCAGCATCTAGGTGCACCGCTTTTCAAAGCTTCTTACACCTGTGTGGATAGCCGTTCCCCAGGCCTCCCTGTTGGGTGTTGTGTCCTCTCATGACCTAGATTGAAATTTCCAGTTTTTCAGATGTGCACGAAAACTGTCCCAAAAGCGGAATTTTGACTTCTTAGCTGACCATTGACAAGTTCTCTTGCAATGAGAGCTTTGGGCTTCGTTTCAAGTGGCCGGGGCAGTTGAGCTCGTTTTGAATTTGACTCTTTTTGATTCCAGCAATATTTGCTCTTCGGAGGATATCGGTGTTCGCGATTCGCCTAGTGCGTTTGATTCAAAGGCCTTTGTGCAGACACTGTAAGTGAGGCCTAATGCCGTACTGGCCTTTGCAGTTCATGCGTTCATTCCACTACCCAGCAGAAGGTCTGTGCAGAGTGTACTGTCAAGTAACCATAAGTCTGTAGAACACGGCATCTCCCAACCGCTCAACTGTATATTTGACATTTTATCTTGAGCATCAGGTGTAGACTGATAAGAGACAAGCGTTTTAGAAGCATTTGTACCCAATCTAAGGTGAGATGCTGCTGAAGCAAATGTCGTATTTAGCCGCAATAATTCCGGTTGCGAACACAAAACTAAAACGCAGTCACCTACAAACAGCACCATAAGAGCACAGTGAACTTGCACAGAAACTTTTTGTCAGGAAACTCCTCAAAAAGAACAACGAATCATCCAACAAGCATTGAGCCAATACACGACCCTCACCATTGTGGAACTGTGCATACGGTTGATAAATGGAGGATGAAAGGGGCTGGAGAAAGAACGCAGCCCTGCCTCTCCCAGATCTAAAAACCGGTCCGGACGGTTCCACGCATCTGAATCCGAGCTTTCGTCTCACTTTGGAAGGCTTTAAAAAGGGTGACAAATCTGCCGGGCTATCGTAGGACGATCCAGTACCGTTGCGTGGAGCCTGTTGAAGGCTCTAATGAGGTTCACAGGCAGTCCGTAGAGTACTCTTAGTACGGACTATAGCTATGCCCTCGAATCTTTTATTGCGAATTGACTGGTAGTGTTCGCTCTGGATCATCTGCCACCTGGTATACAGCCAATTAACACGCCCGATCCACCATTAATTAGACACACTACCGACTGGCGGGGTTTGATGCCATAGTGGTCAGGGCTGATCGTGTGTCGCTCGGACTACAACCCACAGATCAAATGACAGTGGTGACAATAGGTGCTTGTGTGTCATCTGCGTCATCACATTCTACGGTATTTATTTCTATCCTATGACAGATACTAAAATAGCGCAGGAAAATGCTCACTTTATCTTAACAGGATGGAAAAGAGCATTCAAATGGAATGCAGTTCTGATTTATTGATATGGTTATTTTGTGGCTTTCTGAATTTGCTTCCTCCCCACCGAACGGGTCACTGTTTCCTGAACCCGAAAAAAATCATTGTAATTCCCAAACTGGACTGAAAAATTATGGCAATTCCGGCTTTAATGTTTCCTATTTTTAGAAATCAGTGATTCAAGCACCGTGTGGTAATTGCATTTTGTTCAGCTTTGGCGGGCCACGATGTGTGAGCACAACGTTTAACTCCATTGATTATTCGTAGCACTGAGTAACGGGTATGGCAGCTAGAATTACCGAAAGGCAGAATAGTTCCATGGCTTGGGTATGCGTGAACTCAACAGAGGCTAGTCCATCTGTCCTATACAAGGCCAAAAACACCGCAAAGTTTTGAGGAGTCACGTTCGTCGGTGATCGCTCAACTATGTTGTCTTTTAACCAGTTATAGTGGCCAAGGTCCTAGGATTACCACATCACGAGAAGTGAGAAGTACATAGCCCTCAAAAGTAAGCTGCAGATTTAGGCGCAACACACTACTCATAGAGCTCCTAGAAACTCTTCTATAGCCACCGACTGGTTTTGACCTTTCACTTCGGGGCCATCAGGCAGGTGCAGTTCCCCAGATTCCGTCAACCCCATGTTCTACTTGGACCCAAATTGGACAGAATTCGCCATTTACCCCCATTATCACACTAATTTTAACGGAATACTCAAATGAATCCAGCTGATTCGCCGGTTAGTGATGTCCTTCTTGTGTAGCACATCATAAATAGGTAACAAGTTGAAAGAGATTTGTTACAGTGATTCTTGTTCGGAGGTTCATCCACAATCTTTACCTTGTGCAAAACATTCTCGGTCATCTTGAACTCAAATAATCTGGAGCAGTGATCTTTGTGCAAAGTTTTCTGTTTCAGTCAGGATTATTCTACGACTATTTCGACCTCTGACACGATTTTACGAACCAAACTCACTTCGATGGTGTGCATACTATTTTAAGTCTCTTGTTAGTTTTCGGTTGGACTTAATCTCTTGATCATAACCGGCTGCTTCGTTGTTGGATTCCTTGTTGCTGCTTGTGGTTACCGAAAATTCGTTGTTGTTTTTATCAGCTTGCATTAAGTGGACTGATTATTCAGCCCTGCAACACACTCATTCCCGTTATCATCATATTGTCTACTTGCAACGGTTTGCAAGAGGATTAGCTCTCGGTATCTGCTAATCCTCTACCAAAGAACCTTGGAAAAAAGTTTATCAGAATGAAGGGAGTTTGGGGCAAAAGACGTTCCACACAGAAACATCATTCGGGCGACTCGAGACGATTCTCAACACAACACCGCTAACCGCCGATCAGCTAGCCCCGATGGAAGTGGGACTTTATCTGAAAGAAGTGCAGTTCCAAATGCAGTTCACTATCTCTCGAGACTGAGTTTTTGCAAATTGATGTCTTAACTGATCATATGAAAGTCACAATATTTGTGCTGTTACAATGGACTTGTTACTTGTTCCAAAGAATAAAACTATTGCGACAACCAAGATCTTCACATGTCGAAAAGTAAAGAAATTTTGGTGGTTTTTTCTGTTGTTATAATCTGGTCAAGAAGCAGTGAAGGATTAACTAGATATCAAATGGGAACTGTCATAAGCGCATGAAATTCGTTGTTCAAACCCAAACCCCCACAACCCCACAACAGAAACCAAAAAGTTGCCCAGTGGGTTTCAAGCGTCTGTGACGCTACCTGACTGGGAAGTCCTGACTGGCGGGTCAATCGATCGCCACAACCAGGACAGTTACTGCGTCGTCGTTCGTTCAGTCAGGCACACCGATCACATCGCTCAAGCGTGAACACTTTCGACTGTTCAGACGTGAAAATTCTGAGGCGTCCAACGTGTGTTGGTGGAGTATTGGTGACACGGTCGCCTCGCATGTCCGATGTCCGGAGTTCAAATCCCGGCACGGCCGTTGTATACGCACTGCTGATGAGCTCTAGTAAGAGCCAAACTCGAGTCCAGTGCTTCCCTTTGGTGAGGACTCACCCGAATAATTACGCCAGAACAGGAGGACGACTGTTCAAACGAGAGTGGTGTGAATATGAACAATTCTGACATTCCCATCAAAATCCTTTCAGGAGAGTAAATTAATATGGGTCGCCATCACTTGGGCGGTAAGCTTCTTGCCGTTCTACCTCAACAAAATATTGGCTAGTCTTTAAGATTCAGGTAGGTTTGTAAACATTCGTGTGCATCCATGTTCCGTCTTTTCGTATGACCGACTGATGTGACAACCACAGGTGTCCATTGGCCCCGTTTTTGCAGGAATAAAGTACATTGGAAGACAGGATGATAAATCGTTTGGGAGTCTGGAACTAACCTTCTTGGGTAAAAAAGTAGTTGTTGTATTCAAGAAATACACTCATTTGCAAATCAATTTGGTTTTGCGAGAGACTCACCTAGAACCCAGCTGAATCTCTCGTTTGTGATGTTTCCACGCAACTGTATGTGCTGCACCAGGCCGCCTCATGTTCCAGTTGCTACGATATTCGAGATATCGCGATGCATGTAATTTTGCGCAATGTACTACTCATAAGGTTGCTGAAAATTCTTCGACAGCCCACGACCGGTTTCGCCCTTTTTTGGAGCTCATCAGGCAGGTGCAGTCCCCGAGTTTTCGTCAACCTTATGTTCTGCTTGAACCCAAATCGTGTATCTTCACCAATGAAACGACGTGCACACACCATAGTAAGATGAAAGTCCGCGGCTAGTCTGAAGGCGTCCATGAGGAGATCCAAGCTCAGATCATCGAAATGGAAGCTCATAGTTTTATCCTCTGAACTGCAAGGCCGCGGTAACTTGTCCGGGAAATTGAACTGAGGGGATCTCTTCTAGAAGATTACATCGTAACGAGAAAGCTCGATGCAAGCTGCTGGAGTTTTACATGTCTAAGAATATATGTGTGAAATTATTTCCATCTACCGCCATCGCCAGCAGCAGTTTCGAGCGGGGCAGTATCAGCTGACCTGGATTCCGGACCAGACTAGACAAGACAAGAAGTTCGCTTCACTGAGTGAAACAGTGAGATTGCAATCCATCACAATAGGGACATGAGACACGATAAAGTGAAACAATTATTCGAGTTCGGTTCGCCTGACTGTTTTTCATCCTAACCAGCACTGTGCGCCCAAGAGTTTATTAAAACCAACGTTTGACAGCCCAGCGAAGTTGAATCACTCAAATTAGGCTGCTGCCAATTTACGAATGATGCTTTTTGTGGATCAACGGTAAATAAAAGTTAGCTTCAATTCAGTTAGCCAAACAATTATTTTATGGTTTGCCTGGACAATGGCATCTGGGAAATTCGACAAATCTATACCTGAATTAATTAAGACGTCCGAACCTCTTCCAAGTATGGGCCAATAGATTTTTTTAGAATGGCGCGGCAAGACGTAAACTGTTCCCAGCTAATCTTAGGATGACAGGTTATAAATACCGGGTACCATAAAAGATCGGCAACAAATTTGGTTGCATGCTAAAGGCAAGATGGTTCATTTTAAAGCATTTTAAATCCTTCAGGACATTTTAGATTCCTCCCAGTTTGTTCAGTTTTGTGATTCGTTCGCGTGTGATCGTTATACCGACTGTAAGTTATGTGCTTCGCAGAAACTAATTGTGACTAAGCCTTTCCTTCTTTTGTCGTGAACCAATTACCTAGTTATGACTGCTCCGCCTACTAGGTTATTTCCTTGAAGTCAGATTTTTACCACAACTAACGTGGTCGAAATCGTCTGTGTGATCCTGCGCCATCTAATCAAGTGACGACATAATCGCCTTAAAATTTGACCTGCTGTAAAGATATAAAGTGTTGTATCCGAAATCGCTGAATGCCATTAATCCAAGACGCACCGGTTCTTTACATGTTTTTTCTGCCTGCCTCGATAACTGCACACAGGCGGCTCCCGTAATCTGGAGAAAAACAACTTCAGGGAAATCGGACACTTGCTGCCGTGTGAGTGGCCCATTAACAGAATTGCAAACTGCGTTGCGACTGATTGGCATTGTATGCATTTGGGCTCTCTTTGGAGAGACTCTTTTGATGATACTCGTCACTCTAAACTGATTAGCGCAGTATTCCTTCTATATGACGAATACCTCTTCATCGACTCCATTTCTTATACTAATGAGTACAGCTATTCCAGTGTTAGGGTTATTTTTCCTCTATAGTACAATCAAACCCCCGGTACAGTCGCAAGAGATCAATTTTTTCGAGATCCTGATGAAAACAGAGTAATGCACTTAGCGAAATACACTCATTTGCAAACAAATTTGGTTTTGCGAGAGACTTACCTGGAATCCAGCTGAATCTCTCGTTTGTGATGTTTCCAGGCAACTGCCTAAATCAGGTCTGTACCACAGAACTAGTTTCTTCCCTTTGCTTTTATTGGAATACGGTTGTTCTAATCCCTGAGACATTTTCACCAAAATATATTTCCTTTCGGACAGCTGTTGTGATTGACAGTCTTATGTACCTATATAGGCACATGAGCTCAGGGTTGTACTGGTTAATGTAATTTTCTTTTGGTTTACAGCACAATATAGGATTTAGACCGACAATACAAGTTATTCTGTTCTTAGTAATGCCATGTATGCGTGAAATTTCATTAGACTAATTCGAAGGGGAGGAATTCCAAGGTCTATGTTAAAGTGAGGAGATTTGGAAAGTTTATTTGAGATTTCATCCTGTCAGTGAGGCTAAGTTGTGTTGAAAAGCCGAGAAGCACTGCATAGCTCTTTCATCCTTGTCGGGACTCATCCGCAGTGCACATCCCACGAAACTCAGAGAGTTTCGAACGCGCGACCACCCGGCTACAAATTTGAACTCTTAACCGTTCGGCCACGAGCGGCTGATTAGCAGTGTGAATAACGCGCACTTAGACAGGATATATCGCCACACACCCTTCAATCACAGGACGCACATCACGTGGTCACACGTGCTGACTGCCTCCTAGAGCAACAACTTCTAATATGGAAGTTTCACCCGACGGGTGAGTTTTATTCTTCCTGTCAAAAAGCAAGTTAATCAGCATGTTGATCAACCGCTCGTGGCCGAACTGCTGGGAGTTCAGACACGTAGCCGGGAGGATGCAAGTTCGAGATTCTCTGAAGTTTCGTGAGATGCGCAATGCTGATAATTCCCAATGAGAACGAAATAGCTACGCAGGGCTTCTCGGCTTTTCAGCATAGAATGGTCTCACTGAGAGGACGAACTCTGAATTGAAAATTCCGAAATTATTTGGTTGCCATCCTCCCCAGTTTAGTGTCGTACTTCTGAAATAGTCGCCCAGCTTTGGGTCATTCAAGTGGCTATCGGCTCTCACAACAGTCAAACAGACATGTACGCCAATGAACTGCTTCTTCGGCCAGAAAGATACTGAGTCTCAACACTTTTGGAAGAGTAGATCGGCGGGAACCTGTGGAATAATTAATCCACCTATGCTGTCTGACTCAACTAACCCTACGCAATATACGACTGAGCAACAAAATACCCTGCAGACATTTCAGAAGGGCTCGGTAAACTATCGGTGTGAGCTGTACGACATACGCGGTCCTTGATGTCCACCCTTTGTAAGCAGTTAGTCCGTCCAGTATCAAATTAAAGAAAGTTAGCGAAATTGTTAGCCTAGGGTATACCTTTTGTGAAACATTTGTCGACCACATAGATTCCGGACAGGCCATTGAACAGATAGCGGCTACTTGGACCACTAAGCGCCAGATCATCAATAGGAGCAATCGCCCTGAAGAAAGAACGTCATGAGGAAACCGATTAGGTGATATCTCTTCTCTTTCAGAGAAATGAAAACAGTTGACAAATCACTCCAGCTGGGAGTTCAGCGTTGTGACACGTTCGCACTTGAAGAATGAAGTTAAGAAAGGCTTCATAGAATGGTAACGATCTTCGTAGCATCTGCTGTCAATTGATGAACAGCGCCTAATTGTTTGCCGTTAAAGTTAGATGGGATTGAAATAAGTGTGCGGAAGGAAGCGTTTTTCGTGATCACATTGGTTGCTTGATGTTAGTTTTCGGATTTTAACCGGATACAACAACTTCATCACAAAAGGGGAATTTTCCGCGATAGGTGCATTCTAAGAGTTCTGAGCAATTATATGCTGTTAACTAACAAATACCACAAACAGTTGCTGTTTTTCACACATGTCGCAATTATTAATGGTCGCTGTTTGAGATTTTGCGCATACAAATCCGTGGTCTTTACAAAAATCAGATATCTTTTTCCATCAGCGTCACAAACATTGAGAACCGCTACCTTGGCCATTTCAAGGTCTACAGACTTGTAGTTTGCACGTGCTCAAACATGGTCGATCACAAGTGGGGCAGTCGTTTGTCCCAACCGGACGACGTTGTCACCGAATTGCGGAAGTCAGCATGCTCATGCCAAACAATGCAACCTTGGAAAACGGTCCGTGTGGCTTGAAAGCAAACTTTTGTCAACTTTCGCTTGTTCAGTGGACCGAAACTTGTTCTACTCGTAACCGGTCCTTCTCTGCCTGGTTCTCGTCGGAATGCTTTTTTCAACAAGAATCCTACCATAGACTGACGATCAGTAGGTAACGTTGCATAAATCAGATGCACATTGATCGTTTAAATGCGAATGTAACGCTTGTTCTAGTAGCATTCAAGCTGCTTCCCATCTGAAATCTCATCTTTCGAATTTGCCCGACGCGTCCGCTTGGAGGAAATGGTCAGTTGACTGTGCCATATCCATGATACATACCCCCTATCGCCGGCCCCATTTAGTTTATTCTCTGGTCTCATTCTGCTAGGTTTACACTGGCGTTAGATGGGTATTCTGAGGTTTTAAGCACTTCCCTTTTTTTACAAACCCGGCATTCGTGCCCCAAAATTATTGCGCATACTGCTCATCAGAAACTACGCTGATAAGATCCACCGATTCAGAACGAGATCAGGTCTGTCCACTGTGACACACCAGGGCTAAAAATGTGAACACGCAACCCAATCGACCATGTCCAAATTAGCTGATTGTCTTACTTATTTATGTCAGACACGCTCCAAAACAGCGTTATACATAGCCAGGTCATCTCACAGTGTAGCTTTAAAAAAATGTGACAATGTGCAAAGCTAACTAGGCTATCTACCAGAAGACGAAATGACATGTGAGACCACAACAGCCCTGATTTCTGGGACGAAATTGAGTTCTATTTAACTCCAAACTGTGCACTCCTCTGCGTTATTCTTTATATTGGAGTGCAGTGGAGTAAATTATCCACTCCTGAATTGCTCCGTAGGTTCATACTGCAAACGTCTGACAAGAGAAGGCAATCTCTAGCTGGTCTCAGAAAATTGGCGTGAGAATTCAGGAGCACCCGAAATTAGATATATCATGGATACCTCGTTTGTTTCATTACTCAACCAAGTAAAAATATTCAAACTTCAATCCAGAAAAATTTCAGTACTAACAAAGATTTTTCAGCTAACTTGACTCAGGCAGTAATTATTTGCCCTACTAGCATCTGAGAGCATCAGCATCCGAAGTACTGACAGTTGATGAACGTCAATAAACGCTTATTGACCGTGAGCCTCGAATGTGCCATGTCAGCTTTTAGCTGGGTGTAACGAGCAAACGGTATCTTCGAGTGACGCGTAATACCAGAACCTCCGGGAAGGCAAAACAAAGTCGGAGCTGGGTTTCTATACGGTACTATTAACATAAGACATCAATTCACAAAATGTACAAACCTCGACAGTAGATACTCGTCAACAACAAATGGTCCACTAGGACTACAAAAGTACGAACCAAAGGAGCAAACAGGCTCCCACGTGAGACAGTCACACGTGCGTAAGGTCGGCCACAAATGGCTGGATGACCTCAAGGCCAACTGGGTGAAGTGGTAAGGACAAACAAACGTCAGTTCATATAGACGCACTAAACACAAAAGTGGGGCGGGGGTTACAAGTAGGGACAAGAAACGTGGGGAATTTCAAATGTCAAAGTAATGGACGATACACTGGGTGTCTATCTCCAAATCTGTCCAGTCCCTTAGTAACTGGTTCAAACAGAGAGACCGGTAAGGGACGAACAAAAAGGTTTCTTCAGCCTCATTATGTCAACCAGAACCCCTCCTTTATCTCGGCGAAGGGCATTCGGTCGGAAGAAAACACCTGAGTCTTTCAATATCCACCTCGGGCAATAAAATCCTGGATACTTTATGATTCCCGCTACCGTTTCGGGTGGATTGTAGCTCAGGTATAAAATATCCAGCAAATGCATGACCATTTGGGAAACTATTCACTTGTTCGATGCATGGCTTTCAGTATTTAGAATGAACAATTACTGTCGGGGGAAGTCTAAAGGAAGCACAGTGGCTGCCAGTGGGGCGGGTTGGTGTCCAGCCAACTGCCTGATCGAGGAACACGTGGAAACTATTTGGAAGCACTTTCAAAAACATCCATTAAGAGAAGAGCCAAGACAGAAAGTTTCCAAGACCTGATGAATTTAGTCTTGCAAAGATGGTTTAGTTATTTTCAATCAATTGGTAAAAGTTTGGAACCGACTGAGAAGTCACCGTTTCGGATGATATTGATAAACCATCGGTAGTTTTTTATTCGGCAACATTTCGCTTTTGACACAAAAGCTTCATCAGACCAAGTGAGCAGGTCATCAAGTTGGTCGGGTTTTAAGGTAGACGGGTTTTAAGCTAGTCAATCAATAAGACGTCTCCATACTAGCGCACTAGATCAGTGTCAATCGACCGATCTTGTCGGTTACTGTGGCTGCCAAAATCTTGCGTTGATGGGTTGGGGGAGTTACGAATTAGTTCAGATCGGGTTTGTATCCTAAGTCTTCCAGTTCAGGGTGCCTCAAATGATGATTCACCGCGGGTGCCACTGGTAGATTTCGTTGGTCTTCGTGGGATTGTGAGTGTTACGACAATTTAGTTGGGGGAGGGAAAGTGGGTGGGGTTAAGTGCAATTCAGCTGATGACTACTCCTCCTTCTGATAACCGCACACCAACACGTGTCAGCTCGAATGATCCAAAACCGTTCTCCACACGCTTGCCAGTTCCACGCCTTCCATTCTGTTAGCACTGGGATGCTTGGCCATTTCCACCGCCTCGGCCATCAGTCCTGTGGCGTGGACCGTAGTCCTCGTCCCAAAACCTCAACGTTTTCTAAATCTATTTTGTGGTGCGTGTTCAGCGCACGTTCCGCCATTGTCGAGTCTTTTAGTAACGATCGATATTCATCTGCGTTTCTCGGTGGCCTGTTTATTTTCCTCCTATTGCTCTCCGATTCTGGTTTGAAGTTCCCTGGCCGTCTGTCCTATATAGACCTTAGTGCAGTCGTTACACTTAATATTGTAGACACAGTCCCTAGTTCTATTTGCCTGGAGGCGATTTTTCAATTGCACCAGTGCAGAGCGCAGAGTGTTTCCCCTCTGCAAATCTACTCTTATGTTAGTCATGTTTAGAATCCTTCGAATGATCTCAGTTGTCCCTGGTTTATTTGGAATAACAGCAGTCCCAATACATTCCATGTTGGGTTTTTCGCTACCGGTACCACCACCCTCCGCAATTGATGCCTAATCAAACTAGCCGGATATCCACTACCCCAAAGTTTGTTCTTTACTTCAATTTGGGAGGGTGTCCGATCAGCTTCTTCTGTGCACAGGGCGCTTACACGCCTAAACATTGATGAGGCAATACTGGCGAATACCGACTTCGGATGGGCAGACCAGTAGTTCAAAACTGCCTCCACTGTCAATGGGCTAAATGCAACGGAGACTGTCACAAGCACTTAAAAATTAGTGTGTGCTAATTTTGTCGCAAATTTTCGGGTAAATCAAGAATGATTTTTAAAATACTATCTTGGAGCGAATCAGAGGTGAGGAACTAAGCGGATAGAGACAGAAGGAACCTGAAGATGCCCATTTCCCTGGTTGACAAACTGCACAAACTTTAATGACGGCTTTAATCAATCCTACGCAGAAATCATACGTATTCGTGGCATATCACCGGAATGTGCAAACTTAAATATTGCCGAGAATAGCAGGTCGTACTTCAGAAATAACTATCAATAACAATGGCACATTTAAGAATCAGTCTGAATTATGTGGAATGTGTCTGTAATTCATTTGGTATTTCACTGACGTCAGCAAAAAAAGTCGGCGATTTTTCTTGTTTATATATAGTCATATTCAGTTTAGGTCAACCTCGTGTCTGGTCAGACGCGCGTAGAGAGCTATTTGTTGAACACCAGTGGACTGCTTTAAGTTCGACTCTGACTGGGCGGGCATCCATCCCCCGTTAGGTTTGAGGTAGGGCTAGTAGGGAGAGCCTGTCCTCTTGGACAGTTTTCGACCAGCTGACGAAAGGTACATCATGTATAACACAAGCTGATTAAGTAGGGATACGTTCATCTAGATAGGGTCAGTTTCATTCCCTGTGTTATTTTGCCGGATGTCGCAGATGGGGCCGATGTGTGAACCCATACCGATCACCGGGCTCGACAGGAGTAGGATGGAACTTCTTGTCGCTGTATTCTGCGTGACATCGTTGGACCGCTCACTCATCATAGTGTTTCTCGGTTTTGCTACATATTCACCGGCCTTTGTATACGGATTCTATCTCCATAATAAATGAAGGTAAGAGAACATGAGGAGTTCTCACTGATGCTGGAAGTTTACCCAGTGAACACCAATTGAAATCAATCCAAACTTGGACACTGTGCTCAGAATGACTCGAAGAACGCCCTCAGGAAGGCAACAGAGGTCCGACGTGTTTTCTCAACTTCACCATTACTTTGTGGACGATAATATATCCGGCATATTCTTGGTGAGCAACAGAGTTCTTGCATCAGAACGTTTCCAAAGCTGGCCGAAAGTGTAAAATATCTTTCTTCAAAAATTCGGCCAGTATAACCTTACATGTTTGGGAAATTTTTCTTAGTGAACCCGGATGATGAAGTCCGACGCGCAGATTTTACAATATTTTCAGTGTTTTGTATTGTGGTACGACTATTGTTGCAATACGTGTTGGTCGAGCACCAAACTACGTTATTCCGTACCTCTAAGTCGTCCAGTACGGTCTACGAACATCGTTTTCCTAAGCAACAGCCAGCCAGTTCATTGCTGTGGGGTTTAACCTCACCATAACGTGTTACGCTTTTCTGTAACCGTACTGCTCCTATGGCCATATCGCAGGAATATAAGTCCACGAAAAATCCCAGTGATGGCTGCTGGTTTGTTCGCTGAGCTGGGTAATTTGGTTGCTAACGCCTCTTCACCAGTCGAGATCATATCATCAATTTGTTGTGAATGGACGGGCGTTGAGGTTGGAAGTGCACTTACAACGCATAAAATTAGAAAGCTAACAGTGCGCTTGTTAGACCGATCAGTATTCGTCGAAGTTCCTGGAAGCTGTATTACACTGTGGTTAATGGTTTCCCGCAGTCCCGTCCTTTTAGAAGCCTGAGGCACAATCACGTGTGGTGAAGTACTGAGGGTCATTTAAATCACCAACCAACTCCCCCACCGGGAAACTCTTCTTTCTTGATGACCTTGCCTGTTTGGTCGTAACCAACACATCGTTCGAGTTCTTCTCAGTGGTTAGAGCACGAATTTACTGACCGAAAGGTCCGTGGTTCGAACCTGACCTCTGCATCTCGACTTCTCCTGCCTAGGTTTGGGAAACCTGGCAGTATCCCAGCCCTCGTGCTTCCTTCGGGTGGCATCGCAGCTGGGCACCGAAAGGGTGTTACAGCTGAACGATTATTATCTATTTTTAACCCGAATAATTGGGGAGTTAGTGGGGACTGGAGGGTTCTGTTGACATCGTCGGAAAACCTCCGATCGGTGTTATTTTTTCAGTCTCAGTAGGCTATGGATGGAACTCTTTCTGGAAACAAATCTTTGGGTTTACTCTATCCATATTGATTTGGTGTCCGATAACACTGCGACATCAGGTCTGTCGTCACAGAATTGAAAGGTTCCTTCAAATTTCACCAGAATGGTAAGGACGTAGGCGTCATAATAACAAGATTCTTCGCCATGTCTTGAAGGTAGAATCAGTCTTCTCCCTCTAGAGGATAGTGGTTTACAAGTTTCATCTGTTTTGGGCCCGAAACAGACGGAGGCGGAATTCCTAATTTAGCTGCACAATCGATTTAGGCGTAGTTTAATCGGAGCGACCTGATATCGACAAGCTGTCAGTAGGTTTAGTCCGATAATAATTGGATATTCCAAGTCGTGCTCCATTAAATTATCCATCCAGCTCATACCAATCCTTGAGCCTGAAACATGCGTCCTAGGGTATCTCGTTAGCTCTTTCCAGCCTTAGCCGGTCGATTCGAACCAACTGTCCTTGAGTGATGAAACTTACACATTAATGTATCAACTAGTCCGTAGGTCCCCATCCTGTGACTACTATTGCCGGTATAGCATCTGCCAATTTCTGATGCAAAGGTGAAATGACCAACTGACCTGGTGACAACGAAACAGTCACCTTGCTTGGCCTGTCTGTTCCACTGATCTCGACACCTAGGATACTGGGGTGGTGGCACTGTGCTTCTTCGCTGCCCTCGGATAGATCCAGTTGGTCAACGTAACCGGTCTGATGGGGTAATTGCATACCGGACAGGTACTTTTCCTTAAGATTCTTCCGAATTCCCAATAAGATTTGATGGAAGGCAGCATGGAGCTACTTTCTGGTTTCGTCCTCCGACAAGGCTCTGAGGATTCGTCTCAGCAGCAGGTGCACTTGCAGCTGATCATCATCTACTGGGTACGCTGGCAGTGCCCAACCGACACCTTTCATCAACAAGCAGAGAGATAACATCTTCATTTTGTTGACATTTGGTGTTGATCTGTTCCACCTAATAACCAGGACGTTTCAAGGCTTCCAATTTCTTAGGAAGTTTCCCAAAGATGTGTTGTGTTGCAAACAGGCCAACATTCTCAACGAGGGGATATAACCCGCTGCCTGGCAAATTAATCGCAATTTCTCCCAATATTCCCGTGCGCTGCAGTCAAGTAATCACCATGATTCACCTGTTGTTCGCTCACAGTCGTCATCAAGGCTCAGCTTGTCTGGGTTATTCAGTTTTGAGGCCAGGCCAGGCATGAAGTACTTCCCCGCGGATTTCAGCCCCTATAATTCGTCAAGTTTCCTCCACTTCTTCCCACTATACAGTGAGCCTTTCACTTTCTTCCGCCGTAATATTCGCAAACTTATGGGGCTTCCCGTCATTAGCTGCCAACCGATCAGTCATACAGTGCGACACCATAGATTTTGCTGATCACAAAACGTTTTATACAAGAAAAACACCAGTAGGCATGGTACAAAAATATGTATGTGAGTCGGTTTTAATGCACCCGTGTCTCTCTCTTGAATTTGGCGTTCTCCGACGTAGCAAAGGATAAAACAGTCACTGCTGTCCTGCTTTTGTTCGATGGGTCACCATTCATAGCCAAGCTCACAATCAGTGGTTTACATGATTCTAGGGTAAAATACGTTGAACATGCTTCACCTAAACAAAAGGCAACAGCACAGGCGAAACGCTACCAAATTTTTGAAGCCAATTCGACTGAATATGCTATATATATATATATATATATATATAGTGCCGTTTGGGTCGTAAGCTAACGACAGGCTAACAAGCTATTGCTAACGAGCTATTTCTTCTCAGTACATATCTGAAAGGCTGCTATAATGCTAACCAGACCCATAATGCATGTTTTTGTGGTTATTATCGTCCGAAATTTCTTCCCGAAACTCTTTAAAATGTACCCAGGCATTCATGACAGAGGAGGTCCCAAAAGCCAGTGCCCCACTTCTTAATGAGAATTTTTTGTTTATTCGGTGTCTGGTGACACTGATGATTTCCTGTACGAAATTATCCGAAACCTACTCACGAGGATGCTGAAAACTCTTCGACAGCCCATGACCGATTTCGCCCTTCTACTTCAAGCTTACCAGGCAGGCGCAGTTCCCGAGCTTTCGTCAGCCTTATTTTCTACTCTAATCCAAATTGCACGAAATTCGTCAGATATACTCATTTGCACACTAATCTGGTTTTAGCGGGAAACCCAGCTGAATCCCTCGTTTATGGTATTCTTTATCTGAATATGCCGCTCAAAGGTTGCCCATCTTTCAGTTAATAACTTATTCGTGATGGTGCAGCATAATTTCATGAGCTCTAAGTAGGGCGAAACCGGTCGTGGGCTGTTGAAGGGTTTTCAGCAACCTTGTGAGCAGTTTCCTTCACTAAAATACATTGCGAGATCTCCAATATCGTACCAACTGAGACATGAGGCGGTCTTTGTGCAGTACATTCAGTTGAGGAATATCTCAAACGATAGATTCAGCTGGGAATAAGTTGAGTCCCCGGTCGGAACCAAATTGGTGTGCAAGTGAATGCATTTGGCGAGTATCAGAAACCTCTTTTGGTCCCCCTGTGACTTGTTGATGTATAATGTAGAGTAGGGGATTTGTGTTGTCTACGTTCATTTTCATGAAGTCTGCAGCTCTTAATTCATCACGGTCAGGTGCAAGCTGCCATCGTTTGGATAAAGATGATCCGATAACACATCTTATGGGACAAGCAGCCGACTTCCTTGTACCTGAAGCCTTTAATAGATGAAAACCATAAAATTAAAAATAGGCAGTCTGACTGTTCAGATCCGCTTGGTTGCACGTGAGCAGCTGTTTATCCTTCTCGAGCCTGTGGAAGCCACCATCTCATAGATTCAGATGCTCCGAAATGGCTTCTGACTGGACGAAATTGTGCCGTACTGTACCGACTAATGGTGTCTGTTTGGCTTGGCCCAGCTAGGCAACCATTCCAAGTGCAGATCCACAATCAGAACAGCCTACCTAAACAACTAGAATATGCATTCACATGACTGTTGTCTGAACAGTCCTCCTTTTTTCCCGGCCCAGCTATCCAAGTTAGCTCACACCAACCCGGGAAGTATCAGACTCGAGTTTCGCTCTCCGTTCTCATTAGAGCTCCGCGAAAGTGCATATCCTTGACCTTCTCACTCATTTATGTGAGAACGCAAACTCAGCTGCGCTGGTCATTGTCATCTCCCTGGATTGGAAAGCCGAGACGGGGCACATTATCAGACATGGCCCAGCCGAGCGTTCGATGGCCTTCAATTCACAGCTTCCCCTCCCGATTTCCCCAATGTATAGTTCACCGTCACTGCTTAATTCACGCGTCACTTGTATCATCTACTGTCTCCAACGCGAAGTTACCCACCCCATATCTTCTCAGGTCATCGGCAAACGAAACTGAGACAGCTACAGCCATTGTACAACATGAAACTGGGAAATAAGAAAGATTCTGATATCATCAGCCTGACGCTCATAAAATCTCCGTCTGTGAAATTCATTGTCGCCGGTCTCGTTTGTTTGCATCGTACCAACAGGCAAAAACTGTGGCCGAATTCAATCACCGTCGGTCGTAGTGGAGTATATTATTAATGAACCGTGGCCACGGCCAAACGGTGGGGTGTGTATGTGAATGATTTGTCAGTGAAGTCACAAGAAACCGGGGAGCTAAAACATGAGATCTCATTTGTTTGAGAGATATTTTCTCCCAACAATGGTTTTGACCAAACGTAACGCAGTCATTCTAGTGTTAACATCAAATTTTTCTGAGTGTCCGCAACTATTCACAGAAGTTCACAAAAGCTTTCTTCGTTACCTACAAAATCACGGTAACATAATCATTACCCTAGTATTTTCGTCGACTATGGTGTTAGATACCTTCACAATCACATTTCAAATACCTTAGTTTAAAAAACGGCACTACTCTTCGTGGGCGTCACTCATCTCTCCAGCAACACCCGCTTTGATCATTCAGCGGAAAACTATGAGGTGTGCTGTCTTCCCATTCCAAATTAAAGGGCTATGTCTCCACCAATATTCAGTAGATTATCAAGTCAAACTAGTACCTTCCATGTGAACATGCGATAATGGGCAGTGGTCACATGAGGAATGGCGCCAATTAGCATTTAGAGTGAAGAAGAAAAACTTGATGTTATGCCCTGCATACTATGTAAAGCTCGAAGTTTGTGGATTAATAGGAATATCCTCATAGTTTTAATTCTGAGACCACTCTGCAGTTAGGTAAACTGAACCGAACAGGCTCTCAACACAGATGATTTACTCTTTGGCTTGTGTTCCGAAACTAATGACAATCAGTATTGTTGTGTAGCCCTTGAAAAATATGGACTTTCCCGAATTTTTTCATGGCCCATTTCTAAGTGTTTGAAGTCACCCATATGAGGGAAATTTTTTGACCCTATAAGGAAATAGGTGTGGTCTCTACGCGGAAGAAAATCTCATGGAGACATGGCAGAAAAGTTCACTGTAGACTTTCCTGGTGAGTGACCTGTAGTAATGATGGATCTTGGGTGAATTACTCGATTGGCTCAGATATCACTTGGTTTAGTCCACAACACCAAATTTCCTGTGCTAGACTACCATCACGGTCAAAAAATTACCCCAATAGCGCCATATGTTCAACGCTGTTAAATGCGACACCAGTTAACACTGCCCTTGTAGAGAGCTCAGTTGTTAGAGCACCCTTCCGGTAGGTAGCAGACTGGGAAATTACATCCGTCCTCAAGAGTGTCTTTTCGTGCACGATACGGGTATATGGACTTCAAGAGTTGAGGCTGCGCACAACTGATGCCTTGATTCGAGTTTCTGGAACCAGTCCTCATCAGCCAGCCACTGCCCTAACAAATGCACGAACCGATGTCTACCGAGTTTTGTTCAGGTGGGAATGTAGAATTATTTAGGTATGACTTCATGAGTGTCTCTGAACAAAATGGTTTTCTGGAGTTTTGAAAGCATGACTTTCGCTATAATGCTGTTGAATGTGGTCTCATGATTATGATATTAATGTGTATCAGCTAGTCGAGGAAACTTCTGAAAGTCCACAGAAGCTTCCTAATAAGAAGAATTCAACAAATTTAGGACGACTAGCAGTTTAATTTCGAAGTTCACTGGAATGTTGACTTTGGCACTGTAGCGCCAAGAGCAACAGCGGTGACTGTCAAGTAAATAGCGTAAACGATTTACCGACGAAGAATCCACACAAAGGAAAACCTCTGTGTGTACTCACCATATCAATGGAAAATTGTCCACAGATTCACAGATTTGACATCTACGCTGACCTGTGTACGACGGAAATGTACCCCTCGGATAACTCATTCAACCTTTCTGGAACTGTACCATTAGATCCAGTTGCAGAAGGCTCGTTAAAAGCCACGCATGACAGGTTCACTTTTTCTTCACAGAATACACTACTTGAGGTTTTTGAAAGAGCTTTGACAGCCCCATCGGCTTCTTCCTTTTTCGGGTTTACCGGCCAGAAATGAGCTGAGTTTCCCGTTGTCACCGTGTAAATTTTCAAATGTATATTTCACCAGTTACGTGCAATTTTAGAGTTAATGCAAACTTGCAATGAGGCTGCGCCTCATTGATGAGCCAGGATACCAGCGTAACCAGTAGTGGACTCTTAAACAGATTCCGGCAGCCCGATAAGTAGTGTGTTCTCTCAATATAATATACTGCAATATCTTGGATATGGCCCCATTGAAACATGAGTCAAACTGTGCGCACCACAGTCGGTTGAAGAATATCATAAATAAAGTTATTTTTTTCCAGCAAGCCAATCTCATTTTCACAGTCCTCCTTCTGTCCTGACAAGTTGATTCTGGCCAGTTCCCACGTAAACGGGAAATGAAAGATTAATAATCTCTCTTGTTAGAATTCATCATTAGTGTGTACCCTTCGCCTTGCCAAAATCCGGATATCTGACATGCGAAGCGAGCATGTTACCATTATCACAATAGCGAACACTGGACCCACCGGAATTGTCACGTCTAAACGAACAGGGAGCGTCACGGACACTTGAAAACTGATGGAATATTGGTTGCGGGTAGCTGCGCAGTTTGCGGAATTTGTGTTCCCATCACACCCGTCAGACACTGAGATGAGAAGTAAAACGAGAATGTAACCGGAAATCCACTCAGTATCATAGGTATGGAAGCCCACGGAGTTCGCCACTGAAGCATCTGATAATGGCCAAAATTATTACCTCATTGCCAAGATATCGTGAGAGAATGAAAACAGCTTTTCTCATCGACATGTAGAGCACCGCATCCCTCTGTTGAGGCATGGATGCGAAGATAGTCGAATGTAGGAGTACATAGGTTTCATTGCATGAGATATGCAGAATAGCAAGTGGAGGGAGCATCTTTGTTGCATCACTGTTAAGAACTTTTGAGGAGGCCCGAGAAATTGCGCTCCGAAAAGTCTGACGTTACACTCAACAGAGAGTGTTTAGATGGTTGGAGTTACAGTCAACAGATAACTTCTTCTCATCTGTGTTTTGTAACTGGTGTTAGCTGTAAGCTTCAGAGAGAAAAAATATTGAAAAACGGAAACGGCCGAAACAAAGGTTCAATAGAAAACTGCAAAAGCAGATGTGTTTCTATCAATTTTCTACCAGCTTTCACTTCTGTCAACCTCTCATTTTGTAATCCTCTAGAATTCCACTGTCAGCGTTTTTTTCTTGTTACTAGAACCATTGCTTCCCAATGTTACGGTAGCCTTGTGTAAACAGATGGATCGTTTCAGCCTCTGTCTTCTGGTGTCTTGAAGAAATAACTGCTGGTTTTCACTACATATGTGTATAATGGTGCAATTGCACTGAAAACCGTTTCCGGGATCTACGGACCAAGATTTCACCTCAAGTGAAGTAATTATGGAAATGCATACAGAACATAAAGGTTGATATGGATGGGATAGAAGTATACACTGACACCGTTTACATCACGTATTGTGCGTGCATTTGGTGCTCAATGTCACAGCTCGATTGATTTCACACCTCGACTGCGCAATAGGAATCTATGTAGCGGGTGAGCCCAGGTATATTTAGAGGCGTTGTTAGCGCTGTTAGATTGCCTGAACTTTTTTCCATCGAATACCCGTTGTTTCAGCAGTCTTTCTGACAACTGTGGATCAAAGACCTCTTAAAATTTTTTGCTGGAAATTTTATGCTGTCTACTTCCAACCAAAACTGTCACACATCGTTCACTATGTGGGGCTTATTTGGCACGTTCTAAAACAGTCCGCAGTTTTCGAAACGAAGACCTCATTTCGCCAGTTTGTTGCTATATCGTTTTGTGATCAGAACTAATCACATTCACTGGGTGATTTTCCTGTGTTTCTAGAGTTAACAAAGTGAAGGTTTCGGTGTACTCAGGAGATGGGGAGAACACCAATATCAATTTTCTTCCAGCTTTTACATTTGAATGATGCGTAACACAGCTGTGTGACCATACTTCCGGCTGATTTTCTGTCTCTGTGCTTTCGCTTACCATTGAGCAAGTCAAATGAACGCACGCCAGCGCTAATTGTTTATCTTGCAGTGCTAATCTCACCTACTGATCCGGGCAAGCCGGTTGCTGTCAGACTTGTGTGATGAGGTCAACCGGATGCGGGTTTAAACAATGAAGGGTCAAATGGGTTTGCATGTTTACCGATTTCAGACCGGAATGGATTTCCTTGATCATGCTTGGACTGCGTTAGGTGACCTACAGATCGTAGCACGGACATGTGGTAAAAGTACATTCCTTGAACCGTCGTCGCGACCACAAAAAATGCGGATGGTGTGCGCGCTGGACCGCAGAACAGACAAAACAGGCGCGTAGGTATGTAGTGATAACGTATTTTGTAAGAATTAAAGCCTCGTTCTAAACATCGACTTTCGGAATGAGGTGAAGTGCACACGTCTGCACAGTGTATAAATATTGGTTATCAGTGGCACTGCAGCAAGAATCATCACCTACGTCGTCCACTGACCTAGGGGTTTCAGTGGGACTCTGTAAAAGTTGAAACCGTAGACGAATAGGCTAGAGAAAAGTAGGATCAACTGACTGCAATCCGATCACGATCTGCATTGGTCTGAACTATGGTTTCGTTCCTAACTTTGTGCAGGGGAAAGTTTATTTGTTCTTCAGCTTTCCGCATTCCCCCAGAAACCGGTGCTTCCTCGTGAGGCTGCATTGGCTGGCAGAGCATACAGCTTCCGATCTTGTTTTAAAAGTGCGTGTCCACTATTAAACACGGTAATTCATCACTGGTTATGTTCCCAGTCGTAGACTAGCAAGTTACCGTTTTGAAAAAAACTCTGGTTCTAATCCATCCAAAACATATAGACGAGATCATGCATGTAACCATGTTGGAGAATGTCCCGCTTTCACAGACCACAGGCTCCACTATTCACGAAATCGATATCCACCTTTCATTCGCTGCTTGTGTCGAAATTTGGATGGAAAAATTTATTCCCCTGTTCATGAGATGACCACACTGGTGTACTTCACTTTACTTTGGGATTCCCATTGGATTCCCAGGGCGTCTTCTCAATTCGGGATGACGCTTACAAGTGCGACCGTGTGGACATCACTGTAGCAACAAGAAACTGTCCGATACTTTAACGATACAATGATATAAGTCATGTCATGTCAGGACTGCAGATTGCTAGTTTCTATCATGGCCACAGCCATGTGTCTCACAGTGTACCTGAATGTGTGGTTTCAAAAGGGAAGATTAAAAAGTCTTGAAAGTGATAAAAACACCATGGGAAGATTATTGATCAAGTGGGTAGAGAACGTTTACAGCCTGGGAGAATGCAACAGCAATCATTCCAGATTGTTTAGTCTGTCCTGTCCGTGTGCACCGTATTGTCCTTCACAAATTTGTGACAACTGAAACTGCTGTTTATTTGGTCTTAGGGGTGACTTTACTTTTTTAAATCGCACTCCGTTTATAAATGATTTTGTACCGCCACTTCGCGTCCGGGGAAGATTTTCACACTTCTGAGTTCGCATATGCACACATCCACCAATGCATTCAGTTCTTGTCTCATTCGAACTGCGCTTCTTGTACACAGCTTATCAAATAGCATTATTACTATTATTACCAGCATTATTATTATCTGTAAGGTATATTTTTTTCGTCCTGATAATTACTTCTTTGAGACAATCACCAGCTCGCTTGCTTTGGATACTCCTTTTGTTTTAAAGTGCGTAAAAATGGAGCCAAGTTATCATTACCCCTAACACGTCCTTGTATTATTATTCTATTCTATTATTCTATTCTATTCTATTCTATTCTATTCACTCCTCACTGAGGTGATCCTCCCGTTTTCAAGTCATGGTTGATATATGGATTGTCGTTGAGCACTGAATACGTTCTCCAGGAAATAGCGCTTTGCTGATACAGAATTTGTCCATAGGTTTAGTACGTGATATTGTCAATAGTCAATCGCCTTATGATGTCGCCATCGCTTGTCACAACTTCTCTCGGGAAACAGATTGACAGTATAACGAAGGTGAACTGAGTCTAGATCAACGGCCTTAACATTTCATTCTCAATACAACAGATGGTCAGTTGCTGGCAGCAACCTGTCGTTTTTGCCGAGACGCGTTCACATTAGCTGCAGTCTATCCTTTCAATGTGAGTTACGTCACAAATGTAGGTAGGCTGATAATAGAGATGTGAGTTCCACCCCTCATTTTGATTTGCCTCGCAGAAAGACATATCAGTTAGGTAGCTGGATAACTGTGACAAATCGCAGCATGCATTTCGTACCTGTTAGATCTGGCCAAACGGTTACCCTTAAACTGCAGTCTAGTGAAGACATCTTTCTCATTTAGTGAGACACATTCACTTGCTCACCAATTTAGTTTCAACGGGAGACTCAACTGAATCCCAGCTGAATTTTAAGTTTATGATATTCTTCAACTGAATGTGCTTCACAAAGGTGCCTCACGTTCCGGTTGGTATGCTATTCGAGGTATCGCATTATATTGTCATGAAGGGAACTACTCAGAAGGGTGCTGAAGGATATTCAACGACCCACGACCGGTTCCGCCGTCTTTTCTGTTTCAGGCATTTCAGCTCCGTGCAACTCCCGAGTTTCAGTCAACCGTATGTTCTGCTTCAACCCAATTTGCACGAAATTCACCGAATACACCCAGTTGCACTCTAATTGGTCTTTAAAGGGCGGCGCTCCACTGAATCTCAGCTGAATCTCTCGTTTACAATATTCTCCAACTGAAAATGCTGAAAGAAGGCCTCCTGGTGTTTAGGTTTGTAGGATCTGTGAAATATCGCAAAATATTTTCTGGAGGGAACACTAATCCTCCCCAATGGCTATATGTATTTCAACCCATTATAAATGAAGGCTGCTTTTGGCGGTAAAAGTTTTCACTTGATGGCGTTTTTGTGAATCTTCTCTCTCTGAGGGAGAATCATCGGCACTTATTCGTCCTGCGTGCCCAAGCAACTTCCAGAATGCACAGCTGGCCTACGAGACACTAAACGTTTAAGAGTAGCGTCTGAGGTTTTTGGTAGTATCAGTAAACGTCATGCTATTAGTAGTATTCGTCCAAAAAACAAACAAATTAGGGTGCACGTTGTCCGTACGACTAAAAATGCACTCAAAATGGTTATGGTGTACGAGGATCGAAGTACCACCCATACACCATTGGTAAAACGTTGCCAGAGAAATATCATTCAGTAATTCTCGTCCAGTTACACCTACCCCATCATCTCATCATCAGCACAACATCAGTGCCTCGTTACAGTACAACCATAAGTTATATGAAAGTCTTATCTTTAAGAAAAAAAACTGGGTGGAGAACGGACTTTGTGTTAGCCTACCACAATCATTCCTCTAGACATTCAAACACTCTGGATAGAAACTAACAGCAACAACAACTCCATCGATATCGATAAGCAGCCACATCTTGCAGCTTCTCCCATCAGGTGTAGAAGGATCATGTGAACCTCCTCCTGGAGTGCGAATCGCACCGACGCTACCCAGATTTTTCGTTATCTCTTTCTTACCCCCCTGCCAGGCCGAAGGTTGACCATCACTCTGCTTGCGCAAATATTAATAGGGCACGGAAGATAGCACTCCCTCCGGCAAACGGTGACTCGGTCTGCGCACTACATGGCCTAATCACCGCAGCTTCTGGTGATGGTCGCACTCTTCGGTTGAAGTCCCCGTTGCACAACATAACACCCGTTTTTTTTTACTTTCTCGCTCCGGTTTCGTGGGCATCAGCCTACATGAGCTATAATTTTGAGACAATGTTTGTCGAGGACCTGAAAGCATCTGAGTTCTGCTGCTTGTGGAGACCACTTCTCAAAGCCGTACATACAATAACCCATGTTGTAACCTGATACACACGTTTCTTGAGAATTACGGATACGCCCCTTTGCCGCCAGAGGTGCGTAAAATTAGCAAACGTGACCCAAGCATCAGTGATTCGTCCACTGATCTTATCTGTCGCACTACATTCAGGATTAACATAACTTCCATAACGGGTGAAACGTTCCATAACTTCAGGTAATTCTTCTTGGATTGTAGGTGACGTTTTCAGTGATTGCATATCCAGAAGCACGACCTTACGTCTTGTGGGTGCATGGCGCACGCCGAGGGAGGGGATCCAAAATCACCTGAGCCTTCTCCTCTTCGAAGACGAGGACGATGTTGTCTGCATCTTCCAGATCGACAAGGTTTTCGTCAGCAGCTTTGTGGACACCAAAGTTTTAAAAACCTTTCCTCATTCGCTTCATTACCTCGTCGATTACAAAATTAAACAGGAACGGAGAGATTAGACACTTTGTTGAATAACTTTTTGTGTACGGAGGCTTTTGGGGAGCTCCTCGTGTCTTAACTACTGCCTAAAAACATCACATAATTCTATACAGTACTGATTCTGAGAAATGACAAGAAAACTTCAGTACAGCAATACCTATTACATAGAAACCCTCAGTTTGTACAGCAAGACTGTCTGGAGCGGAATGTTACCATTGGACTGTCACCACTGCTGTTTCGTTGTTACGAAATTCCCTCTCCTCCAGAAGGAATCGCGTTTCAAACAACTGTGGTAGGTGCTTCTTCCACTGTCACAAAGAAAGGAGAATCTTCTGAAGCACTAAAACTTCCTAGGAAGTGTACAACAAACATTAATTTTATGGTGAAAATAACGGGCCTCCGTGAACTCAGTCCTCTTATACTTCCAGCTTCACCCATCCGGCACAGCATGCGTGTGTGAATTGACGGTGTTCTGTGCACAAATTACACTAGATTTGCAAATGGGCAGTGTTTACCGCAACCAAAGTGATGGTCAAACACTGAACACGTGGTTTGAAATAAGGCGCTAGTCGGGTACTGGCTCGTTGTGTGATCAACTTATTCCAACTCATCTGTTTTCCCATAAGGTCGAAATAAATCCAACGTCCAAAATCAGGCACTTACCCTATACCGGTCGGCTGTCATGAAACGACATTTGACACTCCCATTTTGTAAACACACAACATATGGGTTCCTAAGAAGATGAATTGGAAGGGAATTACATGTCACGTGATAAATTCTTGTCCAGCGTGCACACATTCACACAAGAGTAAACAGTGGCAAATCCAATGGATGCTGTTTCCAAGGTGAAAATTCGCACGTGTAATGAATTTTCACTGTTACAACAGAAAAGCTGTTGTGATTTATGGAGATGAACTGGTTACCGCCTGGTCCTTAGCCGATTTTTCACCCGGCTGAGAGTATCAAGAGTCTCTTTTCTGTGAACCTATTTCGAGATATCGGTTGGAAATTTCGAACAGCCAGGAAATGGGATTCCTAGTCACCGATTGAAGCAGATAAAACCAGAAACTTTTTGAACATCAGAAACTTAAGGCGATCGAGTTGATGGAAATTTCAGAGTTTGCATGATTCAAATGGATTCTGTCAATGAAACGAGGTTATCACAGTTGAGAGAGGGGTATATTTCGATTTAGACATTAGTCTGGAGTATAACGCACAAATATAGAACTGCTCGAGTCAGATACACCAACCCGTACACTAAACTAATTATGGTTGTTTGAGAAATTTAGGTTAAACAGTGAATAAACCACTCACAACAGATAGGTGGTTGTCAAATTTAACAGCTTGCCCTGAGACAAACATAAAGGGTTGTTTAACAGCTAGAGAGACTCGAAACTCACTGGAGTTTCGTGAGATGTGCACTACCGATGATTCCCAATAGGGATGAAACAGCTGCACAGTTCATCTCAGCCTTTTAGCATAGACTGGCTACACTTACAGGACGAAATCTTAACTTAAAAAATACGAAAACTTGGCTAGTTTGATTGGTCTGAACAACCCATAAAAAACGCAATAATGTTGGATGCGACCGTGGGAGAAGGAACTGCAGATCCTGCATAAAACGTGCAGGAAAGCCATGTAAAATGGCAACTTGACTTTCAGTCCACTGACCGGGGCATGGGGAGATGCTTTTTCTGCAGTAATAATAATAATTATTATTATTATTATATTTATGGGACTGGCATCCACCGTGTTCCGTCCTCATAATGTCCATGCTTGTCTCAGTTGTTTGAAATCCTATCTTGGTGTTTACTAAGTTTACCAAATTCTACTTCAAATGTACAAGGTGAAAAAATGAGGGCGTTGCCACTTAGAAATACTATCCGTCGATATTATCGGCCATTTTTTGTTGCTAGGTTCGAACTGATGGCATATATACGGGCTATAGGTTTACATCGCTTGGCGCCAATAATGTAAGCACGTGAAATTCGTTTGTATCGAAGTAACTTAGTCTGAATGGTTTAAATGGGTTGTCGTTTGAGTGGCATTAGGTTTGGAAACTGCAACGGACATATGTGAAACTATTTTATCGTCTGAATAGTCGTCTTTTTTTCATGAAAAAGGTTCAGAAAGTGCATTACTGAATCACAGATTTCACGAAAGATGGCTGGAACAGAGGTAAAGATCATCGGGGAAAAGCCGTAAGCTACATTCGAACTTGCGTTCCTTTAAGCTCACATCTAAAGCTATCTCTAGTTTCTGTCGGACAATCGCTATGTAAATTTCCCCTGTTGCAGCTAACCTCTTAATGTAGCCGACTCAGTTACTTCCTGTTTTCCTGTAAACATTCCGAGGTTTGGAAACGCTATTTCGATATTCGGTTGTCTACTTTCCAATATAGACTGTTCAAATACAATGTGGCTAAATGTAGAAATCACATCAATCCTACAGTCAACAGGATGAAACAGCATGACTCGTCCGTTTCTGGGACAGATTCGCGTTGAGGTCTGTGATGCCACCTTCCGGGACCGATGATGTTTCAGTTGGTGACGAAAGGTTTGCAACAGCATTGTCAAGCTCAGCGAACAAAGTGAACATCGTGCATTGTCAGAGTTTGTCCACAGTCCTGTCATCAGATCATTTAATGCGTAACCGTGTTACAGCGAAAGAAGTTTGTTCTCTGTGTCTGTTCCCGTCATATAATCAGCGTCACCTGGCGTTTGGCCCTTTTTTCCTTACTCCACATCCCCGTATGCTTCGGCAGTTACGTGACAGCGAGCAAGACTTCTTAACTTGCTCAGAGTAGCCGAATATCCATTCCGCTTTTTCCGCAGTTCCTCTGAAATGAAGTGGTATTTTTAAATTACTTTATTTTCCTTATTATTATGGGGGTTATGCGGTGATGCCTTTATCTTTTAGTGAAAATCCCGATAATTATGACAGTTGTCTTACGGCTGATCACAAAGTTCGATACCGTTTATCTAAAACTTGCCCCAAACAGAAAACAAGACTTTCAGCCTATTTCGTATTACTTGCGATGGACTTTTGAATAAATTTCATCTCATCTCGCTAAGTTTTCGCTGTGACACAATTAAAGACAAACTAAACTTCCTGGTATCCCATTTTCAACATTACGACGATCGTGCAATCATCCTTGACCTTGAAGGTGTATAACTTTGGTGGTCATGCCCAAAACTTTCAATGGTTAGCAACTTCTATAGGTGATGTTCAGCATTATCCAATAACTACTTGGAAGGACAGGTGAGTTGCCTGGACTTGTGAATGCCGCAGGAAAGCGGATTGCAAAGTCATAGGATCGGTGGGATCATTCACGTGGATATTCGCGGTCTATTCGGAGTGGTTCGTTCGCCAAGTGCCATACCAAGGTTGAAGTTGTCACTTAGGTAAATCGAAAATGTCTTTTACGGAACACACTGCTCATGAAGTTGCTGAAAGCTATTCGACAGTCCATTAGCGTCTCTGTCCTTCTTGAGGGTTCACAAGGTAGCAGAGTCTCTGACTTTCTGTCAACCCTTTATTCCGCTTGAATGACAGTGGTGTTGTTCTCCACGCTTTCTATGTGGTTGTTTCCACTTTGAAACGACCCACATAAGAGTTCATAAATTTCCGCCCGTACTTCCCACACACATCCGGAGAAAACAAAATTTCACAAGACTATTGGTTTTTAAAAGGCTGAAGGACCGATGGGGCAGAATAGATCAAGCTGTTGAAGGTAATCCACTTTACAACGCTACCTGACGATAAAACTGACTTAATATACGCAAGGCTGCAAAGCGGCTAGGTGGTAACGCTGCCAAGCACCACCACTGGTCCTACCAATCTCCGTCGAAAATTTCTGGTTACCTCCAAGCTATCCGCTACATTTGATGCCCACCAGGAGTGCAACCATATAGTCGGTGCAGCATTTGATGGCGCTTATAGGAAATGTAACGACGTATGCTTGGGAAAGCAAATGCACCTACTCCCACTTACCCGCCTTCCACGAGGAAAAGGCCTGCGTCTGCAATGAGTCACTTACTAACCTGTTTCGTCAGTATCTCCCAGCTGGGAAAGTGCAGATCACTGGAATGTTTCAAAGATGTTTCCGCTAAAAAATTGGACACCACGGCCCAACCAACAGTTTATCCCTCTACTGTTCTAGAAATGTCCGAAAATGTACTTTTAAGAAGAATACAATCCTTTTTGATTGCTGAAGGCTCATGTCAGTTCGTCCGCAGATAGCCTCAAACTGCACTCACATGACACTGATGTGTCCATGTGTCAAATACAATATTTCAAGATCAAAGCGTAGTAGCTGAGCTAACTGTCTCATCACTGTCCTCTTGCTTCTGGCGGCGCAACCCACTGCGATCCACAGGCCACTGTGGAAGGAAACGCAGGTTTGAACGTCATCCTAAGTCACCAGGGCGAAGTGTCCTTGCTTGACTGGATATCTGTTGATAGTCGCCTATTGCGGTTTGTCTGAAAACGTCCGTGAGGTGGTCACACAAGCAAGAAACTGTGGTTGTCTGTTTCTCGTATATGTTTATGCTCCAACTCACAACAGCTCTGACACCATCACACACAAGTTTCATGGCACCTGGAGTACCCTGTTACGGTGGGCTAAAAGCAGCGTAGGTATCGCAGTAGTTGTCGGGGATCCGAAGGTAAAAGTGAGTAGAATTAGCGTATCTGAGATACGATTGGGTGGTCGACTTGGACTGGACTCGGTGCACACAGAAAACAGTGGACAGCTGCTTCGGCTGTGTGCCGACCGCAAACTGTTTTTATAAACTACTAACTTCCGAATTAGCTGAGATTATCTGACCACATGACATCTCCCAAAGACGTGCCAGTATCTGGAAGCCTAGGCACCTTGGGATGATTTTGGCAGACTAGCTTTTAGCCTCCTCCTCATCCGCTTTTATTCTTTTCTTCACAACAAGGCGTTCAAGTAATTCTTCATCGTGCAACAGCAAAGCGTCAGTTATGAATATCGTTTTTGAGCTATCGATGATAATGATGATGACGACGGTAATCACCTTACTTCCAAGCACAAACCAAAAAAATTATTCGTTCCGATTTCCCGCTATGAAATCAGGTGTTCACGTCTTCCTGAAGGGTGTCCATTTTGAATTCAGTGTTAACAAAACTTATGTTTTTTTTCGATTGCTTCAGTATGTCTGTATGTGCCCGCCTGCGAGATGTAGGGCTGAAGCATTAACAGTTGTGTTCAGTTTGTCAATCCCTCCTAGCTCATCAGTAACCTTCCCACCTCAACTTTGATCGAATCAAAACTTTTTCACAGATTTAAGTCTACGTGATCTTTTAACGCAGTATATCGAAATCTTTCCCAGAAACCTATATTTCATTCAGCTTTCGCTGTCCCAGCGCAGATTCATGATCGATTATCTTCGCTTACGCTTTGCTAATCTGGACGCAGTGCCCTGCTTGAGCTTTTCAGTTCGTATTTAATAATAACCTTGAGCCTTCAGAATTCCCGCTAGGAAATTAGTTGTCAGGGACTCAGGACTGCACCTACCTCAGGGGTCCCCAAAAGAAAGAAAATGGTCTTGGGCATTCTAAGGTTTTCCACAACCTTATCAGCAGTATGTTCCGGAAAGGTATTACTCCTAGTCGTGTTGTATTTTATTTCTTCTTTTTCCAAGACAGCCTGTATGTCTTCGACCAGGCCATTCAGTTGTCCTGTTAAAAAAGGGACAATTTTACATGCACATTGCCGCAACTATTTATTCCCAGGCACTTTGCACTTGATAATTACTGCGTGTCTTAGAGTCCGAAACTATACTCGAGAAGTTAACACACTTTTAACTGCTTAACATGAAAACATGATCCCAGGGGTCAACTTTTTTAGGAGGTGCTCGTCAATCAAAATCAGTCGTTCCCGAAAGTCCATGATGGGGAACTTCCCAGTAGAATATTCAGATTAACCGAGCGAAAATCAGGCCCCAAGTTTGGGGAGACACTTACATGGTTCTGAGCTTTTGATACCTTCAGTGTCTTTTTTTCCAGCCAATAAAGAGGTTGATTATTTCGAGCTGTCATAAGGGTGCGTCATTTAAAAAACGGGAACTGTTGGCCTGCATCCACATGCTCCCTTACAGAACTACCTGGAAACCGAAGTCCACGATAAGATTGGAGGAACACTGTCAAATTCAAATAGAGTCCGTTCCTGACGAAAGGTGGTAACATCTCCTATGTTCAACGTTCTGTTAGGTTTGCACCGCTCACTAGTATGGTGAGTTTTAAACTTATCAGTTCACCTTGAATAAGCATACTACTCATAAGGTTGCTGAAAATTTTCGATAGTCCACGACCGGTTTCACCCTTCTTGGGACGAACTGTCGGAATATCCCTTGAAGATCCCAGAGTGTAATGAATTTCCCATAGTGTAATAATACTAGTTTGCGTGGAATTTAAAATCAGTATCCTGAAATCTGACATGACTCCCAAGACTGGGTTGTTTGTGTTGACCTCCTTAACAAAGTACACTTCCAAAAGCACCAAGTACGTAGTTCGCCCATATTTATCCATCTCAGGAAGGACTGATTTTCAAAAAAATGTCTTCAGACTTTTTCACTAGAGGATTGAGTTTCCACACACATAAAGGTTGTTCATTGGCGATTTATGCAAGTTGTCTGTGGTGTGTAAAATTAGTTACTGATAATATACCAATATCTTTTTATCTGCGCACTGTCACTTTCTGCCCAGATATAAAGTCATAAATACCATCAGTTACGTCACAACTTGAAGTAAAATCGCTAGGTGATTGTGAAAATCACGAACGGGAACTACCGTAAATAACTTACTGACGGGCGTTTATTTCAATTTATCTGGTAGGCTTTGAGTTAGGAAAAAGTTTCTTCCATCTCCTGTGACATGCGAAAGACTGTAATGTACACATTTTTTAGTCAAGCACTGTGTACCGGAGTTGGCAGTGGTGCCACTTTAGCCCTCAATACTTACCGTATAACGTTAGATTTATTGGAACAAAAATCTAGCTTTTCAGTTGTTCTTGTGGGCTGAAGTATTGAATGGTTTTCAAATTTTGTGATTTTATATTTGGCCTCTAATTTTGTCCTAACGCTCGGGCTTTAGGTAGACCGCCGATTCAAAGTACTTTTAATTCACATTCTTGTTAAAGCCGTCTCATTCACTATGGTGAGGATGATTTATTTTGATTTGACCGGCAAGATCAAAAATGCAACAATTCGCTCTTTAAACTCGTGAACTAAGCTTGGCAGTAATCTTTCAAAAGCCAAGTTAAATATTTCGAACACAATTTTCCGGTTGAATTCTCACCGCAATATTATTGCTAGCCTGAGTAAGTCCACATTTATTTCCACGTTTGCAATTTTTTTCGTTCGACGGGCTCCATTTTTTTACATATTATCTATATCTTTCGAGAAGGAAGAAAGTATGACTTCATTGACTAGATGTAAGAAAGCAGTGTGCTGTTACACTGTGTCGTCGTGAGCCCCAAGGGAAAGGTTTAAACAGGCGGGAAACTTTTTATGCTTCCTACCTTGTTCGGGTGCCGAAGTGTCAGGATACACATATTAATACACGCAAACATGAGTGCTGAGACCTCACGTTTATCGTTCAAACATTGTACTTGCATTGAACTTGCATAACTGAGTGCTTTATTGTCCATTGAAAAATCTAATGTTAACTGGAGAAACACGAACAGGATTGACGGTTCGACCCCACAAGAATCATACCGAGAAATCCGTTTTCGTGAAAAGTCACTTGATATGAATGGATGAATGACTGTATCATAGAACATTCATCAATTCTTCATCCTGGCTGAAGTGAAATAAGATTTTTTGGATTTTTTGGAGTATCTGAAAGGTTATAATCATTTACACGATCTTTTTCTGGGTGAGACAATGAGAATTTTTCCGACAGAAGCTTGATTGTTCAAACACCTCAGCTTTCACACACCTGGTCACAATAGATTCGGCGTGTATCCATAGATTCTTTTAGAAAAGAAACTTAGTCGCGTGGAACAAGGAGTGGCAATACGCTAAGTTCCTTGGTGCGATAGATTCGGGGAATAGATGGTCTACGCAGATGTTCGTCAGACGCAGAGAAACTCGCCCCGTGACTTACTGTGATCCGTGCTGTGTGGATTCCGATACTCTTCCAACTTTTCAGTGGATGTTGAAGTGGTACTTGCCGGTTCTACTCTAAACTAGAGACTGGATAGTGCTTTCAGGGAAACAGCTATTGTCCCGCCGCCCCAAGTGCAGCATAAATTTGGTGGAGCTCACTACGAAAAATGTCTACCAGTTGACTGTGGGCGAATGCATTGTGTGCGATAAGATCTCCCATTAATCGATGAGCGTGCGTGCCGGATTTAGTAGGTCTGTCTTACTGGCTCGGACAGTGAGTTCGATTAACTTTCAGACAGAAACAAGACTTGACTGAAACATATGCAGAGCATGTTATTCATTTCCTTGTGCTTTCCCAGATAGAGTTATAAGGTAGACGGATGTCCGCTCATCTAACCGGATTCCCTGAGTTGCGTGGTTCAAACAAACTAGAGCTGGGTCCCAAAATCTGTGGAATAAACGAAGGTGTACTATATCAGAAGAACACCTTGTACATTCTATCAGTACCTGGTGGTTCAGGAACACATCGATGAATGGTCCTTATCCGACCATCACGAAGGCAGACAAGTCAAGGCGAACAATGCTTATGGACTATGGAACGTGCTCTCAAGCCTGTCTGTGCTACGCAAAACAAATTGTTGAACATGTGTTATTCCATATGTATATTGACCATCGGAAATTACTGACTCAGCAGTTTCCGTCAAGTCGAGAGAAACCGACAAAGATCAATATCGATGTCATTTCGTGAACTGAGTCCAAGTTTTTCATCATTTTGTTGATGAAACCCGGATCAGCTGTTTTCGATTCTGCCGAATAGTAAGGCAAGAACAGCACTCTTTTGCCCCAACTAGTCACTTCATCCACACATGTTATCAGACAGAAGTGACGCCAGATTGCTTCGCCTATAGATTCGCCGTTTTCAGTATACCACATGTTGATTTGGTTTAACCCTGATGATCTCCAGTGGGACAAACTTGACCCCATTCGTTATTTGAATGCACCTGAAACTTCGTAAACTTATCGGCCTACACATAAAAATTTGAAGAAAATTTGAAAAATTTGAAGAAATTCATTGGTAAGTAGTTTGTGGCTAGAGGACTGCCTAGAATGAGAAACATCCCAGAAATTTTATGCTGCCTGAGCTCACTCTATTGTCCAAACAGTTGTGAAAACCAGGAAGTTAAAGTGCATTCAAATGTTTCGGTGACAGACGTGTTCATATTCTGTTGCTGTTTTTTTTCAGCAGAGAGATGAGCAGGAAAAACTGTGTGAAAGGTACTCTCCAACAGACACTTCTAGTAAGGAGCATCAAATGTAACTAGAAGAGTACCTGACGACCTGAAATTTCTAACACAATGGAAGGGAATTTCAAGTGCCTAATCATTCTATGGGTAGGCAAAAACAGACGAGATAAAATTAGGTAGCACTGACCCACATGGATGCAAGTGCCTACATCAACCTAGAATTGAATTGTGTTTGGTTACCCGGTGTCCGCAGGCCAAAAGAGTTCGAAGCGAAATTTATAATGAAAAAAGCGGACAAGAATAAGTATGTTGCATTAGTGAGCATAGAAACTCTCCATACCCTAATCCCACAGCAACAGGAAACGAAGCCTTTGTTAGGACGTTTGCGTGCCGCATGACCACAAGTCAAACTTGTGGTCGGCCTGCAATTTCAAAGTCATTTTGATATCATTAGAAAATGTGTTTCAGAATACCGGGCATCTTTTTGGCCTAGTGTAGCGTCCTCCACATTACAGCTGTCCGTTGCCGGAGGGTGGTTTAATTTCAATTCACGCTCATTTTTCCGTTCATGTTAATGAAACATGGACAGTTAAATAAACTTCGATGCCTGATTGGCACAACCACTACGACTCTACAGAACAATTCGTGTTCAAGAAATTTTCGGGAAAAGTCACCCCGATAGTTACCATTAGGTAAGATGAATCAGCGGATAACAAAACTGGTGATCGCCATGGTTCTTACGACAAGACAGACGCTCTCATTTTAAAGTGCACTTGAATTTGAGGTTCAAAGTAATGATCGTATTCGGTGAGTTCGGTAGATGAAAAATCTTCAGTAGGAAAAAGTCTCAGTCCTTGAATAAATAATTCACTGCAAAAATCGTCTACGTGACTCTACCACGAAAAAAAGTTCACTTTCATGATGTGTGTGGTTCCGTCTTTGAAGGTTCAGTTGACATAAATCCTGTGTGTCACACGACTTTTTTAGTTCAAGGTCGCGATGTAGGGATGAATGAATAAGTGATTTTCCTGGTTAGGATGCTGGCTAGCGCCATTGAATGTATCGATTGTCCTTGTGTTGTTTCTGGAAATGAAACCTATTCGGGTCACCGGTTTACCGATTACCGTTACTCATGATCGAGATCACTGGATTATGGTCTTGGAGCAACACTACTTCTTTCAATGAGCATCGGACGTGTAAAGTGCCGCTCAGCGAAGGTTATCGACTGTATCAGTAAGGGGGATTTTATTGCGTTTCGCACCCTCGCTTAACAGACTAGGGGATCGATCAGGTATTCCGCGCAAAAAAAAGAGAAGCTCGTCATAAATTCAGTAAAAGGCGGTGTTCAATTAGAAGGTTTTAAAATTATGAGTGTGCCAAGTTGAACGGTAGCCGACAAATCAAGAAAAGTGGGTCATCTCGGCAGTGTTTCGCACATTATACCAATTGGATGGTTCACACACTGTCAGTTTAGCTAGCCTATTCTGCTCATTTGTCAAACCAGCGCATGAAACTATCAGTCTGCACAAACATTCTGCGTCAGACCTAGTCATCAGTCATTTGTGAGTATGGTATGTATCGGATCAATACAATGCCGACAGTGTGTGCTGTCTTTGATATTTGACTGCTAACCGGTTTCTGTCACGCCACACCTACATGGCGCTCACCAGTCTAACAAGCGACCACAAACTGTCAATTTCTCGTTTTGGGTGGAGCGAACGAAAGGTGACTCTGCTCATAGTTATCAGAACCGCGGAAGGGCCTGAGTGACTGTGTACGAAAGACTCACTTTGTGCTGGTAGAAAATGTGCCATATCACTAATGGTGGTAAGCATATCCTCACCAGCTGAACTTCAGCGAATAATCTACAGTTGGTGAACCCATAATTAACAAGTGTAATCGGTACGAAACGAGGGTTATCTTGGATGATGAATAGAGTACAGTTAACGACAGAACAATAAGCTACAGTTCTGCGGCAAAATGGGACACATCAGTTGAAGTAGAACGAAGTTACAGCATGATTTTTGGTCTGAAGTTGTTGGTGACACGGATCTATAAACCGAATGATGAAAGGCATCCTATTCTATCTGTTTCTGAATTCCTTTATCACATTTCTACTCACAAACTCGGCTGGTACGTATTATTCACTTTAATTTCCATAAACCCTTAATCTTTATTGACTAGAAGAAGAGATGGTGAAAACATCAATGCTCGCAAAATTACGTTTCTGATGAGTCTCATATGTGAGAATGAAACTCCCAGCACATTTCAGATCACACGGGCATTTCGATCAAGCACTTCTACTACGACTGTTCGACGACACTCTTGTTGCCAGAATAAACGAACTAACCGACTGATTTTGAAGAAACTAGCCGAAGCTTCCGGTGCAAGTTGCTAGGTCTGAGTCGGACTTTACTGAAAGAATTTGCATGTTGGAAGCTCGGGTAGCCTAATTGGCTGTCGGTCAGATGGCAGCTGATCGGCTCGCCGAGCTTGGAAATGGGCTTGCAAAGGTTTCATCACCAAACTAAGAGACGTCGCAGTCCGTGCACTGACAGTGTCTCCTCCTCTGGTGAGGACACGTTGCCAAGCCCGGCGAACAGATCAACTGCCACCTGATCAACAGCCAACGCTGGAGTAGGATTGTAGCAAACATATTTTACACTGGCGGCTTGCTAAGAAGTGCATTTACTGACGCACACCGTACTCCGCATTGTTTTTCATGTGTGCACCTGTTGAGTTAGTGTGCATGAAAAACCATAAGACCAAAAGGACTCGACGGAAGATTTCGTTTTTAGGGTTTCTCTCGTTCTGCTGTCCTTCCGCACTCACTACCTTCCTTTGCTGTTCTGGAAACTGTTGTCCTCAAAAATACCGATAAGAGCTGCAATGCTAACACATCTGAACCAAGGTGCGTACTGGTAGACTCGTGAATGCTCACCAGTGTTTTTAGAATCTGTCAACCACTACTGTCTTATGCTGACAATCAGCCGCAGGACCTATTGCTGTTTCCTTGCTTCCGCACGGGGCGAACATGCATGTCGGTACGCGTCCAATAAGGTTGTAACTTGGTGCACTTGCGGTGAACTTGACAGGTTTCTTGTGGTTTACTAAACTTAAAATAGCATGTTTCGTTGAATGAAACCTTTTTTTCAGTTTACTGAAGACAACTATGGGCCATGTGTCCGCAAATCGTCAAGTGACTGCTTTCAATTGGCAAGGCTAGAGGCAAACGGAGAGAAGAACCACCGCATATTCAATAAAAGATGCTTGAAGCACAACCTAATGCCTATATCCTTACTGGTTAACCCACCGGACACGTCACTCACTTTTGCCCGAATAGCATTTTTTAGCGGCCAAGTCGTTCTTCAAAACAGAAAATAGGCTTGACTACTCGGCGTTTATCTGATATCCGTCACCACGCATGTCGGCTCAACCACGATCTTCAGACCGTGCTGTCGCCCGCAGACTTCCAGTTACTCCAAACCAAAGCGACAGAAGTGAAAGCCATCCAAGGACAACACTGCAAAGAGAGACAAATCCGTAAGTTTGAAGTTACTTTCTAAGACTCAGATTTCTAGTGAGCCCATGACTAAGCCTGAGCCGCCTACTAGCTATTGCAACGTGGTAAATTTATCAAACAGACCGCTAAGTGACGAAGGGCGTTGTCTGTTAGAGTAAGATTTGGATTTTTCAGTAAGAAAAAGGGTGAAAAGGGCGTAAGAAATAATCCCCAACATTGAATCTGTGTTTCAGAAACTTCCGGCAATTGAGGCGGAGAAGCTATGGGCATAGCTGGTCACAGTATTCAAGTCCCAGCAGCCAGGAGCTCCAACTACTACACGAGTAGAGCGAAGGGCGTTAAACAGGTGGACAACATAGTGATTACGAGGGCGGATAAGGGTAAGGCCACTGTTGTCATGAACAAGAGTGATTATCTACAGAAGGTCAAGCAACACCTAGTTGGGGGCCCTTACCGGTAGATCGATAGTGGAAGTATATGTCTATAATGAATGTAAGTAAAGATGAAGTTGGCAGGTAGTTTCGGTCCGCGATAAACCACTTAGGGCAAGATAATTGGCATCGATTGTGCCCCAAAAGTGCAATCCAACCACGGCTTTATGGCCTACCACAAATCCATAGACCAGATGTCCCGGTGAGACCGATAGTAGATGGAATAGGTTCCCCACCACATGAGCTAGCCAGATTCTTGGCAGGTATTTTAAAACCCCACACCGAAAAGTCTAGTACTTACATTAAGTATTCATATGATTTTGCCAACAAAGTAGAGGGTGCCACCGTGGAAACGGAAGAGATTATTGTAAATTTCGATGCCGATTAGTTATATACAAATGTGCCAAAAGGGGACTCTTTAGAAATAGCCAAGCGGCCGCTACTACGAGACACCACCCTTTCAGAACTGTAGATGAAATAGTGGAAGGCATAAAAGCATGCATGAATCTCATCCACTTCCTTTTTGACTCCGTGGTGTACACCCAAGAACAAGGTCTAGCGATGGGATCTCCAATATTCCCGGTTTTGGCAAAAATATTTATAGGAGAATTTGAACCATACCCACCCACGGTATTCCGGCGTTATGTAGATGACACTTTCGTCGTGATCAAGGTCAGTGAGTTTTACAACTATCTGAATGAACTGGGCCCACACATCAAATTTAGTATGGAGATGGAGTCAACCTCGGTTACACTGGTCTTTTTGGACTGCATCACACATAAGGTAGGGAGGAAACTAAAGACCACAGTGTACGAGAGGCCAATTGACACTGGGGCATTTTTGCACTACTCGTCTGCCCATCCGAAGTCGGTATTCGCCAGTATTGCCTCATCAATGTTTAGGCGTGTAAGCGCCCTGTGCGCAGAAGAAGCTGATCGGACACCCTCCCAAATTGAAGTAAAGAACAAACTTTGGGGTAGTGGATATCCGGCTAGTTTGATTAGGCATCAATTGCGGAGGGTGGTGGTACCGGTAGCGAAAAACCCAACATGGAATGTATTGGGACTGCTGTTATTCCAAATAAACCAGGGACAACTGAGATCATTCGAAGGATTCTAAACATGACTAACATAAGAGTAGATTTGCAGAGGGGAAACACTCTGCGCTCTGCACTGGTGCAATTGAAAAATCGCCTCCAGGCAAATAGAACTAGGGACTGTGTCTACAATATTAAGTGTAACGACTGCACTAAGGTCTATATAGGACAGACGGCCAGGGAACTTCAAACCAGAATCGGAGAGCAATAGGAGGAAAATAAACAGGCCACCGAGAAACGCAGATGAATATCGATCGTTACTAAAAGACTCGACAATGGCGGAACGTGCGCTGAACACGCACCACAAAATAGATTTAGAAAACGTTGAGGTTTTGGGACGAGGACTACGGTCCACGCCACAGGACTGATGGCCGAGGCGGTGGAAATGGCCAAGCATCCCAGTGCTAACAGAATGGAAGGCGTGGAACTGGCAAGCGTGTGGAGAACGGTTTTGGATCATTCGAGCTGACACGTGTTGGTGTGCGGTTATCAGAAGGAGGAGTAGTCATCAGCTGAATTGCACTTAACCCCACCCACTTTCCCTCCCCCAACTAAATTGTCGTAACACTCACAATCCCACGAAGACCAACGAAATCTACCAGTGGCACCCGCGGTGAATCATCATTTGAGGCACCCTGAACTGGAAGACTTAGGATACAAACCCGATCTGAACTAATTCGTAACTCCCCCAACCCATCAACGCAAGATTTTGGCAGCCACAGTAACCGACAAGATCGGTCGATTGACACTGATCTAGTGCGCTAGTATGGAGAAGTCTTATTGATTGGTTCTCCGTCTGCCTTAAAACCTGACCAAGTTGGTCTGATGAAGCTTTTGTGTCAAAAGCGAAATGTTGCCCAATTAAAAACTATCGAGTGTTTATCAAGCTTTTCTGAAATGAATGAAGCCTACTTTCATTTTCAATCTTTCTTTTTTCACACATGCAACAACTCGCCACAAAATTCTTGGTCACATTCTTCCAAACAGTCGCGAACAAGAGCAAAACATATATATGTAAGCAACAATTGGTCCGGTCCTGATAATCAGAATTTGTTCATCGTAGAAGACAAGCGATGGTAACAACAAACCTGTTGATGAAATGCATCCCGGACAAACCTGGATATCATATTTGCGTGGAGCAATGCATTAAACTTGCGCATGAAAGCCGCATCAGAGAGAGCCCCGAACAGTTCTGCGGGGACGGCATTTAAAATACACAGCTACACAGTTTAGATTGCTATCTCATGTTTCTGTTCCATCATTTTTGGTTTAAAGAAATTGAGCAAGCTCTAAGGTATCTATGATTTAGAGATATTCCCCACTTTGGGACATCTACGACCAAAAGGTTTGGAGTTCCTGCAACAATTCTGTCTTCTGAAAGGATATCTCTCTAGAGTGCCCCAATTGTTCTGGGTTTATATTGTGAAGCAACTGGTCGAGGAGCAACCGAACTTTCTTGACTGAAAATATAGAACATAAGCCTAGTCAATATCCACAGTTTATCGGCTAGTGTACAATTGCATATCAGTGCCCAAAAAAACAACTGGTACGAACATTTCCCCGAACCAAACATATCCATGTTTATGGTTGCACACGACGAATGATATTGCAGCTCGGATGGGACTGGCAGGCCAAGCCAGTATTTATTTACCTGCAAGTGACACTCGGAACTTTATTAGATGGTGCCATCGGATGGTTCACAGAAAAACCGTAATGCGACACGTTATCTGTCAACTGCTTTCCGTTTCTGTAACGCATGATGTGTTACACAGTAGGCAAATAACCGTTATTTATAGGCATACACAAACGTGTTAAGGGTTATTCTATGAAGCCAACAGATGAGGAATAACGCAAAAGCTTTCCTGATGCGATCTCGCTTCGCTAATTTGGATGTCCATGAAACCATATATAGACGAAAAATGGCCTCCAAACTATATAAAGCGGTTTGAACGACGGCAGGGTTCGTCTGATTCGGCACACAATACTTGAATACGCTTGTTCATCACTGTGTACTGAAATCTTCCAAAAGGAAGACACTTGCCGGTTATAGTAGGGGAAGACTCGAAGACTCAAAAAGCATGAAAAATCTGCCTGTCACAAAACCGGGACTTGGAAATCTTCCAGGCCTACGGAAGCTCGAAATCCAGCAAGACACAGATATCTTTCACGAGTTTCCGGCTACCTTCAGTGAAGTACTTTGGCAGCAGTGGATAGATCTTCTGAGATGCTTCTGCTGAAGATTACCGAAAGTGGTGGTCATGGTATGTTCATTTTCTTTGATGCCCTCTAATGAAAAGAAACTTCTTAGTTAAAGGCAGTTCACCGTCGTTGCCCTCTAAAGAAAGGGGAACCATAATTCCTCGTCCGATTTCTGTAAACTTTCTTTGTGTACAATTGGGTCTTGGCGTTTGTATGAACTCTTGCCTATTTTCGTAAATGTCTACTGGGTTTCCGAAGATTTCAACGTGTCCATTAGGAAATGCGCAGATTATCTATGTTCCCGAGCATCCAATAAGAATCATCATGCTTGTGTAAAGCCTTTCTCTTAGGTGGACTGTTCTTGTGGTCCGGAGTTGTGAGTGATGACTCTGATGCTTGTCAGGTGTCCCGTGGGTGGGCACAATAAGTATAACAGGTATACATTCGAGTAGGATGTCAGTCGATCGAGGATAGCCACGATTCACGCCTAAATTCAGATTCGTGTGGTGGCTGCAAGTTAAGGGTGGGCTTGAGGCTCACCTGCGGTGATAGATAGAGGTGTTTATGGAAAAGTACGCGTAAATAGTTGTTATCTAAATAGTGGATGCACAATATTGTACAAATATGTAATATGTACTTGGCGCGAGAACGTTGAGATGAACAACTAGGAAAAGACGACAGCATTAAATGCTCAGACAGTGATTGAAATTGAAGTTCCAGTATAGTCAGGGGAAAAGAACCATGGAGTACGAGACAGACGCGGATAATTCAGAATGTTTATCTTAGACTGGAGTGATTACAGGGAAGAAGAAGTGTATGTGGAAGCTTGATGTAAACCACCGAAGAAACAGTTTACACGAGTGACAATGCAGTCGGGAATTTTGAAAGAGGGCGGAGTAATTGCCATGAGATTTGGTTCGAGGAGATAGTGGGTGGTGGTACTCAAGAGGAAATGGGTCAAGACGGAACGGCCTCTCTGGGTATGAAAAGTTATGGATGGATGATAGAGAATTTTGAACCTGTATTGGACAGTCTCCAGGATATTTTCATCACGCTGCAGCAGAGGAAAACTCTGTCTTAAGAGCGTTCGCAGTTTCGCTTTTGTAAGGCAGTGACGTTTACAGTTTAAAAGGCTCTCTCTGTTCCTGGGAAAGTAACTGAAGAACAGGATGTCAACCAGCATGCCAATGATAGTCGTCCGATATGGTATAATGTGTCATTGGGGCCGAAATTAGAAGACAGCCTATGTTGTTGGTCGGGTGTAAGTGGTAGCAACTTAAAACATAATCGAAGCGTACGCAGATAGACCGTCGAAGTGAAATAAACTAGGTAAGTAGCTGTACGAAAAGATTACACACAAAATGCTAGCAGATATTTTCCAATTAGCAGCTTTTCGTTAGTTCCTTCTTCTAGAGGCGGAACCAACAATAAACGTTTAAAATCGACCAGGGAGTTGAATTAGCAAGTGATTTCCACAGTCAGGTTTTGTAATATTAGGCATGATGTTTCACTCGACAATCGATTGATGCGGAGCATGTGACTTAACCATCTTGATGGCAAGATTTCGGAGATAAAATATTGTGCCCTTTTTCACGTGCAACTCATTCGTATAGTTTACTTTTTAAAATATGTTTTTAAGCACAACAAAGTGCACCTAGTCGTAAACGGTAGTTCCCAAGGAAGCCACAGAACAAAGTTCACTCGATAGGTCCTCTCGTCATTTAGCACTTATGCTTTTATTGCCTATTTGTGTTTTCAATAAAGAATAGTTGTGAATTTTGTCAAAAAGCTGATCTTTCCTTTTATCAGGCAATTATAATCAAAGGAACTACATTTTTAATGAGCTTCCGAAGTATTCAGTGCCCCCATTTTGGATAACGTGAGAAAACCCAATGACTGAGGTTGTTTGAAAAACCATTTTGATCCGAAAAGGGATACAATACAAACAATGTAATAATTCCAATTCCGCCTTGCCGAGTTTAGTGACAGAAGCTGGGTAGGCAATATACTACCTTGTGTGTAAGTTCGGTTCCCACTCGCGTGACGATCGTTTTACGCCCACCACTCATCCTCTGCCGCATTCCAAACGATCACCACGCTGGTCTATGTCCTCCAGCCGGAAAATTAGGTTGAAATGTAATGATCGTCCATTTAACTTCTCCTGAAATCTCATATCTCTTGAGCTGCAGTTCGGGTCTTTGATCGTCTGTTTTCACTTCTGCCTGTGATAATTCCGGTCAAATTGGTTAATGTACCTGTTCCTAACACAGTGGGTGCAACTAAATGGATCTCTGAGGTTCCTGCCGGACACCCATCTCATCTCAGAAGCCAGTATCCCAAAACAAAACTGGACTAAATGATGACATATATGTGCACTCCAGTTGGACAGAATATTACCATCAAGAGATAAGCAAGTAACCAATGAAATGGTTGAAAGAATTTTTCAAGAGATAGGAATTATTCGTGCACTGCACTGTGACCAGTCCGACATTTGAACGAAACTCTTCAGCTAACCGAAACTAATAAAACATCCCAAGCACAAAACCGGCTTAGAAGGAATATCACGCATAAAAATCGATAGTATAGCCGATACACGTGTGAACCGCAGGTGTTCAATATCAGAATTTTATATCATGAAAACATACGGGACGTTATTATCTTGTCCTTGACCAAAGATGAAAATAAACAAGCATCGATTGAGACCACTGGATAAAATTTTCTGTGAACATGCAAATGAGATTTTCCAGCAACCTTACAAGCATGTGATACAGTGAAGTCTCCCCGATATTCGATAGAAACCAGGAAGTGCCAGTACGAGTGTATGAGTGCTCGATTGATTTTTTGGGAAATCAATATCTAAAAGACACGTCCCTTGGAGGCAAAGATTTCCACGCGAATGATAAAGACACGTAAATGCGTCGCTTTCACTTGCCTCAGGAGTTTAAAAATTTTTATTGGCTGGGTCCGTATGTCTCGTAATGGATGCATCTCAAAGACCTTCGGAATCGTATTATTTTGAGTCAATCACTGCTACATTTTGGAAGTTTGCGTGGATTTTTGCGGGTTCGCTCATCACCCGAACTCCCCATAGGGATGAAACAGCCAAGGGTTTTTGCCTGTTGTGCACTGGCTCTTCTCCCAGTTTTCTCACACCAAATGGGATACTTTCAACCTTATTGTAGTAGGGTGAGCATTGCCGTTGGACAAAATACCATTTAATAAAAGAAGCCTAATAATTAGGCAATTTTATCCTTACTAGTTACCATCAGGGACTAACTTTCCAGAAATCAGCAACTGCGAACACTGCTTGACATGACAATCGATTTCTATCTGTAAACGGCGAGCAACAGTGTTCAAACACCATCTAAGGCCTGTTGTTTACAGCTCACTCGCATTTTAAGCATGGAATAATAAGTGTGATAACGCAACCTACCGTATAAAACAGGCGACCGTATGACTTGTGTAAACCATGAGAGGTAGCTTGAAAAATGGGTGCCAACGGTGATGTGTCTAGTTGCTCGATTTAGCAACAAGAATGATCCGAATGGTTGATGAGATGAAACCTTCGAAGAGGCTTCTGGTGTGGGCTTGGTAACTCGGCGGTAAACACCCGAATCTTTAGATAATGGCGTCACGAGGACCTCAAATTTGAAATACAGATCACTGAGCTCAAACAAATAATTCATGGAGCACTAGTCAGCTCATGTAGTCGAGGGTAACTATGGCTCAACCTGGGTCTAGTGAACTGTCCCGAATGTCACTGTTTATTTATTGATGACGTCAGTCTTGTGAATGGGAGTACTGGTATTTCCACCAGTATCAACGACATTTCCTGGATCAACTTCATTAACGAAGGCACCCAAATTATGCTATTTACAAGACCTAGAGTTCTGGGTCAGCACAAACCACACAGGTACCTAATGGAGCTACAGTTCTGCCAACGCGCGAAACCGGCCTGCAGTCGTCCTCCGGCACTCATTTCACGAACCTGTGTGGGCTTATCCATGTCACCCACTCAAAGGTGTGAAGTGAATGCCAGGGGAGGACAGAAGACAAGTTTGGGGCATCGGCCGCAACAAAAGTACAGGTGTATGTCAAGTCTGTGGTCCGCTGGCAATAAAGAAACCAAGAAAATCAACCAAAAGAAAACGACTGGCGAAGACTTTTAGAGCCGGAACGTAAATCCATGCAAAACTTGGGGGCTTGACAGAAGTAACAACAACGAAGTGTGCCGATATCGGAAATCACAATTATTTTGAAATACTCAACAGAGATTTTCCAGAAGAAACCAGTTCATAAGAGAAAATGACCAGCCAGCTCAACCGCAAATTCTGCGACTGACCCCGAAAGGTACATGCACAATTTCCGTTCCGCAGAATCGGACAACACACTTTTGGAGGTGTCACCATTATGTACGAAGTTTTGTCTTCCTCGACGCAATACTAGACAGAGTGAACCTGAGCTTGATTTCGGGAGCCTTTAAGGTCAGTTGTCCGAAATTATCTCATCCGCAGACCTGACGGTGGAGCAATTGAAGTCGACATCGGCTGATAAGTGCAAAATTTCAGACAGTTACTAATAAGGCGACACATGACGCACAAAATGCTCCGAAGGCCAAACTGGTAATCGAAACCAGATGAGGGAGCAGCGACTACCCTTCTGGACAGATCGGACTACATACACGAAATGCATAGTGTTTTCTCTGACCAGTTCAACTTTCAAAAGGTGATAAAGGAGAGAGATAAAACTCAAACTGCTGAATCAGCCATTTTCAAGTTGCATTGGCGCATGAAACCGACCTTACAGGCACACAAAGTATGGTCCTGATGCAAAATAACTTTTCACGAATGTGCCATTGAAGGAATCAGTAGACTATATTTGTGACTTCAGTGACTGCTATCCCTACTTCCTAACTTTAACAAGCGATTTTGTTGTGTACGCGAAATGTTCCATTACGACTCAGCAGCTAAATTTACTGAGAGAAAGATGACGTATCGATGGGCCTCCCATCAAATCCTCTTGCGTCAGATGTATTTAAGTGTAAATTAGACAGCACTACACGCAAACCCGTTGCCATGCAATTAGCTTTATATTGACATATACTGATGAAATATTCATTGTCATACAATAACACCGACTTGGTTGAGTTACTGAGTGTCTACGACTCAACTTACTCAAATGTGAACTTCTCTACCGAGCAGGAAATTAATGGGTGTCTTGGCTTTTTGGATGATTGTCTGAGAATTAAGGAGAAGTAACCATGTCTCTGCTGGATATCATATAAATTTTGCGAATTCTTCCTTACAAGACTAAAAAGAAATAGTTACAGATTCCTCACTGAATAGTCAATGAAGATCAATTCGCTGAAACGTGGAAACTACGGCCTCAGCTCAGGTGCCATCGGTTTGCACCTAACCGAAACCGCACACACGACAGGATTCAGATCGAGAATTTTGCGTAGTCTATCGCTTGCGCATCAATCGATCACAGTCCGTGAGAATCCGACTGTTATCTGTAGCCCAGGCAACCGCAATCTGCCAAAACAGTCCTGACCTTTGTACATAAAATGAGCTTGTGCTGGTCCTATTAGCCTCTCACCCAATGGGTTTCCGACGCTGAACTCATTCTGAATACTTTGAGCATTTGACCTCCAAGCGCTCTTTATATTCTTTTACTAGATCTTTTTCCTGCATGTCATACAAACCACTATATATCAGTCAACCGACCAATCGCTAAATACTTGCGTTGTTCCCTATACTGCGTCTTTCAGCAAAGCGGCGTTTGAAAATGTTAAAGTCATCTAATAAGGCATCTAGGAGAAGGCTAAACCGAGAAAGAGAGGGCATCTGGAGCCCAAAGGAGCTTGGCATAGTAAATGCAATTAAAGCAGAACACACCAATGAGCATCTCCAATCGGATATCATCTTGAAGCTGGCGGGGAATGCAAAGAAACCTACATTGTTCACTGAAGGCCTGGTGAAGATGTTACCCGTCAATATATCGACCGGGAAGTTTCTAATCAAAGGCAAATAGAGGAATCAAGGGGATGCGCTCCGATGTTGTTGTGGACCACAGTTTTCTTAATGCCTTCTTAATACTGTGAACCCTAGTCTGGATAGCCGCTTGATAGCCTGGTGCGCTTAGCCAAACCAGAAAGCCAATGAACGTAGGATTCACCTGATCTATTGAACCCTGCCATGTACAGGCGTGTCACGTGCAGCTGAAAACGGACTGGTTATAAAGCTCACCTGGAAAGTTCTAGGCGGGCCAAAAAGTAATACTAAAAATAGAACTCATTTGTCAAGGGCAAGTGAAGAACAACCAATTAGATCTGTCTCAACGAAAACGGTTATTCCATTGACAGTTGTGTAGTCCATTTACGTTCGGAGCTGGTTCTCCTAATACCTCCTCTTTGAAGTTGAGTGGTCTAAGTCTTCTGTCTGCACGTCGTCCTTCGTGATTGTTGCTAAACAGGCGCTTCATGTAGCTGCTCCTCAACCTGGGTGTTGCTCATACCCAGATGTTCTATCAAAATGTTCAGAGGCAACGCATTCAATCTCTGAGTGGGTTGTAAATAAGCTTCTTTCAACTGTTTTGCATGACGAACCCACGTTTAGCAACCCACGTCAACATCATAGATGACATTTCCGATTCACCGAGTGATTTTGCCTTGACGTCAGGATGCGTGATTACCATGATAGTACTTTACTAACACACTTTGTCCGATGTCAAAATGTCGCCACTTTGCACCATGCTTGTGATTATAGTAGGACTCCATTTTCTGATTTGATGATGCCACCTCCTCCTTTGGAGGCTTCAGAAGATCAAAGGTACTTCGGGGAGTGCGGTAGAGTGGTATCTCTGCAGGCGATTTGCCCTCTGGCGTGGACCCATTTGGAGTCAGGCGGTATATTAAGAGGAATTGTCGTAGGATGTTTGCTGTGGTTCCTTCCCTTCCGCCTTAAACAAAGCCCTTTTGAAAGTATCCACGAGTCGTTCTGCCATGCCGTTTGATTGTGGGTGATATGGGGGCGTTCTAACGTGTTCAATCCCACTGGCAAGACAGAAGTCCGCTAACTGGGACGACGTGAACTGTGTCCCGTTGTCAGATACGAGCTTTTCAGGATAGCCGAAACGACTGAAGCGATCCTGCAACTTGTTAATGGTTGCTGTGGTCGTTGTTGTCTTCATGGGGAAAATCTCTGGTCACTTGCTGTAAGCGTCCACGAAAACGAGAAAACTTTGACCGTTCACGGGACCTGCATAGTCCACATGTATCCTTGACCATGCATTTTGTGGTACCGGCCACGAACGGAATTCACATTTTCTAGGGGACTTTGAAGACAACGCACATTGGTGACAAGATTTGACGAGCGTTTCGACTTGGCTGTCAATATGAGGCCAATAACCATAGCTTCGGATAAACGATTTCATTCAGTTGATCCCGGGATGTCCTTTATAAAACTGTTGCAAAACAAGCTTTTGCAGCTCCTCTGGTACGACCACGCGTTCTGCGAACAATAGGCAATCATCAACAACGGAAAGCGACAATCGCCTTTGATAGAACTGAAGCAAGTCTTTGTTTTTAATATTTTGTGGCCACTTGGAGAGGTGGTACTTTTTTACTTGACTCGGCACCGGATCCTGTAAGGTTGCCTTGCGTATCATTGCGAATGTGATTGGAGTACCCTTGATAGGTTCCATTAGTGTACATCGTATTTCCGGTTCAGCTGTGATCTGAGCTGTAACTGAATCTTTCGAGTCCGGTGGTCGATTTTCTAACGGTCTTGTTAATGCATCCGCCTGACCGATCTTGTCAGTAGATTTAAACTTGGTGCTAAAGTTGTAACCGAGTAACATTGTAGCCCATCTTTGAAGTCGATTGGCAGAATAGACAGGAATGCCTTTCTTGGATACGAACACGGCTAATAATGGTTTGCGGTCAGTAATTAAAGTAAATTTGCGGCCGTAAAGCAACTTGTGGAATTTTTTCACAGCAAAAACAATCGCCAGATTCTCTTTTTCAATCTGACTGTAACTTCGTTCTGCAGCTGTCAAAGATCGAGCAGACGGTTCAGGAACCACGGATATCATGCATTGCTGGTAAAAAAGCACTATGGTGACTGATGAGTCCCAGGAATGACCTCAATGTAGGTAAATCCTTGGGTGGAGGCATTTGTTTTATGGCATCTATGTTTTCCGGGTCCGGTCTTCGGCTATGGCGATCAATTATGAATCCGAGGAGTTTGATGAAATCCATGAAAAATTGACACTTTTCACTTCTGAGGTGGAATCCATAGTCTTGGATTCGGTCCAGCAATTGACCGAGACATTTACAGAGATTTTCCGGGTCAGAGCCGAAAAATGTTCCGATTGTTATACAGGTTATGGACAGACGAACCATAGGATTTGATGTGTTCCTCGGTCAACACAGTTTCAAAGAGGTGTAGCTTGCGCAACGTATCCAGCTGCATCCAGCTGCATCCAGCTGTATCCAACCTTCAGCTCTCGTGTATAACTAGGGATTTGGTCGATTCAGCTGACAGACAGCTCCTCTCAGGAGGAATCACTCTGACCAGTCCCTCTGGGTGGTTCCTACTAAGCGAAAGACAGTGGGTTCAAATTAGCCGGAAGAACGAAATACATAGACGCAGAGGTGACCAGGACATCTGCAGAACATTCCTTTACTTAGAGTTTGCACTTCAAGTTCATTTTGAAGCTTTTCAATCAGGGGACAAGAAATTTTACGCAATACTATGTGTGCTTATTCCGCGATGTGGGTTTTAATTTTCAAGGAAGAGTATCTTCATTCCGGATTTTAATAAGTGACTGCTGACTTTGACTTTGGGGCATATCATGAAAATAACTCAGATTGTCAACAGAAAGTCAGGAGTACATCATTCAAAAAGTATAAATGATCTTCAGCACGCATGTTATTATTCCCTCTTGTGAAACTTATCATGACTTATCATGCCTAGTAGCAACACCTTTCTGCCCCACTTCGACCCTTGACAAAGCGCCCATAAATAGCAACGGAGCATGCTGTTAGATGGTGGAAGTTACCGACCGAAGTTACCGGCTGTATACAGGGCATCACTACAATCCAGCCACCGGGATAAAGCCTGTCATAAGAAGCAAACTGACTCAGGAAATAAAATAAATAAAATAATAATCTTATTGGTTGAATGCCTACATGAACTGAAACAAATTATGTTCAGTTGGTCTCTTAATGAAAATGGTAGGCAGCAAGCACTTGGAATTCGGTCTCGCCGATGGTAATTCCACCCTTGAATCACAGGGTCTGATAGTTCACAATTTATCATATCATAATACGGACAGCGGGTTGTTTTGATAGAGTTGCGGGGAGTTATCGGTCAGAGGTTTTTCATTTGGTGGTGTCTACATGGAAGTGGTTTTCTGAAGACATGATAACTTAATCTGGGCCTGGCAGATCTCCTCCGAAAATATGGTTTTCGCTGTCAAGATTTGTGTCACCGTTCAACATGTTCCTTGGCCTACCAGGGTATGATATGTCACTTACTATAGAAACTGATCACGCATTTCTAACCTTGTTGGTCGCAGGAGTCGGTACCATGCAAACCAGATAAAGTAATTTTGAGGGACTGTGTCGGGGCTGAGGATGCAAGTGTTTGTGACGACTGAAGAACTCATTATTTACCATCAGATCGGGTGACAATAAGCCTGGTTTCCGGTCAGTCTATGATTTCCGACTCCAGAAACAGGAGGATCGTGTCCCTAACATGTCTTCCCACAGAACATCGGTTGTAGGCAGTTACGCCGTGGAATGGTTCATCCTGCCACAGGAGCCACCTTCAATAAGGATTCTAGCATTACCTCATATGAACCAACTGGAATTCAAGAGACTAATATCCATTAAGATGCTTGTTTATCAAAGCATTTATGTGATAAAGGGAAGTCTTGGCTCGAGAAATTCCTGCGTATATTTATCCTACGCAACCTTTCGACGGCTATGACCCGACGAAATATTTATCACTGGATCATTTTTCAAACTTGTCCAATGTCGTGGAAAATCCCATAAACCCATGGAGTTCCAAAAACGGCTCTCGATGTACTGATGGATAAAGTGATTTCAGAGTAAATGGAGGAAAATTTACCACCCTGGATACGACAACCATTGAAGTCACTCGTCGTTACATAAACTGTTTGTGCTGATATCAGCTGTTTGAATAGAGCTATAGTTCAACTTCGAAATTCAGTTTGTCGCCTCATCCACATTTAGGATCCTGAGTTCTATCTGGTGATACTGTGGCCCAAATGAAAAGTAGCGGGTGACAAGCTTGAGAGGGAACGCTCCGCTAGACCGCTGCTGTTATCTGAAAGCCATCCAATGGCTGGAGTGACATCACAGCGTACACCGTCAGCCAATCAGGACACTCGGCCTTCATCAATTGCTTGTTGTGATTGGTGGACATGTCACCATGGCCTTTCAAGTATAAAACGCCGATGAAATGGGGTTCGGAGACAGCCACGGGCGTTGCACGCGTCGGGGGTTGTCTCTAGTCAGTTGTCGCCTTAGGTCTATTGCCATTGTCGTAGTAGTGCCCTGTATATCCCAGGGCCTAGTTTACTGGGAAGTATGTCAGTGCGTCCCGCATAGACCCTAACCGCAGAACTAGCTGTTTCAGTTATTTCAAACGCGTGGATATTTTGTACCCACTGTGATCCCCCATAAGACTATTTTCGCTAAGCTGTGTGCGCAATCAGCCTTCTCCAGCAAACTGTCCTATCCATGGAAATGACTGTGAGCCAACTAAAACCAGGTTCAAGTCCATCAGACGATTCGGCAGTTGGTGATATGAATTCAAACGGAAATAGCACCGTCGACAGTACCAATGGCGAAGCTACATGCTCGGATAGCACGGTCAGTGCCGGGGAATGTTTATCTGATACTTACACCAAGCTGTCACTAACGAAGCGACAGTCATCCTTAGGAATGGAAAATGGAGTGGACTCTAACGATCCGGGGTAAGTTGCAATTGGTTTTCGTTGGTTGTGGCCTTGAATAAAACTTAGTATTATTTGGTCATACACAGGATTTAGCTTGGTAAACTTTCTTCACAGCCTTGGAAGCGCGCCAAGCTCTGGCACACTGGCCAATCATGTCGCTCGCCGGTTCCGCCGCCGGACTCTCCTAGCGATTCGTCGAAGTTCGGATGGTCGCTCGTCCCTAACATTTACAGCAAGTTTTACGCGTACCCCTTCAAACTTCGGTAGCCGAGTGCATCCAACAATAACCTCTGCTTAGATGGTAATCTGAAATAGGTTTTTACGACGCATCATAAGTTTTATTTCGGCACTTTGGACACAACTGCAACATATGCATGCGGATACCAGGACGATACGTCATTCTGTATTGTTGATAAATTTTCCATAGTGCCATCCAAAACCGCATTTGTGTTCCCCTTCATACAATGACTTATTAGTTGGCTTTGGGATCTCAGAAATCTCACAAAGATCCCTTTGGCACTTGTTTTGTGGAATAAGTTACTCAAAATATTTCTACTTTCAAGATACCCCCACGTTGTATTGTGTATTGTGGCCCTCTGAACAGGGTGGGAGATGATTTTATACTTTGGTCGCATTCTCCGGTCGTATCGATGGTCTTTGCTTCGCAAAGGAGGCTATGCAAACATTTTCCACACCTTTCCGGACAAGTAGTGCTGAAAGGCCGATTACTATAGACTGGTTGGATGGATTGTGCGTTCCGGCTGACGTGTCGGGAACACTTACATCATGTGCACGCGTGGGCAGCCCATAACCGATGATCCAGATATTCTTGCTTCGCAATTCACGCTATGGATTTTTCAGTAGAGGATAGGTTTTCCGTCCGCGGATAGTTTCGGATGAACTCACTCGGTTCCGAGGACCGTTAAAAAACAAATTCCTCCAAAACATCACAATGTATGTTGTGATCATTCAAAACGAGGTTAAGTACTTACTTGGACCAGGTGTCAGTTAGTAGTGGCAGCTCGGTCTTCGTTGACTTCCCAACGGCGTCTAGGTTAGCTAGCAACTCATCCATACAGCAGCAACTGTAACAACCATCCCAGGCTAGTGCGCCCCACCTCCAACACGAAATGCGCAGATATTGTACGGGTAATGCATTGTCGGTTTATTCCTGGTCGTCCGAAGCCTTTTTTCGTGTGGCATTCACTCCGAAGCAGTTTTACTCCATTGTTTTGAATGGTATCCGTTTGCTTCCAGAAAGTAGGTGGCGAAACGAACTCGGATAAAATGAGGTTTGTTCAGTCCTGGTGATAAGCCTTGTAGTAACCTGAGGCCGATAATCTGCTCCACCTCTTGTTTTGTTCTCCTATTCCTCATTCAGTTGATAATCGCAGGTTGGGTCAACCTGAACTAGTGTAACACTAATCCAAACATTCCTCACCCCTTAATTCTGGCATAAGCTATTCCAAAGCGGCGAATGCCTTAGGCCTTGGGCGTTTTGTTTGCATATCAAATATCGCCATCTCAATTGGTCTCACTGCCGATCTGGGAGAACCGGAGCCTCTGTCCAGCACGATGCTGTCATGTCCAAAAACTGGGACAGGCACGTTCGTTCATCCTGCTCGCCCCCTAATTGGTTCCCATCAAGGCCAACTGGACCAAAAACCACGATGACCCAGGTTCACGTTGGACCTATCGCCACTACTGCTCTGGTGCTGCCTTGATCTCAATATGTTGCTTAAATAGTCGTGTAAGCACCCTTCCCGCTAAAATCCGACAGCCCGCGGACTTATCAAAATAGCAACTCTGTAGTTGGCCTTTTCATACAACTGTACCTAGAGGATGAACTTTTATTTCATTATTTTAGACACCTTAAAACCCAGTACAGCCCTACTGATTTTCCCTCTGGAGAGCAATCCTTGTGTAGGAAGCATCCCAATGCGACCCTCGTCTGTCACTTCAACAGTGCCAACTAAAATTCGACTTATCTGTCCACTTTAGGTAACAGCGGTTCATTTGAGCACCATAATGATCGTCTAGACACAAATCTGGAACTGCGGAAATTCCTTCCCTCCCTTCAACGAGAACTTGAATGGTCCGAGCTAAATCCGTTACTGTATGTGGGGTATGACTCTGGGGTGCGAAAAAGCTTCATCTTCGTAATATTTCAATCAACATTGACGAACTGACCTATGAATACGGCAATTTCACACTGCTATCCACGGTACTTGGCACGTAATGGCGCATCAGGTGACGACCCCAAGTCTCCCATGCTGTTCATCTGAACTGTTAGTCAAAAAGTATACTTTCGATACATGAAGTTATTGTGACTGCGTTGTCCACGCCATCTCCTAGCCGAATTGTGGCATGAAGATTACTTAAGACTCTTCACCGACCATCTGTCACTCTCTAATATATGGTGGCTACTGTGACCACACAAAACCAGTCTAGACAATGGTCGAAAGTGAGTCATGCTCTGGTCGCATAGTAGAAGTGTGATCGATCCTCTTACCGTATTCTGTCACGCGAAAACTTGTTCATAGCCGAAAAAGAAAACCTTGGGGGAATCGGGGCGAAAGATTGAAGATTGGTTGCAACAGCACACGATCTAGTGATCGTCAAAGGGTAGCTATCGACAGGATTAATAAACTTTGTCTGAAGACGCGTGTGCATTTCACGCTCAGTTCCTTGGCTGATTACTATCTCCCTAGAGTCAAATACTAACCACGAAAAGCCTATTTCGACATACCATGGCTCACCGTACCCAAAAAAAAAGGATGTCGAATATTTAACAACGACGGTCAAAGCAAAGTTGAGAGTCAAAGTCATAATACACTCCATACAAGCTTCATTTACGCAACTGCTGATATGCTTAAAGAGGAAATTATGTTGCCAAATGATGTTCCGTAGGGCTGCATAATGTAATTAGGATGAGAATGCACAAACTTCTCTTTACCTCAACAACCAGATCCCACCCGACCAATTGGGAAAATATTTTTAACGAAGCTATCAATCAGATCTCAACGAATGACCACTAATGTAGGATTCTGTTAGAGCTCAAATATCCACACAAGTAGATTTTATTAAAAGGACTAATGTTGCATTGTCGCATGGATTGAAAAACACGTTGACAATTTGCCTTGGAGATTATGTGGTTTGAAGATTGAACTCAACAGCATCGTATTGCTTCATTTCGCTCTCATCAGGCGCTTACTACAGGTCAGGATTATAAATAAATTGGAAGAAAATTACCATGTCAAAGACTTGCTTTTCAGTTTGCCACCATAGTACCAACGAAACGAAGAGCTCGTCCTGCTTTCATAGATTCGGCCTTCAGTTGCGAGTAGGAATGAAGTCAGTAAATTCCAGAGCACTGCTGTATGGTGTGGTGTCAGATTCAGTCGCTGGATTCGTCCGATGCTTAATTTCAGTTAGGTGACGGGTGACTGACGAGACCGGCAGTGTGAGCTGTGGTCCCGTTTGGATTTGATGTTGAATCGGTGATTTTCATTGGTCCAGCTGTCTTTGTCCACTCAATAGTACTTACTCCCTCACCCTCAGTCGTTCTGCTCCGCCCAGGTGAGCGACCGTGCACCCCATAGTGCATCGGTAGATAATGTTGGAGTTGGTGAACGGTGGCAATGGAAATTTTAGTGGTGGCGCTAATACACGACTAATCTTGTGAGCAAACGATTGGCGTGGCTGTGTAGTTGGTTCTCCGCATCACAGTTACCAGACAGCGTTGTATGATCTCGCTGAGAGCAAGCGTCACATCGACCCCGTGATTACATTTGACATCGTGTTCAGCACAGCAAGTAGGAGAGCTGTGAAATTTGCTGAGGCCATTGCTATTCACAAATGGAAGCAACAGCCTTCCGATTGGTCGACCCTACGGTGGGAAACTTCAGAGAAAGCCTCTAACGTGATACTTTCCCCTCTAATTTATTCATAATTGTGGTATGTGGTACCCGCCTGATAAGATACGACGAAGTGCAAAACTGCGCTGTTGTTTTCCATTTTCAGTTTCCTCATGGAGAAGGACGCTTTCCGTTTCTTAAAAGGTGGCTTCAGGTCTAGTGTGGGGGCTGCTTCCGCCAGGGTGAGGTCGCAATAACCGCATTTCCTTCACAGTATGACGTGTAAAAACAACGAAAGGAAATTTCTCGCCACATAGCTCTTGTTTAGTTGCACTGATTATCCATACGAAGGTTTGTTACGCATGCTACTTTCATCTTCTAAGCCTCTAGTAATGATAACAACAACAATAATAATAATAACCATCGTTCAGCTGTGACAGCTTTTCGGTGCCTAGCTGTCATGCCACCTGAAGAAAGCATGAAGGTTGCCCAAGCCTAGATAGAAACACCCAAGATGCCTAGCTAGGTTTGAACCGCGAACCCTCGGGTCAATAAATTCGCGCATTAACCACAGCTTTCCCGATCTCCGTCATACCAACCGAGATAATTCTCGGCAGACATAATCCCATTAATCTTAACCATTGATGCTGTCAAATCATTCCTAAAAAAAGTGCACGCTACTTTATTTTACTTCAATTAAACGACAATGATGGTGGTAGTGTATTGATACTGCGCATCCCGAAAAAAGTGTACCTCTACCCGAAACAAGACCGCTTTCTCTCCCACAAAACCCTTTGGCCTTTGGATACTCAGCAGTCGAAGTATAGGGCGGATGCACGCCCTGCTTACAATTATTCAATGATGTTTCGACCGCATATGCATTTTGTCTGTGCCACGTCCCTGTTTCAGTAGGTGCCAACCACTTATGTTCAGCCGTGTATTAAAATAAAATTAGTCGTCTTATTCTATAATTTGCCAAGTCACTCTGGCTGATAGATAAATGCTGAGTTGTCATTGCAAGCAGCCTTCGTTCGTTTTGAACCTGTCCTCGCCAGAATTTTCGCGATAGCTTCTACTTTCTGTCTACTTTCTTTCTTCCGGCACACCTTTTCTCTTCACCTGTTGACTGCTGCAGGGTGTTCCCATAAGCTGTTCGTTTTGCCCGGTCACCACTTATCTTGGCGTATCTTACTCCTCTCGATAATCAACGTGTGGTCATTATCACAGGATCGGTCTGAGACTGTTCACTTTCCCATGAATTTGTGGGATACGTTTACCGTCAGTGCTGGCCTTCCATTCTTTATAGCTGGTATTTCTGTCTTATTGATCATATCGTTCCATGTTTACAGTATAATGCCTATCGATCACAAAAGTGACACGTGTTGGCAGTTAACGTGGTAGACTTTTCAGTAACGGCACTCGGATGTTCCCGTTTTGTATACGTAAGGATTTGGGTGCAGCTAAATTTTTGATGGATGGGAATTGCACTCCTACTTCAAACTGATGAGCGTTTCTTACACCATGGAAATTTGCCAGGTTCTGGTACGAATTTAGTGTGAACACCTATTGATTCCAGTTGGCAAGCCACTAGTGTGTAGATCGATTGAGCTCGTGATTTTGACTCATTAAAGTCCTCAAGGTAGAACAGGACCATAAAATACCTAGTGACTTGTTGCAGCTACCTGATATTGATTCCACTGTAGCCGCATGTTTATCCGCGTTGGAGCGTGGATTTTTTGTTGTTCGAAGTTTTGGAAATTCACATGTTCTTTCTACTCGATGAGGATACAAATGTTTTCGAGTTAGTCACACACGGCTATCACTTTTGCCGTCTTTAGGATGAATATCACATGGATTCGCTTAGCATCTTTCTGCAGGCTACCTGCTGTAATTTCGCTCAGTTGGAATTAGGCCATAATTTAACAGTGGCTTCACATCTTGCAACCAATGGTTAAGCGATTCACCAACGTTGCGTGATAAATCGAATTGTCACTGAACATTGACCCGAAATGACCCATTTGTTTTTATTTCCTTGGAAAATTTACTCATCCGCTGACTGGAAACGCGATCGACGGTCATTCTACCTTCTACAAGACTCATAACTCCATGACAAACGCTCCGTTCTATTTTATCCCTCGGCTTTTGGTTACTTCATTCGCTTATTTAAGTAGCGTTTGTTCATGTAGCCCCAAAACTCTCCATCAAATGTCTGTTTACTGGAAGCTCAAAAAATATTCTTTTCTATTCTTATTTTGCTGCATAAGTGTGGTGATTACGAGTTGATCATTGAGGACCGTCCATCAAAGGTTTACGTTGCTGCATCTCTTCCAGAACCATCCACCATTCTTATCTTTTAGTTATGTTGTTTTCATTGAAGCTGGTTATTTATTTTCTACTTCTCCGTTTCGCTCTTCATTGTTTTGTCAACCCGGCCCTATAGAGATGACATATGTCTTCAAAACCTGTTCGTTTTCCCCCCAAAGTAGCGATTCCAGGTATGGGATCTCTGTGAAGAGTTTCCTGCTTCCAAAGAATTCTGTGTGTCATTTCGGTGGGTTGAACTCCCCCCTCCGGAACATCAGGAGAAACACCCTGGTCTGTGTGATATATTTATTAGTTAGAACATGGGAAATGCGATAAGCGAACGTTCTGGAATATATTACTGCGTAGATTTATACCATGTATCACGTTTCTGCCACCTCATATCAAGTCTCTCACATGCACTGGAACGCTTCGGCGAGATGTCCGCTGATTAGACGATAGTGTAAGGATTTAAAATCAGGAAGTACTTGGGATTTCGTAAACTGGGGGCTTTGAAAAAACTCTCCTTGTTGTTGCACTACTGACTAATGCAAGTTTGAAGCGTTGGATCCTTCATGTCTGTTACGGTTCGGTTTGCAGAGGTCCGAGTTGATCAGCTGATGTCCGTGTCACTGTGCGGAGATAGCTCTATCGTTACCACACCCCGCTTCCAAATCAACTCGACGATTCTGGGCTTATGGTTGTATTAGGAGTGTTAGTGATGTATAATCTCTGGCTGAATTGATGGAATGGATACCACTTTACGATCACTGCCTATAAGTCATAAACTGGGCGCTGGTCTTCCGTTTGACTGATTTTATCCGACAGTGCTATGAGACTCACGGATTTGAAATCGAAATTAATGCTCAAAGTTTTGTGTCGTATGTACCTTTACCCGTTCCTATTGCACTTGCTCTATTGACAAGCCCAAAACGGTCGTTTTTCCAAGGCTCCGGCATGCTATTAATTGGTGCGAAACTTCCGTGCATGTCCTAGGGTAAACGGTTTTGGGTTTCACAATCGATACAGTAACATTAATCGATTCTTCGTTCTTGTAACTGACTAACTTCTTCCAAATCTTAGGAAACTACCAAATTAACACCTCAGCTATTGTATCCTAACAAGTAAAAGGTCGGTCGTTTCATTTTTATCACATGTCCTGGTTAACCAACCAGGCATCGTCCATGCATCCAACCGCAGTTGACAGCTTGACCTTTCCGTACAGGCATATGAGTGGAATTCCTCCAACGCCTGATGTATGGTCGTTGATGGGCAGCTTCCGGCCAACAAACTGTTTATCTCGTGCGGTTTTGCTAATATATTTTTTCCACGCAGCGGAGCAGGGCAATTTACAATCGATTGTCCAAATAAATCAAGGTATTTGGTTTCATAATCACGTGGCAAGTGGAAGCTGCTTTCACGTTTGAGGATACAGAACATCGGATATCGAGGCATTTACTGTCAAACACATCCACTGTCGAGTATGACCTAGTTTTTTAGTGATGTTTGTACACTTGAGGAGAGGAAAGCGAAGTTTTGCTCCCGGTGCGTTTGGAAGGCAATTGGTTTGGATCTTGAAATTTGTTTACAAAAACAGGAATGATTTCGAAACTTGTTCCGTTTTCCAGGAAAACACAACGTAGGAATTAGCGAAATACACTCATTTGCAAACAAATTCGGTTCTGCGAGAGACTCACCTGGAACCCAGCTGAATCTCTCGTTTGTGATGTTTCCAGGCAACTGAATGTGCTGCACCAGGCCGCCTCATGTTTCAGTTACTACGATATTCGAGATATCGTGATACATTTATATTCGTAATACACTACTCGCAAGGTTGCTGAAAAGTCTTCGACAGCCCACGACCGATTTCGCCCATTTTGGGGCTCATCAGGTAGGCGCAGTCCCCGATTTTCCTTCAACCTTATGTTCTACTCGAACCCAAATTGCACGGAATTAGCGAAATACACTCATTTGAGCCCCAGGAAGGGCGAAACCGGTCGTGGGCTGTCGAAGACTTTTCAGCAACCTTGTGAGTAGTGCATTACGAATATACAACGTAGGAATATTTACCAAAGTGTGTCTTAATAACGATAACGATGCTTTTATGACAACCAGTCCGCGTGTATCCATTGCTTCTCTGGCTTGCGTTGCTCTCAGTGAAATATGTCCGCGTACCAAATGTATCCATTTATACGTCATCCGGCCTTAATAGAATGGTGCAGAAACTGAATTGTGGTATATCTTCATAGGCTTTGACAATTGATTCTCTCCAGGGGAATGGTTTCGATTGTCGACGGCACTTTTTCCAGGTCTTCAAGTTTTGGATGGAATTGCACACTGGATGAACCTGGGGATAGGCTGGTGACTTAGACTTGGTAACACCGGTGACCCTACTGGTTTACATAGCTACACGTGTCTCTCCAAGTCCTAGATTGTAGTTCTGGAATAAGAGTTTACTCATAGCTTAGTACATCCGTACAAAGGCTATTTTCATGACACTATTAGATAAACTGTGTCACTCCTTCAGTGGCAACGGTTGATTATGGTTGGTTATGTGTTCGGATCCCTTTTGTCTATATAAAGCACAAAAGTCGATCTTTTAAGATCACTTAAGCCCCGCAACACAAATTTTCTCAGTATTATGCGTTCGGACTCACGAAATCATTTTCTTCCTGGTGAATTTTCACCAACGTTCAGAAAAATGCCAATGCAATATCGTAGAGGATATACTAGTTGTTTGAATCAGCCACACTTCAGTCAAATGTTGAACAGAAGACAGCTGAAATTGGATCGTTCCATGTGAAATTTATGGAACAACTGCGCTGCCGTAGTTGACCCGGAAATCGAACACCTTTGCGACATTTAAGTGCCAAGACTGCATACGCACTGAAACTAATCTGGTAGTTGTGATACTTTCCACCCCTCTTTAAAGCAGTATTTTTTGGGCCATTATACCGTGACATTGGCATGAATTTAGCATTTTTCCAACATTCTTCGTGGTACTAACGCGTGGTGTTTTTGTGCACGCAATGAATAACGTTACACATCCAGTCGTGTCCCTTGCATCCAGGAGTAACGCACACTTATTCTAGCAAGTACATCAGTGTGTTAGCATCTGGTGTCTAGCTGGGCGTGCCATCCTAGTACGTACGTTAAATCCTGCCGACTTTTCTGATCCCACTGTTGCACGACGCCTAGTGGTGCGATACTGGATGAATGAATAAGCTGACGACCCTAATGAATAATGGCTCGCTGACCGTAGACTTCTGTGAGGTTTAATAACCTTTAATTTCCATTCTATTAAAGGTTGGTCACACTTTACGGTGCTACTGTGCATCGTGCGTCGTTTTGCGTCGAAGGCAAATGATAGATTCGTGGAAAGACCAAAAGCTTGAGATACGCTTAGTGAGCTTGGTCCTGAACAGAATCATCTCTAAGCATGAGTTGTTCTGAAATGGATTCTCAGTTAATAGTTTGCAATGACTCACAGATTCTGTGGCTCTGTGACTGGGAGGTCGTTTTTTACCTCGTGAGCAATTTTTCGAATTCCCCGTCCAAAAACTAATCATCGTGACTAATTTTGTATCAAGGCATGCTATCCGTTTTCCACATTGTTCCATAACGAAGATATCTCAAAACCTGCGACAAGTCCTAGGCTACAGGTTAGTTTTTCAGGACCATCCCTGACTTTAAGGTTGCTCCTGTCCAGACTTAATCAATGTGGCAGTATCTTAGCCACCTGCGGTTCGCCTGACACGCATGCACGAAATTGATGCTGCAGCCGTCAACCACTAAACACTTAATCTTTTCTGACCGAAACTGCAAGGGGTTCTGGAGAGAATCAGCAACAATTTGCATACATTGTACGTAAACGGGGTCGCGGCCAAAATCATAGTTTCCACTTTTCACCATTATGTCAGCATGATCCTTCCGTCAGTTTGTCAGCGATACAGCCGTCCCAGATTCAAAGATCTGTCGGCTGATGATAGGACCTGAAAGGCCGGAACATGGACATTTTGTTGATGATATTTCACACAGTTGGGTTTCAAAAACTAAAATTTTAGCTTCACAATTGAGATTTTCATTCTAGTAGTTTTATTTCGGCGCGCTATTCCTATACCTTTCACAGTCGCTGTATTTTAAAGGCCACATCACCTTTAATCATTTCGGTAAATCCTTGTGTAGGCGATTAGATTTTACGGCGAAATGACTGTTTCTCAAATAGCTAGTGTTTTCCCATTCACGCTCTAGCTTTTCTCAACTCCACCAAACTCTGTCGAACATTACGTGCCCTTAACGCCGAATGCCAAGTTTCCCTAAACTGTCTCGCCCAAAGCATCGACTGTCAACGGGGGATTAGGTCATACCATAAAGGCTTTCACGAGAATGTACAGAGGTCCGGTAGGTTTCTGGATAGTCAAAACATTACCGTTATGTTACCATACATGCCTGGTATGCTGGCCAGAAGCGTTTTTTGGGCTTATTTTCCTTCTTCTTTGCAACAACTCTTATAGTCCAGTCTAACTGACTTATGTTGGCGTTTTGCAATTCCTGTGAAAGTAGTTGCTCTACTGGGAACCCATTGATCGTGCTACGCTAACAAAACGTGCACCTGTTACCGCGAGTAATTTGGCAAACTGCCGAATTTTTGAATTAGTTCACATGAACGCTACTGCGTGCCACCTGATTTTCGAAGACCATTGTATGCAAATTTGTCCGGTACTTGGTTGTCCTAGAAATCGTTCAACCGACCATTTATTCTTGATTTCTTGTTAAACCGACTGAGAAGTAGCACTAGTTTGGTGGGTTTTCGAATATATGGAAGCGACTGATGAATCCGATATACATTCTCCCGTCAATTTGTGTGCGGCACAGCACCGGTTAAACAAGTGCGACTGCGTCTGGGGGGGGGGACGATTGCGAAACAGGATGGGTAGATGTATGGGGAGAAAGGGAGACAACAGGTCTATGGATGTTGTTAGTGACTAAGCTTTGGGAGAGGCGATTCTAGACCTGTCCCTTGAAGTGTATTTCATTCACATCTCCCTCTCAGAAGATACCGATTTTGGCTGGTCTCTTGAGGCGTACTGTTCACAGAGCAACATCTCCGTAAACGAATTTTTATCAACAATCGAAAGCTTGAGAAATTACGCCCAAAAATAACCGTATCACAAGCGCTGTCTCTAGGTTTTGAACTTTTGTAAGTACTATAAATACAGCTGTGCCCGCGCGCGTCTAGATTTTAACAGCTACCATCCACATAAAACAACTTGTTGTGTTCGGCATCGCTATCTGTGCACCGTTAATCGATGTGGTGAATCACGTCTTGTTGTGTTCTGAAAGCACTGTGCAGTGAGTGAGATGCACTTTCACTCAGATAAACCGTTTAGGGTCAAAGGCAGCTTACTAAGTTACAAGCCATGAGGTTGTTCAGAAGACAACATTTATTGTCAGTAACACCGAGGGCCTTTGAAAACACCATACTGACAGCCCATATGAACCTATCCACCAGAAACCTTGCTTCGTCTGACTGATAGAGAGATGTTTCAAAGTAAAAACGATGCCACAAAGTGTATGTAAACTGAAGACTACTTGTAACCTGTCACCCGAATAGATCCAGCGGGTATTAGTTTGCCCTCTTTTCCATTCTCCTTCTCCCTTACGAGTGATCCCGGTCTTCTAAAGTGGGGTTGCAGAAGTGTTACTAATTTTCGCCTTTGGTTGGCTTAGTTTGTTTGCAATAATTTATTTTCCAAGCGTCTGCATACTAACATGTTTTCTGCGCTTTCTGATTACCCACTTGCCACAGTGAAATGGCTCACAGGAGCCAGGGATCAGTTCACTTCGGGAGCATGCCTCCCTGGTGCACGTTCTTCACGATCGATATTCCGACATGTGTGAACCCGAAAACAGCGTCCTCCTCAAGTACTGTGAAGATCTTTATAATTTCTACGCTATCTGCATACGCCCACATGTTGGATGATACTACTATAGGCGTATGCATTTCTGATCATAACTGACTGCATTCTGAACTCCAACATAACCCTTTTAAATTCATACAGCCCAGGTTGTTCAAAATGTTTGCTTATCCCAGTACAGCTACGCACCCCATAGAACATGGTTGCCGGCTGAGTGACAATGAAGGTGCGTCTAGTGTGCGTCGATGGGATGCATATCACACGTCTAGAGCTCGAATCTCGACACGGCGATGAGTTCCAATAAGAATTAAACTACAGTCAAATATTTCCCACCATTAGTGTCGATGAGTCAGAATAATCACGTGGATACAGGATGAGGATTGTTTCAACAGGAATGGTGAACACAAACGAACGTATTTGTTTGATGCTGCCAAGCCCACAATGGTTAAGGAGTTCTACACTGTACGACGTATTAATCTACACCCCGTACACGCAGCAGTGGATGTGGCGTGATTGGCATAAACTAGTTGGCTCATCTAGTCTCGGTATACTGTTGCACTGGTAACTGTGTGCTTGAGCATAATTTCTGAGGGCGTGCACAGTACCGGAACCCCTCGTATCGGTCATTTACGTCCTCACCGTTTACTCCAAGTTTTTAGTGTATAGTGGTGGAACTGTGGTCAAAAGCTCTTGTTTCGCTTGTCCACCGAGATTGGTCCACCCGGTGGAAAATGTGTGACTGACTCCAGTAACAGCGAATCTCAAGTCTACTGCTTACTTTGGTTGTTGGTTAGTTTGCCGGGCTTGACAATTGGATTGCAAAAGCTGCATCACTAATCGAGTTGACATCGTCAGTGCGGGGTTGCACGCATGCCTGCATTCGTGATAGAGTAATCGGTTTATAATGGGACCGTGACCACTCAAGTGGGAATGTTGTAGATACTAACAGGCCGTCTAAAGTGCTCTTTAGACAAGATTCAACAATTTTCCCGTGAGTTTTACTGCGGTATCAAATCTTTGGGTAGCTAGTGTAATGTTCTCATTCCCTGATCAAGTCACCAGGCGACTTAGGTTGTGAACACTTATGAGTTTGATCAAACGCCTGCTAGAATCGGAAGGGTTAAAGGAGTGTCCATCATGCTGACATCTGACATTCTGAGCTGCGACGTTTGCTGTAGAAAGATAGGTTTTGCAACTGGATGCCATATTCAATCGTTTTTAAGGCTGTCGTCGGTGTAATTTATTGGTTGGAGGAGATCTGTTACAGTAGCCAAATTCGCCCCTAAAGTTGAGGCGAATACACCAACAGGAGGCTTTACCACTGAACTGCGACATAATCCACAATAGCACAACGTCCACCTTTCGGCATGCAGAAAGTGTCATTTAAGGCCCAGGCTAGACATTTCTCACTTTTCACCTAATCCGAAGTGTCTTCTTAATTTCCTGTTACAACGGCGGACTCCACGTTTTTCGAGGCATCATGAAATCGTTGATCAATTGGCACCAACCAGTGCACATAGTTAAACTAGAGTTTCATTTGGGGAGGGGTCACAGGTTGAAGTGGGCGACATCGACTTGATAAACGTATTCAGACAAATCACTTTTGGAGATGTTTTTTCTCTCGGGACTCTGTTCATACTCATTAGTTAGTCTGCATCTTCTTGATCTACCGGTAAGGATTCAGTCCTGTTCTGTTTATCCCTCCGCTCCGGTCAGGAATTACATCAAGAACGGTATTCAGAAGCGATAGATCACATAAAGACTATTCGAAAGCTGATTATTGACGTGTGTTGCCGCCTGTAAAAACGCGGTAGGAACGTTTGTTCGGTGTCCAGTTCCAGATATTCTCCTGACCTACACTAAGTTCAAACTTTCCAACATGTGATTTCTTGTCTGTACCATTCCCTTCCACATAGATGTTTGGCATGTGCACTGGCTTGTGCCAATCACAGCATGGTCTCATGTCATGCTTATCTATTCACTCGTTTAACGCTATCTTGTTTGACAAAAAATGCGAACTTGTTATCGTTTGCGAAAGAATTAATTTATGTATTGACCACAAGCTTCCACCAACCAGAAAGAGCCATTATTATGCCAATGAGACCCAGTAAGGTTTCAGCTCCACAGTACTTTTGCATTTCTAGCTAGCAAACGCAACCGGTCCGTCCGCATACCATAGTCTTTGTGACGCCTACGTGCTGTTCATGCGAAGGTATTGCGCTATGTTGTAACTCCGCAAGACTACTTTATGTCGAAGGCCGCTTATTAGGGCCTCGTAATGTAATCCCAGGAGAGATAACAACACACTTGTTGAAGTAGGTTTTGATATCTACCGAGGTTTGCTTATTATGAGACAAGATGTAGCACCGAATGGAGTTAACACTCAACCGTTCATGATTCAACGTCCTGTACAGACAAACCTACCGAGCACTCATCATTTTAAATCTGGCCGGTCGTGGGGGATTTCACTAGCAAAATACCAACAAAATAAACTACGAAGTTTCTGGCAAGTGACGAGACGATACCTTAATTTCAACATGGTTGGTATCCCTGCAGGCATGGTGGTTGACATCTACCATTTACAGTCCATTTGTATTGATCAACATCATCATGGATAGCGCGCCATCCTGAAGCAAGACTACATGTGGAAGGTGCAAAATGCACGCTGAAAGTGATGACTTCCGACGTTCTGTTTAGATGGTAGACAAATAACGGGACAAGTTCCTTCTTATGGTCCTAGTCTAGTCCAGCTACCGTTTCATGTTATGGATTCAGAACACTGCGGAGTCTGTATTCTTTGGTGATTTCATTTAGCAAAAATGAGAACGAGGATAGTTAAGACAAACTCTACTAGTTATGAGGAAACTTAGACACTTAATTGCAAACACCCACATGACCAGAAGCACTGAAACAGGAAATACAGAATTTGTCTACGAACACCCGGGGATAGTCCTCTGTGTCCAAGCACACGTACAAAGGTTTTTCTACGTCAACACTCGGTAGTTTGTGTAGCTTTGTTCAGACATGCGAACTGATACAAAGATATGATTGGCGCACACCGTGGTTGGTTGAAATCCTGCCTCGTGCTCTCTGACCTGTACCTCGTGCGTCGAAGTTCGGATTCCCACTATTAGCGAAGTCGATAATAGCACTGGGACAAGTATAAGTGCAGTGTTCCGAATTGTCGGTTTGGGAACTCTCTTTCATTGATTGGCTGCATTTTTCTGGAACGTGTTCTTGTCCCCAAATAGTTACAAACAACCTGGCCAAGGCAGAACAGAGATACTGCACCGTATTTTGATAACGATGGTGGAACTTTATCTGACTCAGCAGCCAAACGATTCTTACAGGAAGAAGAACATAGTATTAATAATACTTCGCGGGGTAAGGGGAAACCAGGCTCCAAACGGATCGATTTCTGTGGACCAAATAAAAAATAGTTGAAAAGATGTGCAGCTAAGCTGTTGAAAAAATTTCTGTGTAGCGATCTAGATGCTGCCTCTTGTTTTGTCTGAAACATGACCTTAAAGTGAGAGGAACATATTTTATTACGGACTGAGTATTTGTCATGCTGTATTTTGTGTGGTCCTGCGTCCATAACAGTTTAGGTACTCATTTTTCCGCAACTTGACGCAGTATCATTTTTCGCGATTATCACACTGTCATATTTGTCCCCCTCCCCCCGCAACAAGCGTACAAATGGATGCAGCCTCTTTAAAAAATGAAATATTTCCGGATAAGCTTCGGTACGTTTGCTTGACCTGCGGTTCGCAAAGCTGTTCCGCTTCTTGAACTTACCGGGAAAGATAAATGGTAATCACTAACCGACAGGAGCGTGAGTTTAACCGGTCTGTGTATTTCAGCACGAGCGACACTCAAGAACTGTATCTGCCGGTCGATAGCTAATAGCGAAATGATTGCGCAGTAGTAGGAGTGTACCAAATGGCGCAACAGCATCCACAAAATGTCGAAACACGGTAACAATGAAAAACAACCGGTTTTTTCCATATGAAGTTACAGAAAAAACACTCAGTCATCATTGCGTTTTGCGCCTAAACTAAGTATGTCAACGAGAGTGCCTTTAGTCGACTAAGATGTTCTACTTGTGCCTTGGAATCCTCAGCTAGGACAACCAACTCCTTATAGCCGAATCACAGTTACGGCTGCTTACCGCCTAAATAGACAACATAAACAAGAAACCCAGTGGTCCGCGCTAACACTAATGTAATTTTCAAATGAGTACCCTTCGCCAATTTGGTACAGTTTGGTGTTCAACTAGATGGGATCTCTGGGGCTACACCTACCTGGTGACCCCCCAATAAGGGCGAAACCGGTGATCGGCCGCCGAGAAAAACTTTTGTGACCTTATGAGTAATGTACTGTGTTAGCAACGTCGGTTATTATTTCCATCAGCGAGTTCTTATCAAGCTGTGCAAAGCTAGAGCTATACAATCATCTACCTGACCTGAGCTGAGGCCAACAGTTGGTAAAACATATAGCAGCGGCTACAAGGGTTACCTAAGGCTCGAAGCCGATTGCATCTGAATAATGAGGGCGCTATGCGAGTTTCAGAAACGAAGTGGCAGATGTGAAAGCTGGCTTGCGTAGCTGCAATCCACGGAAGAGTATGTGTTGGATCACTGTGTGGTTTAGGCTCTTCTCAACCGCTCTGCCCGATAAGAAGTGAAGTTTACTTCTGATATCAAATATTTAACCTCGGATATATCTGAAGTACTCTGGGTGTCACATTAGTTCTACGTCTGAGGAGGAAATTATATCCCCAGTGAACGAAACGCCAGTCCTTTCTTACATAACTGCGTGGAATTATTGGTACAGCCTTTCACGTAAAATACCGACCGTTGAGGGGGACTCACTTGCTGTTTCTCTTGGATGAGTCTTTTCAGTTTAGATGGTTGGACTAACAATCAATCCATAGTCGATACTGACTACAAGCCTGTGTCCTGCCACCGTGGCAGCGACTGAGATATGTACTTCACTCCTGAGTCTAAACCCATAGAACTGTCGTTCAACCAAATGTGATTCGTTCGGGCTTCCAAACAGGCTGTTTTCGAAAAAAATGCTGGGATGAGGCAAATGCCGGAGATGACCAGATAAACCTCAGAACTATAGCAACTAGCGTGTTCTCCGTTTATCCTGAGATGAGGAACAGTTACGGGAATCCCTGTCCTGCCTCTTTGGGCGTATCATGAAATTCACGATCTTTCTTCTGCCTTAAAGATAACAAGCTACAGACTGACTCGTATTGTTGAATATTCTCGGCTGCATTTGGGGGCATATGTTCTCAACAACCTTGCCTATTATTCCTCAGCCGTTCACACTGCTGAAAAAGTAAAAGTTTATTGAACTGCATCCCTCAGTTCTAGTACGTTGGATTAGTTAACTTACGGTAGTAAAGTTGGAGGCGCACGTTTTAAGCATCTTGTCCTATCCGGCCGCCCTCGTGAATGGGCCAATTGTGGCGTTATCCTAATCCCTAAAAACAGTTTTGTTGTTCGTACTACTTTTGAGTATCCTCTGGAATGCCGTTGAATTTCATATCTGTACAGTTTCGTGTCAGCTCACATAAAATTACAATGGGGACCGCGATGTAACAACGCAAAGTCGTCCTGGATACCGGCCGGATGCCCGTCATGTATTGACTTTTTGATTGATTTCTTGTTTGCGTTGCCATCAGACAGTTTACTCGGATGTGGGAAGCTGAGATGCGTTTTTCGAATCAAGTTGCAAATGAAAAGGAAGTGAGTTAACTTATTTGAGGGGTAAAATAACCGAGACCGAAAAACGATGCATACTATGGGCAAAATTCAACCCAATTTGTGATTCGAAACAAAAACCTTGCCATCCAGTCAACGATCTATGTTGAATGTTCATGTCTATCTTTTCCTGAGTTCCAGTCATCCTTCTCAGATTTGTCGATACACCTCTCTGTAGTGTTAGTGACACTTTCTGGGCTTCGAATGTCAACCTGTGTGCATGCAGCGTTCGGTATAATTCAAGTCATCATTTTTGACCCTTCTCGTGTGTTGCGCGTGCCTGTTCATTTGGTGTGAATCAGCACAAATCATGTCATTAAGTGACCTTGTATGTGATGCCCTGTCGGTTTATTTTGTTGTTTACTTCTATGGTTCGTGTTCTATCACGTTCGTGAATTCGATGAGACATCAGTTCTGATCCGGTTCAGTCTTATTTTTCTCCTGAGCTTCAGTTCAGTCACCGGCGCAGCTTTGGGTTTCACAACGATGCATTTCGACGCCACACCACACTGCGACAAATGATCACAGCGTGGTTCTTTCTATTTCTTGTACTGCTTTTATTTTTTTCATTTCCTGACAATTTAATATCCCCACCTGAGGGTTGGGTAGAGGTTTCATCACCATACCAACGAAAGTCAAAACCTGTCTGAGGAACGCAGTAAGGATCTGGCCTTAGAGTTCTGAACCATTTATCTTGTTTGCCGTGGCTTCGTGGACTTTGATGACCCCTGGTTTGCTCTCTGAGCATTCTGTTGCAAAACGCCGGTGAGTAAACCCTATATGAATTCGCGCACACTCCATGAACACTCACCTCGATCGGCGGTGAAATGTGTGGGACAGCATTGTCCAGCTTGGTGCAAACCGTCGGCCCCGAAAACCAGTCTATAACTTCCCTGTACTGCCATTTTTGGCAACACTGAAGCGTTCACAATTTTCAGACAGAAAATAAGTTCATACTAGCAGGATCAAAAGTCTGCAGACCGAAACTAACATGCGTATGCGTGACGTCTGCTGTTCTGTTCTATTGCAAACATTTGCGAGGTTTACAGCATTCTAAGAGAATGCAACACTCATTGTGCATCGAAACACCGATATATTTTCCGTTTGGAGGAGATATTGGATGATATCACTCCAAATGCCCTAGTGTTTTATCAAGAGCCTTTCGGGGTTTGTATGACGAGTAGTAAGTTTCTGATAATAATGGTGCTATTCTTACGCTACCTGTATGTCAAGGACGGAAGCGTGACTCGTTTGATAAAGCAAAGGATGCCGCGGATATTTTGAACATCCGTTTTGTTGCTCGTCTTCTGATAAGTTCACCACTCGGTTGTCGGTGCTGGTGTTCCAGTTTTTGAACTTAATTTTGTACATAGATATGTCCTATGCCTTCGACTGATTGAGTGAAAGTTGATGTACGGCATCCAAGGCGTGGACACTCTGACCAGATTGCAAAAAGCTCCTTCTGTATGTATGAATTGCACGAATTATTTTTGGGTTACCTTGTGACAAAATTGTGATTGTCACATGTGATTTGTGGAAAAACGTGGAAAAATTGACACGTGGCCTCGAGATGGTGTAATGTAGCTGTACATCCTTCATTCTGGTGTACAAAACCTAAACGGCTTATTCGAATTTCACCGCGAATGGTTGCTACATATGAATGTAGTTAATGTTGACCCAAAGAGTTGTAGTGGAGTGGGATGTTTTCTGAAAATGAACGTGAATTAGCATTAGCCAAGTAAAGACCGAAGAAAGGAACTATAGTGTCACTCTATCTCCAACGCTGATGGTGACCTCTCTTATTCTGAGATAAACCACTTTTGGCAAATGCCCTTAGATAACTGCGTTATGTGGTTTTCTATTCCAATTTTGGCAGATTTTCTAGACAGTAACGACTAAATTGAGTTTAGTGCGTAACTTCTTCGTAGTAGATATGGAGTTTAACTTCGAGTCATATGGTGGTCCCCGAAATGGTCACACTCAACAGGGCTCCCCTAAAAAACTTCTGTTCTGAGATTCACCAACAGCGACCGTCGCTTTGAAAAAAATCATAAAACGCGCATCCTGATTAGCACGGAAATTTGTTGCCCTCTTACTATGACAAGCTGAGATATTCGGACATAAAGTTTAGCTCTGTCGTTTAGCACGGATGCGGCTGTCCATAAAAATTAACCGACGATTAGTTTAGTTCTAGTCAAGGAGATGTTGAAATGACAGTTGATATGCGTATCCTGAGCACCTTTGGATGCCCCGTTTAATCGCACTCAGAAGCCTAAAGTGCGTTGTTGTAACCCCCCCCCTAAAAGCACTGAAGGCTGCGCGATACCATACAAGTCTCACTCGTTTCGTGGATGTTCGCTTCAGGCAATGTGTGGTTGATCGTGCCGCTTCTATGACGTCATATATGTATATATCTGCACTTACTCAAGGCCTGCTAACTTCTTCCAGCCATATAATACTACGACGAGAAGTTCGCGGGTGCAAAGCTTACTACTTAATGTGCGCATATGAAATAATATAAACTAGTAATGCAACCCAGGGAGAGTCCAGTGCTTACTGCCCACCTGTTTGGAAGTGAAAAGCCTTTCGGCACGCCCGACCCGATGAACGAAATAAACCGAAAATAAATATTCGGAACCCCGTATTACTTATAAGTCCAAGCTCGCTCTTCTGGAGTAGCCTCTTCACCGGCGGTGAAGAGTGTATTTGACGCATAGAAACCTGTTGGTATCTTTCCTGTTCCTACCATAGATTGAGAATACGAAGCATATTTATTTTATTTCAGTTTTATTCATTTGTGTAACTTCCCCCCGGGGTATGGCAGCTGTTCCGACATCGTCTCTATTACACTACCTTTTCGTTACATCTATCTCTCTTAAGTCTGATGACCGATTTCCTTTCCTTTTTTTCTGTCTGTTTAATGGGTTTGCCAGTCCACTTCCTCCTTTTCCTAGTACTTCAGTCCTCAACTTGTTTATCTTTCGCCCTGTTTTATTATGCTGCGGAAATACCGTGATAACGCTCATTGTAACTCACTTCCGGTAGTAGATCGGGGTAGTTTCGTATGGCTACGTCATCCTTGTTGGGTAATTAATTACTATAGTGCATTAAATAAATAACGAGACCCTCGGTACTGCAAGTTGGGACTAAATTGTTCAACGCAGTACATTTCGAGTACTGGATAAATACTACAAGTGGTGAAATTTCCCAATCACACTTGCGGTCTCCTGATATGCATAAAGTAATACAAACACTCTTCCTTCGAAACACGTCTGAAAACCTACAGATATTTCGCATATAATTTCTCGGTACGGATAAAACACAGGGAAAAGGGGCGCTTCGAATCACATGCCACGGTTTTAACTCTCTCCGGACATTTTACTTTCACGGTGAGACAGATGAATATTACCGGGACATATTGGCTGGAAAAAGCTTCGGGTACTCGTTGTTTAGTTTAAAACCAAGCATACCTCCGCTCTGCTTACCAGTGAGGGATGTTTTCTTCTACAAAAGACCAGTGGATGTATACATAACTTAGAAACAATGGCGCAAGCCGACTCGGTGTCGGTACATCTGTATTGAGGACTTCCCTTCAATGCGCTTCGCCCACTGTTTATCTTAAGAGCAGTAGGTGCGAGAAGGATAAAAGTGATAACCAGCTGTGCAGAATTTTCATTGACCTTATGAACAGCATTGTATAGAGTAAACTTCCGTTAAACCGGCTTTTGCTATAACGGAATCCTCGCCCGTGGGTATTCCGAATCCTTCGTCATACGGCCTTTCGTTCGCTATCCGGGCTCTGACATCCGCACCATCGCCTATAGGCCCCATAGACAACTTGCATTGATTTTTTGACCGGACATGCACCATTATGGCATAGTTTGCTAGACTCGAACTTTGGTGCCCTGACTCATAATCCAGTAAGCTGTCGAAATCGGTCACAAACCTTCCCAGTTAAAGGAGACCGGCTTCTTCTTCCCATATTTGATAGTACGACATAAGTCTTGTTTCGAGTGGTTAGGTTTTAGCAATAGATTGGAAAGGCCATCATGATCAGCAGAGTGCTAGCAATTCGTTTAACCCACACACTCGGCTATCGGCACTTTATTAAAACAGATGGCGCCTTTGTAACTATTTGGAACTGTACACCAACCATATCATGGCACCCTACGTACCAACCTTCTCCCCACTAAAACTATAAAGCTGAGAATGACGCGGTCGACGGTCCCCGTGAAGTATGCCGTCGTTTTCGGAAAGATTTGATGGACACAACTCATCACTACCAGCCTTCCTGCGAAGTCAAAAACACGTGGCAAACGTGTACATGCTGAACGGCAAGTTATGGTTATGGCAGCTTGCAGAACCACACACTACCGCTGATCAATACTTGTAACCTTGACCCGTTAATTATGTGTGAGCGAATGTGCTTCATACACGTTGAGTGAAGTGCGTGATCTAAGCTAAATCACGCTAGAATACGCGACTCTCCAGTATATGCACATGCAGTTTGTGCATAGGTTGCCGATCCTTTTATGCTTGTTATTCATTGCGCAACTATAGTATCTATTGCATTAGTTTTAGTCTTACGCCTTACTTATTAACAACCGCCCAATTGTCTACCGGCTTTTACTGAAGGTCAATCGTGTTTCAGGTTGTTCACCGATTCAACAAATTACACTGCAACGAGTTTCTACTCTACAAGGTTCACAGGACCCAGAAAACGATTAGGACTCGGTGAATAGCTGTTTGCAGTTGGTTGCAGGTGGTGCTGCGTGTTATAGAGTGCTACCTTTTCGGCTAATGACACAGGAGGTTTGAATGACGTGAACGTTTTGCTGTCTGAGATAGGGAGGTATCGCACTATGATAGCGCTTTCAAGGATTGGAGACACCAAAACTCGGATGGGTAGTAAAAAATAAAGCAGCCTGGTCGGCTACTTTTATGATTTCTCTCGCACCATTGGTGCTATACGAACCGTACTACGCTACGACTAGCTGTTATTTGGTGCGTCAATTAATGACTGTCTTAGATTCTATGCTTTAGGCAAACCAACCAACTTCAGTACTTATGAGACATTTGCGTTTTTCATCAGAACTACCCTTGTTGGGTAAGCTCTTTGGGCTGTAGAAAAAAAAAGAATGTCGTCGAATGTGAATGCTATATGTTAGCTCCGAGATACTAAGTCAAGCTTGAATAGTCGGTACTCCGGATGAGGGTTTGATTCATGCCACACGTGAACCTTTCTATGTCAACTGTGTTTGGTTATCCTTGCAACAGCCCGGTACAATCGTTTACCTCACCTTCACGGTGTACAACAGTGGCAGAGGTTGGCGTATTTTTTTTCGGACATTCCTGTGCGACCTCTTGGCTTTGACTTCGGTTGTTTTTTGTTTCACATTAGCTGAGTACCTCAGTCGTTCGTGCCTTTATGAACGCTCCAGTGGATCATCTTCACTCATACACATTCAACATTGTAGGTGACATCTTTCTATCGTTGGGCGGTAAATTGATCTGTGTGTGTCTGTCATCTAGAAGCTCGTTTTCCGTGGAATCTAGTCCAACTCGTACGACTCGCACTGGCTATTTCCATATTCGCTTGTATTGTGCTGTTTGAATGTCATCGAGAATGAATAGTACCAAGATACACCGAAGTGTGAAATATTTGACTTAACAGTCTCCCATTGCGTATCCGCTGAAGATTAACATTCACAAACACCTGATATTAGAAAACCATACTTCACAAAAGATATTTGTCATCCAGTGACCGACCGAGTGAGTTGCTCAACTTACTGGAACAAAGCGGCAAAAAAACAACGGAATGCTTTAGTATCTCTTGCGGTACCAGGGAACTCAATCGTTAAAACAGAAAAAAATACCTAACTTGACTCATTGAGATTTCATTCCTTGTTTTCTCGATAACTGTTTAGCCTCGATTGAAATGTATGCTTGCGGATTTCTTGAAACACTGGAAGAGAGATTCACCTTCCCCTATCTGGAGACCTAGATAGACTGAATCTCAAGGGATGAACTACACTGTTTGGTCATGGACTACAAGCGGGTTATCGCCTATCCGGGATATTTTGGCCGAAACTCTCCGGGAGCGGATTTCGACAATTCCTTGACCTCGAGGCTCTAGACGACCGTCCTCTAGTAAAGATCACGGATCATTCTGGTAGGCTGAAGGTGAACATGCACCTTCAGTTAAATGGAGTTCTTCCATAAAAGAAGAAATGCAACTGCGGCGCATTCGCCGGTAATGTGGGGTTCGTCTAGCAAGAGGATATAATCGAACTACCTATTTATGAATAATTCACTGCCCTTCCATCAAAAGGGCTGTGTATAACTGATACAGCTGAATTGCTTAGTATTATACACTTAGAGACATGGTCGAGATATCTCAGTGGTTAACTTGCGAAATTACTGACCGGCATGTCGACTACTCCTGTGCAGGCTTGGGCAACCTGGCAATATCTCAGCCCTCGTGCTTCCTTCGTGTGGCATGGCAGCCAGGTACCGAAAGGGTGTTACAGCTGAACGATTATTACTTATTTTTTACAGTCGTGGTCCAGATTGTGGTAATTGTCTCTCAATTCCGTGTATGGTTTACTTGAACCCCGCTCGAGCAAGGTGATAATATCGAGCAAGGACAAATTCTTCGCTCATTATCGCCAGATGGCCTTCCTCGGATCTTCGGCCGAAGCTCGACTCGAAGCAAAGTACTGTGCAGGACTAGTGTCAACTTTTACTCAACTACTGGTCGCCAGGTAGTGAAATATATATTTGGTTGGTTGGAGAAAGTCTTTTCATCACTGTTAGTCTGATTTCACCTCAGGAAGAAAAAGAGGATAACCTGTTGCCAATCCCGTTCCATAGTTTCGGTAAAACTTGCAGATTCTGGTCAGTTTCTGTTGCGTACATACGCACATGCGTGTATGGCGAAAGAACGAAGGATATGGTAACAAAGGGAGTCGATCGTAAGAGCCCATGTGGAAGCACATGTTCAGTACTTCAGTTGTGGTAATTCTGACACTCGCAACCGCACTACTCTTAGTTGAGTGGTCCTGCGGTCCTGGCGCAACTATTCTGGTGGACCCACACCAAAGAAGGAAAGCTCTGGACTTGAGTTTCGCTTTTATTGGAGCTCATCAGTGGTGCATGTCTATGGTTATGTGGACTTGTAATCCCTCATGTGAAGCGGGCACGTTACTATTAATCTGATGTATCGCCTCGGAACAGGTGTTTAGGCTTGACTGATGTAACTGTCTCGCCTAACGTCTCTAACGCCAACTCTGTGCTGCCCCCGTTAGGTTCTTGACTAACCAGACGAATTGTGCCAGAACAACAGAAGGACCGATCAAACATGAGTGATGTGGTTGCAAATGTTTTCAATTCCGTCACAATTAATCCTAACGTCCTTTTCGGGGATATGAATCTGCGCTAGATGAGTAAGAGCAGTTTAGTTTTGGTTGCTTTTTCTTTGTGCGGTTTCTATCACGCTTGTTTACCAACCGTACTGCCTGACTGGGCTCATACCTGTGCAGTCGTGTACGGAAATGACAGTATGCCGTATTGTGCATTCCCTTTGTTTTAGCCGAGTGGATAAAGGGAACCCTTTGTTTTTTATTTGTGTACAAACGCGTGAGTGTGAAGCCCGTGTTGCCGGGTCCTGCTCTTAGAAGCCAACTGTATGATTCACGGGCATGTACTCATGTCAGTAAAGTCAGTGAAATTCCAAAACCGCAGTCAATAGCATCCAATTGCCCGGCATGTTTAGACTTGCCATCGGTGGTGAGCCCGTTGACACTAATGTGAAACTGACAAACTATTTAGACATTTCTTAGCAGGCGCCGCCACATGGTACACACTCACCTCGGGGCGACTTGCATAGGACATGAACATGCAGCCTTCTGTTTATTATTCTGACCGTCAAACATGCTCCCGAGGACCTTCTTAAAGCGATGATTAAGGAGTTACCGGATGAGGTTAAGGTCACGATATTCAGTTGCAACTCTATAAATAAAAAAGACTCGCTCAGCTGCAACGCACTTTTGGTACCTAGCTGGTATGCCACTCAATGAAAGCACGAGGGCTGAGATGCTGTCAGGTCGCCCAAGCCTAGACAGGAGCAGCCTAGGTGCCAGAGTTGACTTCGAACCGTGGACCTTACAGTCATTAATTTCGCGCCATAACAACTGAGCCATCTCTATTTCTTAAACCCATCTGATTGCCAGCTGATTGCAGGAACAACCAAACTGAGATCAATGTGGAATGACTTTGTGGGGTCTCTAATGCTTGTTTCGCCTACCCGACGAGGCCCTAGTAGAGCGACATAAATAGCGAACTATTGTCCTAGCTTGTCGTGCATTTGGAACGTAGCACTCATATGTGGCTTCCCTGCGGACTGGCATGTCAAGCAGAGCTTCGTTCACCACCAAACGGTGAATTTTCAGCTCCCACCATATGAGTGAATTTGTTGCAGGATGAAAAAGGATCGATGCAAAAAACTGTGGATGTAGATTTATTAGAAATATGCGCTGTAAAGTGGGATGTGATCGGGCTATGGTTCATAGAGATGCGAGAAAAATGGGGAACAATGGCGCATACGAGCAACGACCTTAAAATGACGACGTGGGATAGACAAGTTCTTCAGACTTGAAGAATACAGAGGAAGTCATCTCACTTTAATGAGGCCTTTCGTGCACTTATTAAGCGACTGTAAAGTAGACGCCGTTCGCGAGGGTGTTGATGGCATCATGGAGCTGGGACAAGGCAGAATAAGCATGATATTCTTTGGTATGTTTGCAACCAGTCAGGCGTTGGCGCACCCGATCTTTGATACACAGAAAACAGGAAAGGGGATGGAATACTTCCTTGAGAGACACGGGAATTGCGGAATAGCAGTGAGATAATTGACGGTCGTTGTTGAAAAGGAATTTCATGAAGTAACCTAGATCAAGGCTTCTGAAGGTGCTTGCCTAATGAATAAATGATAGTCTGGTCACCCGACCGTGTTCCTCCAACTCTGAAACGAGTAACTATATGATAAATGTCCAGCTTAAAGCGTAGCGCGCAAGCGCCTACCAACAAACTATAAGTTGAAATCCAGACTTATGTACGCTATTCTCAAAAGTATGCTGCAAAAAGACCCATCCGAATGGGGTGCATGCACAGTACACCTTTCAAAACGAATGAAACAGCACGTCAGAACCAGAAACTTAATTATCTTGAACTGAACTGGTTCTCTTTGATCAACGTCAGTTAAGATGGCCGTCAGCAGAAAGTGCCTAGGGTATTAACTACACATGGAGCTCAGGTAGATGCCCGGAGTTGCTGCTGCCATTTTCAGGCCGTATTTTGAGTTTGCCGAAATAATAATAATAATAATAATAATAATAATAATAATAATAATAGTAAATAATAATCGTCCAATTTTAAAACCCTTTCGGTGTCCAGCTGCTATGCCACCCGAAGGAAGGAAGTATGATTGCTGAGATACTGTCAGGTTGCCCAAGCCTAGACAGGAGCAGTCGAGATGTCGGGGTTGGGTTTGAACCATAGACCTTCTGATCTGTAATTTCGTGCACCAACCACTGAATCATCTCGATCTCATGAGTTTGCTATCAGATATGGGCTCTGTGTGACCATTTCCTGGATTGCGAGACGGGAACTGTGAGAGTAAACCGAAGTCCATCAACTTGATCTCATTGGAAGTTGTGGAATATTGTAGGTGGTTGAAATCGTCAGCCAGCGAACATGCGTTGCCCGATTTCACTGATTAGGTGGACTTTCTGTGGACGTTGAGGCATCTGAGCACGCCAATTCAGTCGTCAAACGGTGACAACTGGTTATGAGTCTTTCGAACTGATTTCTCACGGGATGGCCAAGTTAAGCGAGCTTGCATTTGACGCGGAACGACCTCAAATGTTTGCAAACTTGAAGCCTGGTTGGTTGCACGAAACACGTTTCAGTGGATGGGAAAATAGTTTTTACCACAAATGTGCACCGCAAGTAGAGGAAGCAGGCAATTTCAAAGACTTCGCTATTCCTCCGGGTTTGTTTATTCAATATGATTAGAAGTTTGCGATTCACTCATCCGCAGCTGGAGCTGGCTGGTTCACTTGGCCACCAATAGACTTCAATGGGTAGGCGTGACCACAAAACCTTCTGATCGACGTCTACCCTTCTAGTGGAAGCAAAACAATAGGCAATTTAGTGTGCTTCGTAGGACGCAGCTCGAGGGCGCATTTTGGCATCAGAAGTATGACCTCCTTGTGTTTCATCTTTAAGTTGCATCTAACTATCTAGTCTTCATGGGATGTTCTACCAAACTGATCTAGTGTGAACTGCCCAAACTACTAATGACAACTCATTTTGCGGTTTTCTGAACAAATGTACTGTGTTGTACAGATAAGGCTTCCCACCGTAAATCAGGTTCTGAACTGTGGGGAGCAACGTAATTAAGTCACATAATGTGTGTCAGCTTACCAACGTCAAAAACATGGCTTATTTTTCTTGACATAATTCGTTATGAACCCGATGTTTTTTACTGCGGCGCTGTAACTAAGCTAGTTTCACTGCATTTTGTATCTCGAATGAGCCACGTGTGCGGTCATAGATTGCCCGCACCTTTGTCACAAAAGATTCACATGTGGTGCTGTCCTGGTCACGTTTGTGATCTGGTTGATCAAATAATCTAGGCCCATTTGCACACGAGGGAAAGCAATCGTATATGTGATTAACATGGATACGTTTTCATATTGATGGATTTATTTAGATCCGCACACCTGCTTTTCAACTCATATCTGATATTAATCTCTCTCAGACTGTCGAATATTTCCGTGTTTTTGCACATCCTGTATTACGAGCAGTTGCTTTCGATAGAGTCTAATCAGGCAAATACAGTTACAACTGGAGCAACTGTTAACAGATGCGTATAGAAACAAATGAAGCGGCCAAGGATTTGATAAAAATGACAGTATACAAGTCACTTAGTCAGTGCTTCTGAGTTTTCCGGTGTAGAGTAGCTTCACTTACAGGACGAAATCTCGATTACGATCTTGGAACGATTTGGTGACACTTGACACATCACACTGATTGATCCGGTAAGTGTGTCGACCACATGAGCCACAATCGCACTTGTCACGTGTTTCGTCTGTCAGATTTCACTGAGTGACCGCATGCGCTCACCAATTGTTTGAGACATATAACACGACATTCCTTCTGCAGTGTAGCTTAACGTACGTAGGCATCTTTGGGTCTGACTGACTTTTACCTTGTAAAGCTTTGCCTCTAGTATTTTATTATATTTCATTACGAAATTCTCCGGTTGTTCGTTTGTCATCAGTGGGTTGTGGATGAGAACTTTAATTTTGTGTCAAGTGCGTCATCCGCACAGATCCTGTGAGCTTTTGTTTTTAACTCATGTCCACAAAGCTGTGGAATTGTGTGTACCCCCCAGACCTCGTTGAGTTTCCGTATATTCGTCACCGAAACGTTTCGTCTTGTCTCCGAATTATTATTTTATTGAGCCCTCTGTCCGCTAGCGTGCTCCACAATTGAAGGACGAATATGATGAACAAGGCATGCGAATTACTTTTTTTCGGGTTATTCGGCTAAGTGTACTGTGTTTTGTGAAATTCATCCCATCATCCCTGTCGGACGGGTAGCTATTGGTCACGACATCGTTGGTCTACGAACAATCGGGCACGTATCGCACTTCATAAAATCGACCGAAAAACAGTTCCGTAGTGATTTGACCCCATCAGTGTCATCGTAAACTAACGGTTTTAAACAGTTCAAGCATCCGCATTGTGTACTAGTCGTCCATATTTATCTCGAGCTCGAGATAGCTCAGTATATGAGGCGCGAATTTACTGACCTCGAGGTTCGTGGTTGAAGCCCAACCTCAGCATCTCGACTGCTCCTGTCTATGCTTGGGCAACCCGACAGTATCTCAGCCCTCATACTTCCTTCGGGTGGCATGGCCGCTAGGCACCCGAGGGGTGTTACAGCTGAATGGTTATTATCTCGGTAGTGGTTTTGCAGTGCTGGGCAAGATGGCCTATTCTACCAAACACTTGTACTGCACCTTCCAACTTTTTGGTAGCGGATCGCTTCACTTAACTGTTCTCTTTTTATTTCAGCAAAATGTTCATTGGTGGACTCAGTCCAACAACAACCGCAGGTAGGTCTCAGTTCATGTTTTCCTCTGTTTTCCCCAGTTTATCAGAGATACACAGTTCCAAGCTTTCGATTAGTAATTCTTGCCTATCCGAGGACCATGATGACATAATTGGTAACATAACAGCCGAGCTGTTCACGAGAAGAAAGGTTAGATAAGGACGATTCCTTGTCTTTTTTCCTGAGTCAGTGGTGATACTTTCTTTTGTTCACTTTCCCTAATCAGTGTAAAACTTATTATTGTGTAATTGGAGTTGTGGCAGTGTCTTTTCAGTCGCTTAGGCCGTTGACTGTGAGCTGTATGTTCAGTAGGTTGATTACCTGGCTACATCTCTTATGATGGTTCTACATCTGGTCCTGAGCTGTGCGGCTGTCCTATTCCGTCTCCAACTCCCATTAATACTATCTGCTACAACACTTCTAATCAGTCTGAGATACATTCATCCTGGACGTTATTGCCATTTTCCAGCATCGTCTCCGTCAATGGGCGCAACTATGGTGAAAAACCCACTGCCCTCATAATCTTACGTCACATTTTGGGCATTGCATGTCGCTATTTTCCCTCAAAATTAATCGATCGAAGAAGGAACACCACGGAAAGGAGTTCATGGCGTCTGTTCAGTGTGGTCACCCTTTCCGGCGTTATACACCCAAATTGACTGATTGGGTACACCTCTTTAACCTGTGTTTGGAAGGTCTTTTTTGGAGGAGATTACTGTATTGTACAAGTCGACAATGCATTAGCCGACCAGCACGACCGTGACGGCCTGGAATCAGGGCGTTGTGTGGCCACCATAGCCTGGTTGTTTGGGTGAGGATTTCCGTTCAACCACACTGGCAGCTAAAACTGCCACCGATCTGCGTCTTTCTTGTGTTTGGAGTGAGGTTGATCTGAATGATGCACGAGTCACTTCGACGTCTCTGTCCATTGTCACGGCCTTGTGAATCAGTAGATGTCTCGTCAATTCACACCGTGCTCTAGCCAAAGCCTGATTTAAACACGGTCACGCGTGAGATAAGTTGGTTTTTATTTTCTGTATGTTTAGACGGAGACCTGTAGATCTACCATTTAGATGGGGGTTCGAGATAATTCATGGGTCCCCCAGTCCTAAGTTCGAGAGATCATATCGGTCTTGTATTCCTATCGGACTATCTTCACAAGAAAATTAAGCACCTGATGCGGCGGAGACTTTTTTTTCGATCCCCGTTACATTTGAATCCGGCCACAGTAGATTTCTCTCCTCTCATTTGGCGGGACGATATGCCACGAGTGAGTCGAGCCGATTCCCGTCCTAATAACTGAGTTTTAATCAGCTCTTTCGGAGATCCGATTATTTGAACCCGACCAACTTGTCTCCAAGATGCTCAATTGTACAGTGTTAAATTGGTTGTGTTCATTGGACACTCATCGCTGTCGAAATCAGTCTTCCATTTACTGGTTTATCGAAAATTCTACTATTGTCTGGCGCGTTGGTTTGCACTTCGGGATTCGAATATTGGTCAATATTTGCCTAATTTCCCAAGTGTGCTATTCGAGCTGCGTTGCTTCTTGATTAGGAGTTATAGAGGCTGTTACGCCAAATCTCTTCAATCTGCTTCAACTTCGCCATTCACTCTTATGCTGCAAATTCCAAACCATATTCCCTAATTACCTAGTTACTATAGGTCAATTAATGTGTGCGGTAGATATAACGTTTCTTTGGCGCATACCACTGAGATCTACTCGTATACAGGTTACGCACACGCACATTAGGCGCATATGGGGCAGTCATCAGATAATACTGGGTTCGGCATATGCTAATTTTCAGACATTCGTAGCCAAATCGATCAATTACGTAAACTTTATGAGCACATCCATACTACACACCGCCTGGGATGCAAAAGGAATTACCGATATCCTAGTCGAGGAATGTTGTATTATAGTTCGAAATTTCCTCTTCTTGCAATTAAATTTCCGCGTAGTGTTCAACTCCCATTGTTTTCACGTTCTGGATCCGTAATGAATACATCTCACTGGTGATGAACCTCAGTTTTGTATGACTCTTGCCATTGATCAGTGTTCCGTCCTTATTGGGTGCGAGCTAAAAGTGAGATTGATTACTCAGCTTGATATTCGTACTTAGAGGTCTCACTCATACGGAGAATAATGGCGATCGACTTCTGAGCACAACTGCTTCTACTGTCTTGATCTTCTAAAGCTGTTTGTGAACAACTGAGCTCTTAATATGTCCCCACGAACGAAGTCCTCAAATAGCCCACCTATTAGAATCAGAGACACATGTTTGAGTGAACGATTCAACATAGTTTTTCACCGCCAAGTTGATTAGGATTCTGCTTTAATTGTACTTTCTTTCCTTTCTTTGTATCCACAGATAAACTCAGAGAATATTTCCAGAGATTTGGTGAAGTCAAAGAGTGCATGATCATGCGCGATCCTCTCACCAAACGATCCAGGTACGTGTGAGCATTTTAAATCATGGACATAAACTACGTGCGCTTGCTCGCCATTTTCAGGTGACATGGTAACTAGAATTTTGACAGTGGTTATCCAGTTGTCTCCCTCAGGACAGGCCACCTTCAGGAGGAGGAGTGATCCCTGAAAGAGACCGCTATTTGGTAACCTCAAAGATTTTTCATTCCCCACCAGAAGAAATCACGTTTAGTTAAAGCAGAGTAGCGCAAATGTACTTTAAAAAAAAGATAGCCTCCTTTTAGTCGGTGCGATGTGCGCTCATCGTTCGATTTCAGCGAGCGCTAAGAAGTTGGTGATGTGATGGAATATTCTTGTTTATCTACCCGTGTTTCTTTGACTATTAAACCCTACGTTCCGTCTGCGTATGATTAGTGTTCTTCCAAATTGTTCTGCGGATCACCTACTGCTTCGAACTTTAGTTCTCCCTGTCCTGAACTATAAAGTTCCACTAGCGACTCGCAGGTGATTGGAATTTGATATTCAGCGTTCGAAAATTTGTCAACCGAATTCCACTGAAACTTGGAAGGACGGACATTCGGTCTCAACTATTAACCAAGGTCGAGTTTCTTCGCAAAAGACACATGCCCCTGTAGATATGGTCACGGGCAGCTTACAGAACGCACGACAAAGTGATGTTCCTATCAGGCGTACCATCATAAAAGGATTATTTGTGCCACGGACATAGGATAAGTCAGTGCCTTGTTTATCTGTTTGTAACAACAACATCTTCAACAATTCATGAGAGATAAGCTGTTATACGGTGCTTTTCATGGAGATGCACTCTTTTAAGTCGGTTATGCACTAGGTCACAACCAACATGGAACGTCTTTATGAACCATGCTGAGGAGTGGCTTCCCTTTGAACAGGTTTCTTTTGCAGGAAGTTATGTAATCCGATAATGAAAGCGGTCAAGTTAGAACCGCAATCTTTTAGTTACTCCTGACTCAACTGTGGTTTTGGTTAAGACCACTGAGCTTCTACGGACTATTTTGCGATTGATCCCTTTGAAGTGCGAATTCTTTTAAGTACGAGTTCAAGTGTTCTGATTTCAAGTTGTTATAGGGACAGGAATGACACCGTGTTATAGTATATTATTCATGAGCCGAATGATTGAGTTGCTAACAACTGTGCACTTTAGGTTCACCTAACCACAGGCAGTTAATAGGATCACGTGAATTTGGTACAGTTCAAGGGAATCCTACAAGACTATCGTGCACGCAGTGCGCGTGTAGTCCTTTGTTATCTAACGCATTCAGCATCTGCAAGTAGTGTGAATCAGCACTAGTTGGGAAACTTTTCTGATAACTTCCGTAAATGAATCGGTCCAACGTCGGTGGAGTTGTTGGACCGTTGTATTTAGCGGGTGATTCTCCTACCATCGCTTTTTGGTTCTTGGTGAACCAAGCTGCCACTTCAACCCATCTCTGGTTTACAGCTGACCAGCTGATCTGAAATGAACTAGCGCGACTAAGTGGATGTACAGTATTTCACTTAGGCACCTTTTATCATTCCGCCAAATGTGGGATGAGTTCCACACGTAAGAAGCTGAGGTTATGGATAAGGGAGTGTTTTTCCAGAAAGGTTCAGGTCACCCGGAGGCAGACACTTGATCCGAAGAAGGGTCAGCATATGATGAGATTGGCTGAACTGTCTGATTGCCGCATCAAGAGCAAATTGTCGGCTGGTTGGTGAAGTAGATCTATGTGGACAATACCGATTATCTCTTAATGACTGGTGCTAGCCCACTAATACTTTGCTGAGCATCATGACTTTTGATTTCTTATCCAGGCATGACGCGCTACGTTTGGTCTCACAGTTTTATCAGCTTGTCGCATCAAAAAGCGAACTACGAAGTCGTATAATAATCGTTAGGCAATGAAATCTTTCTGAGTGTGAAAACTTTTTCAGACACACGAATACGTGCAGGCACTTTCTGAATTCACAAAATGGCATTCGTATCTGTGATGGCTAAAATTTCACTATAGTTCATCTGTGCTCCGTGAATCTACCAGTGTAAATTCGTTTTCTATCCGTTTTTATACTCGCTCGTATCGTTCAGATTTTGAATGCTCTTAGATTAGGTTCAGCTCGTTATCTACCGGTTAATTTCTGCAACGCATGCAAATTACATAAGCCATTAGGCAAGAATGGAAAACCTGTGTATTTTGTTAGATGTCAGTGTGTGACCGGATATCCAGGCATTCCCGAACAGTGTCAATCCTGGAGTCTATCAAAATTGGCATTCGAAATACAGAATTTCGGGTTCTGTAGTCATTTTAATCTGTTGGTGGATGAGGAACTTGCTTGGAATGTTCTCGTCACTGCTGTGGTCGATATTGTTGGGTCGCTAAAATTTACTTGGCATAGGGACCTCAATTTTGGAACCTCGATAGCGCCATTGATCCCGAAACACCCCTTCATTATTGGAAGCCGATTTACAAGGTCTTCATGTTTGCTCAAAGCATGGTAGAATGTTCATTTTTAGTTCTACCTACCGAGCTGTAATCTACCTTCTTAAACCACACTTTGTACACATCATATCTGCGGAATGTGAAGGTAGTGACCGACTATCCTACCAAATGTCTGTCTCATCGCCATTTTTTGTTTCTCGCATTCACAGAGGTTTTGGCTTCGTCACATTCTGTGATTCAGTTTGTGTGGAAAAAGTCTTAGAAAGTGCCCCACATTTCCTCGACTCCAAAAAAGTGAGTTTCCTGAATCTTTTGACCCCTTGTTTGCTCTTGCTGGTCTCACCGGCGTCGTTTTCATTATTCAATCGGGCCTTTCCATTAGTCATAGGATTCCCTATTAATCACAAGATTTTTGATTCTATGAGAGGAACCCCCATGGTGTCCAGCTTTTGGTGTTGTACAGGTCAAGTCAGGTCAACATGAATGTTTCTTTGTTGAGCATTAATTGGCTTTTTGAAGATGCTGAAAGTTGAGTCAAACTTCCGCAATATCTCGGTGGTTTTTTTAGCACCAGCTGACGTTTTGTTTGTAGGTTGCGCTTTGGTGTTTACACAATTCAATGGAATCGGTGTCCGCTAAGTACTGTTGGTTTGCTTTTTAGGATCCCTTCTAATCATAGCACTGTATTGTACTAACTTCTTGCTCCGTCGACCTTAAATAAACACATTTAGTTTAGCGTATAACAGGTTCACGCAACTACGGGGGCTCGGTCTACCTGGGCGACAAATCCTCACTCAGTCAGTTTTCCGAGGCGATATACATAGGTCTAGCTGTCCCCGCTTGTAACAAACTAATTCTCATCACCAGCGAAACGTGATGCCACGTGCAGATCACTTCTTGCTTAAACAGTTTCGTGGCTGGACGACAGGTGCGTCCACCCGGAGCATTATTTCCTTCTAACTACATCATTCGTGTTTCTCTTGGAGCACTGGGTTTACTCCATATGTGGACTCTCTCAGTTTCAACAAAATACACTTTGCCAGGTTCCCTCCCTCAGTCGGAAATAATCAGATTGCTGCTGTGTTGCCTCTTTGTCTTTGCTAGCTCATTTATATGCCGTGTGTTCAAGTGAATTGTATCCACTTGGAAGACATGCTCTCTTTGCACTACTGAATTATCTCTAGTAGTTACTCACCGTGAATACATGTGTCGTGAGTCAGCTTAGCTTTTATCGGTATTCTTGAGTTGCCTTGTCGCATCGGGCATTATCGAAAACGTCAATAGCGGAGCGGGCATCGACTCTTCACAGTCGCACGATCATGGGAAATTGATATGAAAAAATCTTGAATTAAGAACACAAATGCAGACCTTCAAGAGACTCTCCCCAGCGTTCTGAAGCAGTCACTGCTTGGGGACTAACTTGGCATTTTGAGAAAGAAAACACTCTGCAAAGTGGTAATGACTCTCACTGGCTGGCCCAGTATTGAGGGAGAGTTGAGTCAACTAAACATGCACTTCCTTTTTGGTGCTGATTAGGATGAAACTAAAATTTTCTTCATTGGAAAAGGTGGCCAGCAATTCGACCTCAGTCGTCTGACTTATGTGGTCTTGACAATGGATTCACCATAGTCGAACACATGCACAAACGTACGATGAGCTTTTGGTGGGTCATTTGATACTGGGAGGGGCTGTGAGCAGCTGAGTGAAGTAGACACCTAAAGTGAACCGAGTCTCAACCTCATTGTTACTACTTATACAAACCTGAGAAGTCCAGTGCGCGTTGATGGTATCGTGTTTTAACCCATACATCACATAACAGCCGGTGTGCTCGTCGTTCACTGGGGATTAGCAAGCAAACTGCGTTATACCTACAATGTACTAAAAATTAATCAAAGCTGCAGAGACTATTCATGCTGTCCCGAGTGAATCAACTTCGCTAAATACACGGTATTTTGTTCGGACAGCCATCATGTATTGTCCATCATTGTCCGTGGGAATAGCCCCAATAGCAGTGCAAAGTGTCCTTAGGGTTCTGTCGTTCCTAGTTTGGAGACTTAGGTAGATATGAAATGCTACTATTCGTATCAGGAAGAACTTCCCAAAACCTCATTTTTAGGAATTCCTTATTTATGTTTTAGATGTATGGAAATGCCCACATGTGTTCGAGAACGTTTTCATTCCAGGGCCTTAGATATTGTTTTAGAAGTTGCTTTGGCGAGTCCCCTTTCAGCATCAGACATCAAGATGGTCACTACGATAAGTCATAATGCGGTTTTTCGTTTTCACCTGGTATTACTTTGATGATTTTTCATAGAGTCTAGCAATGGACTGAGTGCTAGGTGTGAGTCTGTGGACTAAGCAGAATGTATAAGACCGTGTTTGGACGAAATAGACGATCAAATCTATTTGTGCCTTCTATATTCAGTAAAGGGCCTACAATCTAATCTCCAATAGCGATTTATTTTAACCTAGTATATTAGCTATACGAACAATTAAGGGGCGAGGAATTTATCAAGGTTAGTGAAGAGCGATTATCACACAAATGTGTCGATAGCCTATCTGGACGTTTGCTACCGTAACCTTCTCTACGCGAAGTTGAAGTTCTTACCACGACCACCGAGCTTAGGAAGCTTTTGCTGTTCCTCCTGGCGCATGGCACCGTTTTCCATACCTTAGAATGGAATGCCATATATCACACACTGCGCTACTTCAAAATCGGAACAACCGCATTTGTTAATCAAACGTCATCATGGGTCTACAGGCCAGAATACCACATTTGGTTCAGCAACTGAGGTCAGCACATTCTTTCATTGTTGCGGCACAACATCTGTACGGGATAAAAAAAATTGTGTTATACAATCGATCTACGTGGCTTAACAACACTGCTAAGGAATTTATGTCCATATTCATTTAGTGTGTTGTTTATCTCACCCCGATGAGCTACTGTGTCTCTTGGTTCATTAGGGTAGTAACATGAGTGAAAACGAATGATGGTGCTTCCAGTTTTTTAACCTTATTCAGACCGTTTGCTATCATGTACCATGCTGTCTTGATACCATCTCCCTTTAGCTTCCATATGTGTTAGCCATGTGAGTTTGGAACGAGCTCCTTGACAGCGTCGCGCGATAAGCACCCCACTGAAAGCGATGAACTTTTGCTCAGCTGTCGAAACATCCAAGCTGCACAGTGCTTCTGCGTACAGGCGCGTACGCGCACAGAGTGGATGCATTGGGAAGAAATAGCCTGCAGTTCAACACCCAACCTTCTATTAGTAGCATAAGTCTCGCGTATCTGAAAGTTTGAGAACTAAATGGAAATACTGAGTGTGACAGGAAAGCTGGATATAGACCCCATGATTCTTTCCAACAAACGAATGAAGGCTGAATTTTCCATTTATAAAGCGATTTCGACATAAACGGTAGACAAAACTTAGCAGAAGCAACTCGTAATGTGCATGATTCGTCATGGTGGGCCGACGGCGTATTATCGATCTATCGCTCGCCATCAAACTGTTTCAGGACCGCCTATTTGTTGATTTGCACGCCTATCACCTCACCGCGACAAATGATTCTTCCTTTCAATTTATTCACTATCGGACAGCCAGAGCTCCTACACCTTACATCACAATTATACACCTCACCGGTTGTCACTCACGAATTCCATGAGTGACAACAATAAAGATGTACGTGACCGATAATTTTCCTTCAAGTCTTGTGCATTACCAACTTTTGTTGACGTGAAATCACTCTGTATGCATTGTCCACAATTTGCCGTGATTTCAGAGGCTACGTTACTTGCCCCAGAACCGCATAGCTGCACCCCCAGTGGACATCGGTGATCGATGTGCAAGGGATTTTGACCTTAACATTTGCTCTCGGGCGGCTATTAAGTTCTTGTGCAGGATAATCCTCGTATGAATAGTTATAAACTGGTGCGCAGTTCTAAACAGGCCTTCCTGTGTGGAATTAACAGGTGTGCCAGAAGCCGTACTTAAGTGAAGCTTAGTAGCGCGACCGTTGGTGAATAAGGTTACAAACTTTATAAGGTATGGACAATTTCCACTGGAAGCAGCCACAACACCTTTGTATTGACTCACTGAAACTGTTTTCATGGGTTTCATCTATATTTTCCGCGAGGCCTAGGTAACGAGATTATCGACTTTTATTGCGGTACAATGGACTTTGAACAAGTTTGACAGAACAATAAGGTTGCGAGATGAATTCATTTCGCATGCTCTGTTCTGCCGCAAAGCGTGAAGAAACAACAAAACGTGGAACAACGAATTAAGTTCATCTCTGTGACCCGTGTCGATAAGATGCCTAGCAATCGTCGACTTGACCCTGGATTCGATCAGTGTTGAGTTAAGGCCAACTGAATTAGCACTGAGTTTTTTTGGACACGTGCTTCTTTGACGGGTTTCAGGCCTTCTGTCAGTTATATCGATATATTTTTCGCCGAAACTGATAATTGCATTGGGTTATAGATAAAATTGAAGTCGGCATTTTGATTGGCGGCAGTGGTATAGCCCGTTTATATGCTTCACACACGACTGTTCTGAATTGTAGGTCTGATGCAGGGATGCGTTTTGTGTTCGTTTAGATGGGCTGAAAGCTTGGTCATGTGTGTAAGAAAAATCAGTGTCCTTTTCGGTACTGTGCCTGACACTTTCGGTTTATCACTCGGAGCTTTTCGATGAAATGCTCATAGTATTTATTTGACCGCAGTATATCTTTCAGCAATTCAGCTTCCTCAGCGAGTCTATCCGAGGTACAGGTATGTCATCACGAACTCATGTTTGTACTGTAACGGACGAGAACTCGTAAAGCTTATATATTGTCCAGTCCAATTTGGTTTCCGATATACAGAGCGAGACATAGTGCCGTCCATATTTTTGTGGTCAAAACGTCCAAGAAAGGTAGCTTGTTGTCCTGCTCAACTTCACAGGTGAATAAAGTGTTCCGGTGGAGAGACTTTGATGGGGAGCATTAATGGAGGGATTTTAATGGAATGTAGCCGCCAAAATACCAGAAGCCACAGTAGCAGCAACCAGGTTTCGATCCAAAAACACATTCCGTATTCAGTTGAATTCAATTTATCAACTATAAACCGTATACCATGGGCACATTGGTTCCAGTTGCTACAGTTCCGATCACCGGAAGGTGGGAGAGTGTTGGACATGCAGCCAAGTCTTGGAGGCGGTGGAGGGTGCGAAGCCCATACCAAAACTGGCAGCAGAATTATTTAGGTTATTTGAAATGATATGCATGTTTGAAGAATTTGAACCAGGCAGAGCAATATCGTCCGCATACTCAATGTCTGTGGGCGAATGTCCCAGGAACATTTCGAGGTTTCAGGGGCAGGCAGAAGAATTTCAAGAAGCACATCAATAACGAAGTTGGAGAGGAAAGGCGACAGAGGGAAGCTTTCTCTTACACCACTGGACGTGGTGAACTCAGGTCAAAGCTTCCGGTATACTCGTACGCGCCCACAGGAGTTCGCATACAATACTGTCATTGGGAATATACATTTGGATGGGACATCCTTGATCATCGGACACGGCTAAAGTTTCTGACGATCGACAGCGTCAAAAGCAGCTTTTGGTTCAAGAAAAACGGCCAACGTGGAATGTTGGGAAGAGGGGTGCTGCGCAAAATAATGCCAGAGAGCACCTTAGGTGCGACGGATACCAGGCTGATGCCACGATGGTTTTCGCAAGGTGTTCTTGTGCCCCTTTTGAAGACTGGGATGATGGTCGAGGAGCTCCAATCCACTGGTATTCTGTTTTCGTTCCAAATATTCTCAAGTATGGTCGTCAGACTGTTCACCAGGACCTCACCACCTTTGAAGAGTGCAGACCATCCGGGGCAGTTGCCTCATTGCGCTGAAGGATTGATATCTCACGTTGAATTTCTGTTTTTGATGGCGAGCTGGTGTCGATGTTCCATTCAGGCCCACTGGATTTTTCCAGCGGTTGTGTTGAAGGAGATCAGCCGAGCTGTTCTTTGAAGTGCTCAGCCCATCGCTCAAGACGACGATTGAGGGGGTGAATTGCCGTTCCGTGTTCTTCGCATATCGTTTCACTAACAATGGTCTTCTTTTGACCGGTCGATCGAATCAGGTGAAATAGGTCGCGGCTGTTGCCTACGGTGAAGGCCTCAATTTCTTAGGCCTTCGGAGCCCATCAGCGTTCTCTGCCATTCTTCAAGCTGCTGGTTTTCCGGTGTTTGAGGGATCTTCGTGCACCGTCACAGTCGCTAGTTGCTGGTGTAGCCTTTCTGGCAGCAATAAGGCATGCTAATCTCGATGGTATCCAGTGTTCATTTGGTAGAGTCAGGTGGCTTGGATAAACAGCTGAGATCATAGCTTCTTTAGCTCGCTTCAGTTCAACCTCCAACCGGTCCTCGTCATCAGCATGACTGTGCGTTTCCAGTAGCTTTCTAGCCGGATTAAGTCGATACTCTGGAGCTGCTGAAACTTGTCAAAGTCGATGAACGTAATTGCTGTGCTTCGGTATGCGTAATGCTGAATGAAAGTGAGGTGATAACCGGGCCCGCACAATGGCATGATCACAGTCAAGTTGCGTACTTCAGAGGGGACGGTAATCTTTAATTGAGGCTCTCCATCGACAACTGATAGTCACACGTTCCAGCGGAGTCCATGACTGTCTTGCGGTTGGTGGCCTCCAAGTAACTTGATGTGAGCGTTTGTGCTGGAAGTTCGTACTGCCCATGAACAGACGATAATCAGCACACAACTGAAGCATTCGCCCCCAATTATATGTACGCCGAGCATCCACTCCAAACCTACCACCTAACTGTGCTTCTTCCGGGCTTAGTCAAATTGGGCATTCAAATCACCCACCAGGATTGTTATGTCAGTCCTTCTTGCTGATAGAAACAGTCGCGACAGATGTCGATAAAACCCGTCCTTCTCAGTCTCAGAACTGCAGTCTGTCTATGCTGATACGACGAATAGACACCGTTTACCGTATCGATATGCATTGATCTTAATTGAGCCAGACAACCGCACAGCGCAAGGACGACTGCTCACTTGGATCCAGTTCATTAAAGCGCTTTCAGCCTTGGGACTGAGTGCAACTCCCACACCGTAGATACTACGCGTCATTGCGTCAGGATCACCAGAACGAAATGCGAAACATTTGAGCTCGTCCTAAGCGGTTTGAGGGGCACGACGGGGATTTGGTCTTGTATGATTGTTTTGGAGATACAGCATACATTGACAGAGAGGGTGAGCAAGGTTTCAGCAACGGATGCCTGTTACTCAATTTGACATAGAGTACTTACATTGAAGGCTGCAACGTTGATCAGATCTTTTGAGTGATTGTTTTAGTTTATGCTTCTGGGTGATAGTTTAGACACGGAACAATTGCTAGGGCACTGGCAGATGGGCTGATCGTACTGCATTCTTCGGTGGGTGGGGAGAGGAATGCCGGTGAGCGAACATCTGCAAGGGACAGTGATACTTCCCGGTTGCCCAAGCCGAGCATGGGGGTTGGTTGAGGCACCCTACTTTGAGCTTTTGACTGAAAAGCCTAACCCATAAGGCAGTGGGAGGATATAGGGCTTTGTTCAATGACCCTGTTCCTAGCCTTTGACTCAAAAGTTTGCACTATGAGGCAGCGGTTTCTAAGTTTTCTTGGGGGATCCTTCCTGGAGCCAGTGACTAAATAGTCTGACCCACTTGACTGTAGGGGGCCGGCCTGGCCCGAGGACGCAAGGAGTAAGGCATTACTGTCTCACTCCTAATGCGGCTGCGCACAGCAGTTGCCTTTTGAGCAGTACCAGACTCTGATTTTAAAAGTATTTCGACCGTATTGAATAATGTGCTGGCGGTCACGGTCAACCGTTGGGTGATCGGAGTGTGCGGCTTTTTGGGCCGACCTTTTCTAATCCGTCCTTCCTGGGGGGAAGGCGGCATCGCTGCTTCCATAAATAGAGATATGCTGGTCGCCTGGGGGGAACGCCTTATTGCCTTCATACTCCCAAGGCAATATACCTCCAGACCATCTCGTAATACGATTTCTCGTAGTACAGGGACTCACCGTTCTTCGTCGGGCTGCTCTCCGATGTATGTAATGAAAACATAGAGAATAGACTTCTGGAAGTGCGTTCACAAATTGAATGTTGGACTGAATAATAATACAAGTCGGGCACTGAAATCCGGCAAAGAGTCGCTCGGTCAACCGTTGGAGGAGTGAAACATTGATTTGATTAGGTGTCTATCACTGCTACCGAGATGTGACACGTGAACCTCTGTGTGGGCGTGTCGCCCCGGTTAGTTCTATTCCCATTCATATCAGATGCAAGTAAGTTCCAAGGCGAGTACTAAATGCAGACTCAAATGAATCTCTCGTTAATATGAGTGGCTGGCACCCGTATGAGCTTTACCGGCCAGCAGTGATTGAATCACGAGACCTCTCTACGTTTTTCGGAACCGGGAACGTTTGGCCCGAAGCGAAATGTTGTACAAAATGGACAACGGGCGTCCCACATATTTTCATCACCCCCGTAAGTTCCGTCAAATCCAGGAAGTTCTTAATCTCTCAGCTGCTTCCCGTAAATCCTCATATATTTGGAATACTATTTCCGTGGCTTTCACTCGGACAGCTATGGACTTACTGCTGACTGCACATTTTCAGAATACAGATTATTATTCCCTTTGTCTCATGTAGTGGTTGGCGAGTAGATGGCTTTCAGTTAGAGCCAGTCAAAACGGCTATCCGGTTATTTTCCGCCGCTATATTTGTACTTAGGTTTATTTTCTCAGATTTTGCGAAAGTGTATGGAGGTTTTATTAAACAAACAATCAGTATCAATATTAAATACCCGGAAGATAAACTACTTCATCTGTGTTTGTTCGGAGGATAAGAGTTTTGTGATCAATCTCACAGAAACACTAACAATGAACCGAACACAAACAAAGTTTCAAATAGGAAGTCAAGAATCACTTCAGCAATAGCCGCTTGCTCAACCCAGCCCTCAAGGAAACGTTGCTGGTCCACAAATTTTCTCCGGTGATCAGTTCATTCGTTTGTGTGTTTCGAAAGGTATATATATCGAATGATCCGACATTGCTCTTATATAATTCGCGTTCACATCACTTTCATATGAACAGTCTTGGCGGAATAATTTTGTTGAGTCCAGGACAGGTGGAGCACTGTCCATACGAGTAATGTGCGAATCCCGCAAACACCTCCAACTAATCTCGAAGAATTGTTGAACGCATGCCGTAATGCAACGCAACCAGGCAAGCAAAGAGTGTGATTAACGCGGATGCAGCCCACTTGATCGGTGTCAGTCCCTAGATCATTCTCGTTCTGACTCGTTTAGCGAGGGACGACGAGTGCATCAAATCGTTCGGAAATCGTTAAACAAAACACTCGCAACAGTAATTAACTATGCCTTGGCTGACGAACTCCTAGTGAACGGCCCACGTACAACTAAATTGCACTTGTGTCATTAGTTCCATCGTGTTTTCCGTTTATCACTGCAGTTCCGGCTGAGATTTCATCTTTATTGGTTGTTCACAATTCTCTGTGCTCTACAAGAATCATTAAGATATCGAAGTTGTAGTCCACTCGCCACTGGAATTATACGAATTTTGAATAGTTTTAATTTGAATACGCAAGATATCCACATGGCTTTCTAGCAGAAAAGCATATCATGGGCAAATTGGCGATTCAAAAATCGGTGTGCTTAATTTGCAGACCTTTTACTGTCCATTCGGGTTTGTTTCTTTCCTAATTATTCTATTTTCCCCCTGCGCTTCAGATTGATCCAAAACTTGCAGTGCCTCGGAAACCCGGACAAAACGCCAAAGTAAGTTTACCACGTACACAGCACATAGGTGTTAGTTGTCTTATCAGCATATGCACACTTCATAGGTTAGAAGGGTTCCATTGCTCCTGATTTCCGGTTTTCAAAAATTGACCTTACCAACCAACACGTACGCCACTAAACAGTACAAGTAGGGACTTGAAGCTCAAGCGGAGAGGGGAGGCATTTTATTCCGCAGATTGTGGTGGATGCTTTATACATCTAGTCATCTGACGGGATGTTTTGCTCGCATCGGTGACACGCTCAGTCTCGTTACGTGCTGCATACTACACTGCCTCCAGCCTCTGGGGCAGCAACACGGTGCCACTTCAAACAGCCGGAAATGAGTTATGCTACGGTCGCGCAACGGGCGTGTGACTGTCGGTGTTGGTTTCGCCGAAATTAGGGCAATGAAAGGTGCTGTTTTGTGGCTGTTTGCTGTCATTCTGGATGGGACTCCCGAAGTCACGGAAGTGCGAGTGGAATCATCAGTGAAGTGAATCAGCTAATGCGGAAGAGGATAACTGAAACATAACCCTATTTATGAGCTGTTCGCCAACCACCCAAAAAACGCAGATCACAGATGAACCAGTTTGTTGTTCTAAACAGAAGTTTATCCATCCTGTCGATGATTCCTTGGACGATCGTATCGCGTCTTCTATTTCAGTCCTATTTCTAAGATTGATTGATACATTTCTTGGTGGTGTTCACGACATTTTCTGGCCTTCAACATTCAACCTTCCTTACATCGTAGCGTTCCGACACACTGTTGACATCAAAAAAGGCGATGGGCTGCTCCCAACTTCACTGTGTGACCGCGACATAAACTGCACATTACCACCACCCTGACGAATGCCTACTATTCTGTACAGAGAAGATGTGAAATTCATCGACATTCCAACAAGAAGCCGAAGATTGCACGGGGAACGCCGTAAACGTCAATGATATGGAGCGCGACCGTTCTATGTGCATGATGATGGAATTTTCGGTCTTATATGTCTACCCATCATGCTGTGGAACATCATGTTAGAATCTGTAACAATGCAGCCCTGCTTATCTCGGTTCACCGTGAGATATTACACTTATCTGTCATATCGTCCAGTCAAAAGCTGTCTAAAATGCGTTGTCGCGCTCTTCAGCCACCCACATAGTCTGGGTCCTGCAAAGGTCTGTGAGCTTGTTCAAACAGAAATGAAGAAAAAACGATGCAACGAATGGACCGAATCTCATTAAGTTTCACGTGATGCACAAGCTACTCGCCTCACTCATGGACTTCGTAAATGGCAGTTCATCTCATTCTGGATAAGCCTCATATTCTGGTTTGAATTTCGAAGCTGTATGTCTTCACTAAGTGTGTTTTAAGTAAGGTTTCAGGTGATTCCGATGTGAAATCATCTCAAAGTACCCGTTATCTTGAAGGGGTTCCATAGGATAGTTTAACTTTGAAGACAAACTCACCATTCTAACGCTGTGATGTGTCAACACAGGCCACTATGTCATCTAGTTTTTCACCTATTCCAAAAGATGAAGATCGGTTTGAATTCATGTATCTTTTTATTTGTCATTCAAGACTGACGAAGATTAAAAGACTGCCATGCGTTTGATCCACCGTATTGTTTCCCACAGAAGTCAACCGTTTTATAATCTCTGCTTAAGCGGCAAGATGGGTATGGCGTTCTTCGATTTATACAATTCAATAACCTCACAGTAGCCATTTTATATTGGAGTATTTCCTTATCTAGGAGTAACATTCTCATATAAGTCACATCGGTTGGTGAATTCCATTTGTACAATCGCATAATCACACACATAAATAAATGTTTTGCACGAACGATGTGTTTTTCCAAGGCATTAATGCACGTGACCGCGGTGGTGCTTTTTCCATACTGCGAATTGCGAAACGACAAGGAACCGTTGTCCGCATACCTACGCCTACCAGTCACGCTTTCTCTGCGGAAGCTGTACTCCAAATTTTAACCAAGAGGACAATACGCAATCGGACTGCCACTCCAACTCGTAGCATCAAACAGTGCTTCTTTTCATTTGTGAGTGTGTGTCTGGGTTTGAGGAGCATGCCACTGAAGTGAGGGTGCGTGGCTGTCTGGGGAAGTTTCATTTCTCACACAACTGTCTGACAACATTGGAAATGTTGTTGGGTTTGGTATTTTTCACATAATCAGATTATGGGTAAACTGGTTGATTTTTTCGCCCCTCTGACATTTTCGGCTTTTACTTGATTCGTGGCACATCACAACCGGTTAGCTATTATCACATCCATGTTGTTCAGTCATTAATATTCCGTTAATAAAATTACCACTAATAAAAGGCTGGTAATAACAGGGAAACTTTGGAAATTGGTTTGTGCGGCGCTTAAGTTGATCGTCAGTCACGTGATACTAAGTGATTCGGGGTAGACTGATGTGAAGCAGATGTTACTTTCATGGTTTGTTATTTTGTTGAACTATGGTAGCATCGGTAGAGTTTAGAAAAAAAATATTCATAGGGACGAAGAGATGCGGTAGGATTCTTTGGTAAGCCGACTTGATGTTCCCATTGCATCACTATTCCAATAGTGAAGTGTTCTAGACGTGAGTTTCTTTTTTCTTCATGCACAAGCCACAAGTGTCGCACGAGAACAGCTTTTATTTTTCCACGCCACTTCATTCACAGGTGATGAGATAACGAACTTCATACCTCTTGGAACATTTTTGGGTAGTATTAGTTTCCCAGGAGCTACAACTCGCATCGTTTGAACTAGCGGTAGTGACAAGCAGATTGATTAGCACCAGTCTCATATAGACCATTCTCTGTCTCTCACAAACCTTTCTACTACAGCTGTTAAAGTCTAATCTATGCATTTCTTTCATTTCTTTACTAGAAAACCTCGGAAGTAAAGGTACTACCCACGTGTACTTCGAAGTAACAGTGTACAGTTGTGGGGTCTTGTAGCTTGATGTGCGTACATCATAATCCGGAATCGTTGTTTCGGACCGGTACGCATGACTAATTGCCAAACGGACTCTGTCCGGGTTATTTGACAAACCCTAATAGGACCGTTTTGGTATCCGGCGACTGGACTATCCTACCTGTTGGGTGGATCATATGAGATGCTGACATGAAGTCGAACTGTTTCGTGCCGATCCGTGTCCGATACCATTACAAGCTAGTTGGTCTGAGCCGTAAAATCTAGTTCGGGACATTTCGAGACATACACATCTTTATGTGCTAGGCTATGTTTCAGCTACAGATTTTCGGGTGGTCGAATTTCGATATCATGTCAATTATCGGTGGCACGTTTTGTGCATATGCAACTACTTCCGTAAGTACACGGTTCAGCTCAATCGTGACCTGTATATCATACCTGTCTGCCTTGTATAAGCAGCTGGAAGCGGCTCTCGGTGTGTATTTATCAATTCACCTACACGTGATATCCCCGTGATCGTTCAGAGAGGTTATGATTATCAAATGGAAATAATGTTGGTACTTGTGACATTTTCTCTCGCCTTCAGCCAACACAGCATTATTTAACCGAAGCGTCCGTTACTGATTTGTTGGTGTCCGGGCGAAGTGTTGGACCCGATTGTCTGCATGCACCCACTTCATCACGCGGGCTGATAACGTCTGCGTGAAATGCCTGCATATATTCAGGCAAACACACTGGTCGCATTTGTTTGTTGCCTGACCGAAGTCCGTGCAGTTCTCAATAGCATTTCTGCTGACAAGACTTATGAAATGGATTTCGTGTTTCTGGTGATTGAGACCTCATTGTCCTTTGGAGGTGTCAACATAGTTTAAAAAAACTTCATTCCTTGTTTTGTCGTCTGGATTTGTGAAATCGTATGTGCTAGAAACCTAAAAGTAGTCATGGCAACCCAGGTGCAACTTTTGATGTTCGTCTGACCTGCTTACGTTCCCTCTGTCTTTGATCTCACCATATCCAGCTAACGACGCGGACTAAACGCGTTTTTATTGGCGGTGTCGCCACTCAGACCACAAATGAAGAACTGAGCGAGTATTTCAGTCAATATGGAAAAGTGAGTTTCAATACGGTGTTAGTTTCACTTAATCTCGCGTATCTCATTATGACTGTAGGTTTCGAACTTGCGACTGTTTCCGTGTTTCGTATTCCAACTTTATTGACCCGTTTGACCAAACATTTGGCTTCGCCTATTCCAGTCCGAATAATCAATACGGCGAATGTCTGCCAGATGCATGTCATTCCTACCGGTTATTTCTTCTGATGTCACTCGGGAACTTCTAACTCTGGTCCAAGTGTTACCGACATGTACATTAGAATTCAATCTTATGATAACCCGTCATTAAAGTTACCCTGTTCCCAGTTACGGTCACATCACCTCTTTTTGTCCCGATGTCAGCCTTACGAATCGACTTCAACCTTACTAGCTAAACAGTGGATCTAGTCACTACCATTTCACTACAGCCGTACCAGTTAGTTTAGTTTGTTCCGATCGAGTTGTTGTCACGCAACCGTTTTCTCTCCGTGATCCAATCATGCTTCCGGGGTACGTTGTTGTAGATTCCTTTGTTACCCCCCACGATCCGTTCGATACACGTAAAAGTTGGAAACATCGAGTGGTCGTGTTTTCTTCTCATCTAGTCTTCGCATCTGTTATGTTGATCCTTGTAGGCGTTCAATCCACTGAATTCTGTGTCATAACCAGTCAGATCTTGGCATAGTAAAATAAGCTTCCCAACCTCTTTCCCCCGTGTACTGCGCTCATTACGTTACTATCAAAATGTCAATTGGCCTAAAACATGTTCATGATTCAGCAATAGTGACGTCGGGTTAGCAGCGCCAAAGTGCCCCGGACACTGTCTGAAGTGAGTCACATATCCAGTGCGTTCCCTATTTTTCATGGTCCTGTCGCTTTTCAATCGTTCAGGGCCAAAGACACTCAGTTTACCAAATCGTAGAAAAATTGGACTGCTGAATCCATGTAGGCAATGTGAACACTAAAAAAATCAATAAAAATTTGAAGATGGTTTCAGCGGAAAAATGCGAGATAGTGTCCTTGAGTGTCACACCGGCGTCACTAATGAGATCATGTGAGCTCGAGATAGTTCAGTGATTAAGGCGCGAATTTATGCCCTCGAGGTCCTTGGTTCGAACCCAACCTCTGCATCTCGGCTGATCCTCTCTGGGCTTGGGCAACCTGACAGTATCTCAGCCCTCGTCCTTCCTACGAGTGACATAATGGTTAGGCACCGGAAGGGTGTTTCAGCTGAACGGTTTGCATTTATTTTTTGTATATTTAAATGATAACATAATTTAAATAATCACAAGGACACTGTGTGCGCTCATGTGAAGGCCTTTTTGTGTTACCGTCAGTTAAAATGGGACGGGTCCGTGCACTTTTGGTTGGTCAACTTTTTACAGCTGGAATTTCAAAGTAAAGATAATACGGATGATTGTTTGTCTGTATTGCATGCCTGAACCAGACCCGAGGCGCGTATCACTTGTGATCCACCAGTCATTTTTACGGTCTTCTTAAAATGGGTTTCTTCCATTTTTCGCATGTTAAAAACCTTTTTGCATCCACTTCTATGCGCTGAGTGTCCCTTAGCTGTGTTTATACGACCGTTTTACCGATGTTTCCGACTAATCGGAATAAGGCTGCTGGGCACGTGGTTGTACAAACCGTACATTCACTGCGAACCCTGACAGATTGGTTACTTTTTGAATGTCACAAACGATGGCTGTCTTGATTTTTTTCACTGCCTGCTGTGATCATTCCAGGCAGCCAGAAATTTCCAAATGTTGCCGTATGACTTCCCAACAAACAATTGAGTCTGAACGTCCATGTAACTCGCAGTTTCTCTTTCCATATTCGGAATAAACTCACTTCATGCCTTTCGTTGTCATTCACAGTCTCCAGTGTTAGTGTAGATTTATAGTGTCAGGAGATTTGCTCGAAACCTTACATCGTCGTCGTTCTCAGGCTTGAATCACTTCAGGGAAAGCTTTATACACCCGATGCTTTTTTGTTCAACACACGAACTTATAGCCGTATCAAATAATCTAACGTGAAATTTGAAATAAATAGCAGACATAAATACATAGGGATCGACAAACAACCTTAGTTTAGTTCGTTTCACCACCGAAATACAATGTACGGAATGTCGGACTACGGAGCAAAGAATTACGATAAGTAGCAGAAAACAGCTTGGATTTAGGCCGTACTACAGAAGTAGAAATGGCATCAGACCAGAAAATCAACAAAGACAGTCCTTGAAATTCCATGTGCCACAATCGCCCTGCAATAAGGCAGAAGTTCTTCTCAGGGAGTCCGGGACATAAACCAACTGTTAAAGATGTGGAACCGTTTCGTCTTGCTCATGACTTGGGAATCCTAACTATGCATAGACTATGTTGGCATGCATGACAGGTTTGGTTGCATTGTTACTGAGTGCATCGTTAAGAAATATATAGGCACGCGCGATTCACCAGCCAACCATTACTCCAACCTTCAAGATGTGCATGTATACGTCTGTGTGTAGGCATAAGTATGTGTCGCTCCTCGAATCAGTATTTTGGATGGCTGGTAATTATGTCACATTCACGCATTGGGTTGTCGACTTATCTATTCCGTCAGGCTTGGAGGTGATAGCAGTCCACGGCGATGAATGCGATCGTACCGCACGATGCGAACCTGGATTCCAACATCGAAACTTTATGCGTGATGATCGATTGAGTTGGGTTAGGTTAGGTTGCACGTTTTTCGAAATTGGCTCATGTTCCAAAAGAGCGCCTTTAATTTGCAATTACGAACTTTGAGTAAGCAATGAACGAGAAACCTTGGACAAAGGCTTCCGTTCATAAGATGAGAGCGAAACTCGAATTGTTGACTGCGTCGTTCCATACGTTTTTGCTATTAGGATACCTCGGTCAATTTTAGCAAGATGTTTAGCAGTGAATCTTAGCGTGTTTTGCTACGGATCTTAAAGTGTTTGTCCAGCAATCTACAGATGTACCACTACTCAGTATGGGACATCGAACTTCACATCGGACCATTGTAGCTTTGTATCCACACATCTTGGGATATACCGAAATGTTTCAGCAGGACGAGGAATGCTGGACCATACTTAGGTGTAAAAATGTACTTCTTATACAAAATATAACAGCTACGCCGACAAATACACTCATTTGCTTATCAATTTGGTTTTCATGAGAGACTCAACTGGTTCTCTCGTGAAAAGTGCACGAAATGCTTCTTGGGCTCACCACACGTGCTAACACTGGAAACAATGGAATTTGGCATGCTAACTTCTGAACTACCATTATATGGGCAACATCTTTTGGGTACGCTTTTGAACAAATTTCGTGCAGTTTCAACAGCAAATTTTGCACATTCTCGGAGAACACTAGATCTCAGTATTACTCCCAAGCTCAGTGGGAACTTTGGAGAAAACTCTAAAGAGTATCACAAGCGACAGTCGGGTGAATTCTCGTTGCATCTTCCTTTTACACCAACTTAATTTGTAACTGAGCGTTTGTCGTCACAATAGACCTTATTTCTTGCAGCGTACGAAAGTTACTTCCATCCGCTTAAACCTGTCTCGCTGGTAGACTGCAAAAGTGAGTGGACCAATCCGTCTCGTTGGCGTTACAATGCGACAACTACGTCTTGATGAGATGGATTGTGCAGTAGTGAATTGGCATCCCAAATCAGTTTAAATATCAGACGGGATCTTTTCCACATAAGCCCCGCCAAAAAATTAACCCACGCCACCCAAAAAAAGATTAGAAAAAAGAGGATAGGAAATTTGTACTTTTAGTTTTTATTGAAGAGGGTGAAATTGGGACATGTCATTAATAATTAGCATGAAAAGGTCCATTTT
>SJOL01006375.1:166312-178568 GCA_004794785.1 Opisthorchis felineus | reverse complement strand
TTTCACACCGATCGTTCCGATATCTGAACAATTCTTTGGAACTGTTGTATACCAATGTACACCATTTATTTGTGTCGAGCAACGGAAACGACCATTATCTGTTACGTTTAATGCGTGTATGCAAGAATTTGTTACTCCAACCGACTTTTACAGCTGCGTTGTGATCAGCTACGTTTACCGCGTGCTTATCATCGTTCAAAGCTTTCTACCCCTCTGCTGATAATTCGACTGCCTTCACAGTTTAGCTCTCATGTGGTCTAATCCTGTCGCAGGGGAGGATTATACTGAGAAGACCTATCTCTGTATCTTGTTCCCTTTGGGGTTAGTACATAACTAAGGTTCTCTTGTCCAGATTTCGGAGAATTTTGCCGTGTTTTCTCATATTCCATAGGCATCGAGGACGTTTTCGTTCTTGAGTTATCCAAATAGCTGTGTTGTCATTGCTGTAAGTCATCGGCAGTGAGTATCACACAAATTCTGAAGAGGATTGGAACCCGCAACCTTCCATGGACACAGTCAGCTTTGAGCCACCGGTAGCTTATCAGTCCTAGTGCGGTTTGATTTCCATTGTGTACATGGAACCCGAAAGATTCCTCCGGCGAATGCACCGAATGTAGTACATTTCTAATCTTCCAACTACACTGTGTTGGTACATCGCCGGCCTCCGTATAGCATGGTTTTGTCCGCGCAAGCTATAGGTAGTGGCCAGGAGTGAGTCATCCTGTGAGCATCTATTAGGCATACTGGTCAAAAAGTACTCGGTCAAACCGTCTTCGCAGCCTACTGGGATTTCCAAAGCTGGGAACTCAGTGTATGGTCCCTCAAGGACGCAAAATGCTATGTGATAACAACACAGAAGTGCATCAGTTGATTAGAATGGAGCAACCTGAGCAGAAGAAAGACGAACATTCGAGGGGTCTCTATCCCACTGTCTGTCTTCGTTGAACGACCGTTGGTCTTTTTTCTTTGTTTCAGCCGTCCTTATCAAACCCGTCGGGTCCACTAAATTACGTAGTTTTTTGTAGCACGTTCTGGCCTATAACGATACATTTTTCATAATCTTAGCCTTGTGTACTTCAATACATCCACGAAGTTGACTCTATCTGTCCGTGAGCGAACGCAAAGTTCCAGAATTAGTTAGTATGCTTGATTCGACTCAGCGATATCTAGTGCAACTTCGCGTGGCTTTCCCAAAGTCTCCACTGGAAAGGCATAAATTTGTTTAGCTTGTCCTTTAGAGTGAACTCACTCCTCTCTCAAACGGAAGCCTTGAGTTTTAGATGCCGCACACCAACCATGGGCCCAGAATGTACAGTAAACTAGAGCTTAGCATGATATTTTGGAGCGTGAAGGAATCCAAATGCACATTCAGTTGGAGAATACCATAATCCAGAGATTCAGCTGTGTAGTCTCTCGGTAAAATCAAATTGGTGTGCAAATGAGCATAGTTCGCGAATCGCGTGCAGTTTGGGTTCAAGCATAATATGAGGTTGAGGGAAACTCGGAAACAGCGCCTATCTGGTGAACCCGAAGTAAAAGGGCGAAACCGGTCTTTGGTTATCGAAGAGCCCTCAGAAACCTTACGAGTGGTGTTCCTTCAAGAAAACATACAGCGATATCTCAAATATCGTAACAACTGAAACATTAGGCGGCCTTTGTGCAGCACATTCAGTTGAAGAATTACATAAACTAGGGGTCCAGCTGGGATTCAGTAAAGTTTCGCGTTAACACCAGTTTAATTTCCACACAGCTACACGCAAGTTAGTCGGTGTTATCCTCTCAGGACTTCTTTCTGTTTTCGGAATTTTCGTTCAGTCCGACATTTCGTCACTGGCCCAACTTGTTCCTCTTCGCGGCCTTGTTCCTCTTCGGTTGCTTTACAATCGAAGTAAAATCAGTTGACCAGCATCAATACGGTGAAAAGCTACTCTGGCGCTGTGTCGTATTTTCATAAAAGTATTTTGGAAAGCTGAGATGCTTGAGTGCTCGACGAACTAATCCTCAGAATGCTACAAACCAACTGCCGTGCATGATACTTGATAGACCGTGTTTCGTGTCGCAAAATCGCTAGTCTTAGGTTTGCACCCGCTTGGTATGGATCCCGATTTGACATGCTTGTCCGCATAGTGGTTCAATCGCCCCAAAAGTGATCCTCGCAATCGATCAAGAGAAATCATTGTGCTGTTTTGTGTCGAACATCAGCTGTCCTGGCGTGTTGTCTAGCTTCCAGTGTGTTTTGTGCCGGAAAAGATGCGCGTTTTGCGACGGATACGCCAGAATGGGGGTGTGTCCAATAACTGGACTATTGAGTTGTCGGACCCATTTTTTTAGAATTCCAAAAATCTGCGGAACTACCCCACCAGTTTGCCACCTGAGAGGGATGTGTGGTTGCCCATTGAACCCAACTTGCCCAGTCTTTTGGTGATATTTTGTTCCCACAATTTTCCAGCTGAGCAACTGTCATTCAAAACCATGTCGGGCGAATAGGTATGGTCGTATATCGCTTGGTGGGTCCCTTGGTTTTTATGCAAAGTATAAAAGATTGGGAACAAGATTGTTTATGCGTTCTGTCACTTCTGTTTTGCGACGGCAGATACGTTGCTTGGTGATGGTGTCCATAATGTCGACTTTTTAACTTTGGTGAAAAAAGTGAAAAGCCCATATCGTCACCGCGACAAGAAAGAACGCACATATGTCGGTATGCAACTCAAGGTCAAAGCCAGTGTACAAAAACAATGCTCAGCTAACAGAATACCTGATCTGATGTTGACACGTAATCCCACCTTCTAGTTTAGTACTCCAGAAGACATTTTCAGGTGGAGCATAACCTAATCGGTCCCCGTAACCTACCGAGCGATGACTACTTACAGGGAACGGCTCAAATAATATCATCTAGGGGTGGTCTTTCCTGGAGGGTCGAAACACTCGCCAACCATACAAACGAGTAATAATACATACCTCATTTAAACATAGCAGCCATTGAATTTTTGCTGCTATCCTTCATTACAAGGCCCTCGGAACACAAATCACTCCCCTATAAGGACTCGTTCATTCATAGAGAAAATCAGTACCAGCACCAGAATAATTTCAGAAGACACGATACCATCCTGACGGAATGCTGGTACTTGAACCCATAATATACAAATTATTGGTGAGCTCGACACTTTCCCAAATATGAAGCAGAGGATCGCAATCGCTAAAAATGGAGAAATCGGTCAGCTTAGCCGGAATGAGTTAGCTGTTAGTAAACAATCACCGAATGAATGCTCTTCAGGTCACTTTTCCCGAATTGTTCGCTTATTCTCCTGTGTTCCACCAACATAGGTTCAACAATGTCAGGTTCTGAAAAACCAATGCCTTGGTCACCAGTATCAAGCTACCTCATCACGACAAAGGCATTGTCGTTAGAAGAAACGCGATAAATAGCTGGGTAAAGGGACAATATTAATAAATTGTCACTGTGGTTGATCACTGCTGGCAGCAAAGCAGGGCACTCCCGCCTAGCCGGTTTACATTGGAAACGACGTTAAGCATGCCTCTATGCGTGCTAAGTGGCTGTCTGCCAATGATCGATCCATTTTATAGCATCCAGACTGACTAGAAATGCGCTTGTCTGCTCAACTTCACTGCGTGTTTGGTAATCCAGAAAAAGACGTGTAATTAACAGTGCAAGAATTTCAAGCGAGATTTTAAACGGATAATGCCGACCGTCGATGGCCGTGATTTCGCATTTAGTTGTAGCAAAATTGTTCAATAATCCCGGTAGTAAGGACTCACTGCCTGGATCAGCACTCAGGGTCTCCGATTTTACAGATACATTTATTTCTATGGTTCTTGGCACTTTGGTGGGTACAGTTATTCATCTCGCCGGAATAAGATCCTCTGTAGAGAGTAGTTTCCTGCAACAAGTGATATTTACTAGGAAGAACTGAATTGGTGAACATTTTCGAGGAACTTCTCGAAATTGTTTATTGGATGGGGACGACTGTATCAGATATCCCACGCTGTAGGATGACCTCGAATGAAATTTCCGTGTAATTTGAAAATGATGGCATTCTCTGAATGATGCTGGTGTGTTCACATGCACCCGACAGGGAAATGGCTGCGTTCGATGAGCTAGGTTTCATTATGTTTCCAACTCCTCTTCAGGTTCATGTGTCCGGTTCCGGAGGAATTATGAAGAACGCTTCCTTTCGTTCGTTCAGTGAAATTCTTATCAAGCTTTACGACCTTTCAATATAGGACCACATCATTCGCTTACCCAATCCAGTCAGCAGGTCGGGTGCAGTTGTAGTCGTTATTTGAAACACAGATTAAAATCCTTAAAACCCCATGCGTATGAAGTGTAAGTTTTTCTGTCACTTGATCGTAAAAAATGGCAAACCCAGTTCTCCGGTTTTCCACCACAATCTGTTGTGAGGTGACTCCGCATCTTGAGTACACATCGAGTGGTCTTTGCTAGGAGATGGAGGGGCATTTCAGTGTGCAAATTCTATGTCACATCCAGGCTGAAATGGTCTTATCTGTGGGAAAGTTGTCCGTCGTATAGGATGATCTAATCGGAAGGGCCACTCTTGTGTTTTGATTGTGACCTTTTTTAAAAGGTAAAACTTCATTGAGAATTCTACGAACTAAGGCCGAAAGAAGCTAGCCATAAATAGGGAGAATTCATAACCCTTTAAATTCCCCAACCACACCGCATTCTTTACATCCCGTTCCGCTTTTTGTTAGGATGCACCTAACTTTCGCTTTCATGCTATGTGAGAAAAGGATTATTGCTGTAACTCAGTGATGGGGTCCCAAGGACCGCATAATTGATCATGTTGCTGGTACTCGTACTCAGGCATACTAAGGTTGACCTCGGACGAGGTTATGTGCAGTATGAAAGGCTGGAACTCGGAAATGTGTGTTCCAAAGCCTCGAAGATGGACGTGCAAATGACGGGTCTATGAATCAGCACATTTGCGAAGTACAGAGTCAACAGAAAACAATACAGTAATCTTCACAGGGGAAATCGGGTCGTCTACTAGGCGATCACGCTGAAACTATTGAATTTCGGCTTAAGTGACTAAACGCTTAAGGACAAAACGCCGACTCAACATCACACCCGTGAAGTTATATCGTGTGGTGACCAAACGTTTGCGGGCCGATCGCAGGTCAACAGCCACCTCTACAAGCATTCGATATGAGGTGAACAGATTCCTCTCTGTGAGTGTAGTACTTCTTGAAAGTCGCTACATCTTCTCAGGTCACTGCCCCGGTTCCTTGTGACATTCAGTTGGTATCAGGGTTGAAACTTACGCTTCATCTTCATAAAGATTGTCCCAATATTTTATGGTATTAACTGATTACTTCACCTTACTAATAATCAAATGATTCCGGAAAGCTCCGGGTTACATATTCACATGAGTACTCTCGTTTGAGGCAAACGTCAATTTCACTCTCCAGTTTTCATGGGTCATCCTATCGCTCTGAATTTAAGGTGCTATTCTCCTTCATTGGATTACTGGACTACTTATAAGCGCAGATGTCGAAACATCTTCGAACATACCGTGATGTGAATGATAAGACACGTGTGGTGTTTTTTAGACCAGATCTTGTGTACGTGCAGACGGGTTTTGGTGAAATAATAATACTAATCGTTCAGCTGTAACACTCTTTCGGTGCCTACCCGCGATACCACCCAAAGGAGGCACGAGGGCTGGGATACTGCCAGGTTGCCTAGACAGGAGAAGTCGAGAGACAGAGGTCGGGTTGGAACCACGGACCTTCCGGTCAGTAAATTCGCGCTCTAGCCACTGTGCCATCTCGGGTTTCGGTGGACTTTCGATTGAATTGCAGAAACGAAATTTTACCTCCTTATACTATATTCAGTCTGCACTATCTGTTTTGCAGACATTGTCACCAGTTGAGAGTCTGCCGGCGAATATTCCATCTATAATTTCAGTTTTACTCTCCTTGAAATGAGCATTTTTGCTGGTGCATGCACTTTGCAGACCAATACTATTTATACTGAGAGAGAATCTGTTGTTTGTGTCCTTTATTGAGTTTAAACCTGATCTCTGCCGCAGACAATAATTGGATAACTTTCTTTGAGGCGTCAGTTATTTTGACTGGTTTGTCTTCGGTGAGGAAGTTAATAGCCCCAATTATTTTTGGGCACCATGTTTTGAAACCGAAACCTAGTGGTTCACCGTAAAGTTACTTAGTATTGTTAGACTGTCCATTTGAATTTCATCCGCGACAGGGGAACTATGGAAATTGAAGCATATTCGCATACATAACGGTCACCTCACCGTTGTTCGATGAACCACATTTAACATGGAGGAATGCTTCTCTCCAATAATGGCTGCAAAATGGGGATATGATGGTAGCCCAACTAAACGAAATTGGAGCCACTGATCACTATGTGCAGTCCGCCTAAGCCACAATACTAAATTTCGTTGGGCGTCGTTCCTGTTCGTTCAGACAAATCCCGTTAAAGGACAATCCAGTACTCCCAAATGATGCGGTGTTCATACTGTTTTGTTTGCCCACCCCCCCCGGTGACATCGCATAGCTTTTACCTTTGTAAACTGTCCAGTTTTTCCTTTCGGCGGTTTTACTTTTATCCACTTGAATGTACGTTCGGACTTATTTTCCACACCCCTCCGCACCCGTATGGTCCGTTTGATCGTGTTTTGGGCCTAAACTACTTAAGCTGCTATCCTTTTTCGGTAATCGACTCTTACCGGTATTCAAGCAAGAATTGTGCTCGGGGGCCTAAAGCAAAGAAGTAATTTCATTAACGGGTCATGTGCTGCTTTATTATTATTATTATTATTATTATTATTATTATTACTATTATTATTGTCGTTCGCTGTCATCTGGAGCTTGGGTCACAGCACATTTCCGTTCGTTATATCCCACAAATTTGTGCACCTTATATATTGTCAAAGCAACGAATGCAGTCCTCACAGCTCAACTGACCAGAGGCGACTTACCTTTTCGTGTGCACGAATATGTTGTCTCAGAAAAGTTTGTCCATCAGTTTCGTCGTTCGCACATCGGTGACACCCAATGAGAAAGGAGTGCAGTATATCTGTTATCAGTAGTTTGCAAGTGCCCACTCATTGTTATCAGGGTCTGATACTAGACGCCATCCAGTGATGAAAGTTGTTTGTCTTTAGTGTAAGCTAAACAGAAAGAAACGGTTTTTTCGTGATGAGTTTATCTTTTTTTGCCGAGTCCAGTCACTTGTCCGTTCCATGCGTTTGAATAAAACCAGCCCATTTGCATAACACTTCGTTCGCACAGAAAACGCACGTCAATTGGAACGGTGCCGGAGCATGAACAGCAATGTATCAGACTTAGGTATCGCTATTTAATTGCCGTATGATCATGAAGAGTAATATCCAAGTATAGAGTAAAGAGTAAAGCTAAGGATGAAGAGTTCGTGCGAGTTGGTGCAAAAGGTGTTCACACTTTAGAGCATCACTGAACATCGTTTTGAGGCTGGCACAACATTTTTAGGAATATTATCTTTCACAAACTCAAAGTATGACGACATTTTGACCAATTGGTGACGAGTTTTGGATAAACAAGTGAAAAACAACATGGTGCTGCTTCCTACGTACAGGCAATACACCTTAACTGTCTGAATTATGGAAACTTAAATAAAACGTGAGGCTGTTGCAGAGGGATATGCAATCCCTCGACTTTGCTTGTTCGACGTGAATTTAACTGTCTCAGCAGTTGAGTACACTGTATCTAACATATGAATTGTGTTCTAAAACACTAGTAAACAGCCCGCACAAGCAACTGGAGAGGCTCCGCTACCTGACACCGGGGAGCCCCTTTCGGCCTAACAATACGCGGTGGTGTGATACTCTGCAAAATCCAAACCCATGACAGCCAGTTCGACAGTTTATTTCCAATTATTGTGTTCATCCGTCATGTGGTCTCCCTTGTTATGGCAACTACAGGATCAATAAGGAGAACGAATTGATGAATACTCTTACAGCACAACTTGGTAATAATTGTTTGCCTCACAAACATTCACGTGTGTAGATAAGGAGAAGGGTTGTTTGATTGTTGACATAGCCATCGCTGCATCTGATACGCATTCAGTGTAGAGAGTACTGATATCTCACCTGGTCATAGACGCCCATACCAGTTGACATTGCAGTGTGTTCTGTTTACTGAAATCGGATGCCATGGCAACATGCGCATCGGATTCATACTGGCATAGCGTGACGAAGCGTTCCACCTGCACAGAAAAGCGTAGAATCGGTAGCCTATCTCGTTTTGTATGCCAGTTTACAGTCTCAAACAAGCATCGGTGGCCTAGGGATTCTGGTTTTATAACGCGATCATCTGGGAGCAGAAATGCCAGCCAGAATACCACAGTCCCATGCTTCCATTCATCACTTCTTAAGGAACTTAAGTCATATTTCCTTCGGCACTATTACTCCATTGTTACTTGAGTTCCCGGTCGGTCAAATCCTGGACATCGTAATAGGTGACGTTCGGATGGAGTTTAGATAATCCAGCGTTGAACCACGGAGGTGGTCGAGCAGCTGTATGTTCGGCGGTAAGTTTTAACTGGCATAACGCCAGTTATCCTAAATAGCTCAGACAAATATTGTAACACCCTGACTCACCAGTGGCCTGTGAAATCTAGATTTCGCCTCCCTCCCCACGTGAAGTCAACTTAAGCTGAACAGCTGAGGAGCACAGTACGTCTGTTGCATTCTAATTGGGAATCAACAGTAACGCGCGCCTATTTCTAACAATACTGTCTCTCAGCAAGGCGTTTGAACATTGTACTCTTTAGCTGCGATTAAACATACTCACACAAAATGTGTCACCATTTGATGACTCGAATCTGATCACGTGGTTCGGCTTAACACTTTACTCCCCTGTTTATGTGAACTCTTGAATGTAGCCACTTGTGTTCCCTCTCAATGTAACAGTTGTCTTGAACATTCTTCCGATATCACTACTTCCACCAAGTCGTGTGTGTATAATCTGTCTTTAGTGGAATTATGCACAACGACCCAACACAATACGACCTAGCTGATCCGTATCCGGGCTAAATCGAAAGGAAAGGAAAAATAACACCCTTGAGTGTTCTTGCGGTCGCAGTCACTGAGAAATTGTCCATAGTTCAAAATGGTTCAGCAGGAGCATCTGTAATCTCACTCTTACCGTCAATGCTATCCTACCAAACAAGTGGGAAATAATCTCCGACTAATTAGCCGTTTCCCCAGCTTCTCACAAGCTTACTTTTCCAGTCTTGGGCCAATCTTATAAATTAAGGTAACTACTATGTACTTGACTCACGTGAAATTTTCCGTTCTCTCACTGGCAGATTGAATCCTGTGAACTCATGATGGACAAAGCGACAAACAGGCATCGGGGTGAGTGCGCTTTTGATCGACAGAATATGCTTATTGATTGAGAGCTAGCTTTCGTGCTTAGTTTTGTTTGATCGAGGCAACCATTTTGACAACCAACGTCTGTGACATCAGCGTGACCTCAGTTTTTCCATCGTGCACAGGGTATTCACTATCGCGTTGCGATCTGCGCTGCTTTGTGGGTCAGGGGCATGGTCTCTGTGCCCAGATGATATACAAAGACTTTCATTGGTCTTCTTTTGGACACGTCAGAAGCATTTTTCGAACATCGTATCAGTAATGTTAAAGTGCATCTGATAGTTCGTTTTTTCGGGGGAAAGTTGTTCTTCTGCTCTCGCATTCCTTTGGTCACGCTGGTCCCTATGTCAATGGACCGTCTGTCTCGCAAAATCCTTTGTCTAGCTATTCCCGGGAGGGATGGAGACAATCGAGCGACTGGCAGCTTCTGGTCTGGCAACTACGTATGATAGTTCTGCCCACTGAGTCGTTACGTGGGCAGTTTCCGTCTCCCCTTCTCCCGACTGGTGATCCGGAGACGCTCCACCAAAAGGGTTAATTACAATTAATGATATGACCCAGTAACACAGTCAATGACGCTCCTGCATCCGAGCTATTACCTCGGAGAAGCAACAATCGAAGTGTACATTTCACCAAACCACTATATCGGTTCACCTACAATGATTTGATTAGGCGGTCGCCTTCAGCACCTTTTCTTTTCCCTTCTTATCCTCCTTATCATCGATGAACGGAATTTCACGAGAAGGCAAAAATCTGCAGTGCACGGATGTTATTCGGAGAAACGATTGGTTGGTTTAAGCTCTAAATTTCCACTCCGCGCTCTCCAAATATACTAGACGCATAAAGAAGACAGTTGCAGGGGTACATGGAGGTGAATTTTGTGTACAATCCGTAAAAATATTAGGTATGTCTACACTTATTTTTTCATATGGGCCAGTGATCCTTGCTCCCCCACCCGAGTGCATACGTCGTAGCCAGAATCCAATTACAGGGACCAGGCTCTTTCGCTCACCGGTATTTTTCAGCATGTCAACAAATCTGAGTACTTACTGGTCAGCTGTGATCATATTACATGCACTGTACTATATTTCAGAGAGTCATAATATTTCACCCTTCTTCAACTGAGGTTCCTATATTACGAATGTAATAATAATATAATATATAATTTATAGTAATATAATAATAATGAATAATAAAAGTCCGTAAAGACGACCCATTGTGAGTTATACGGATGCCGCGATATGCCTGAGAAAACATGTACGTTCCAAATAACTGCCCAAAAAATGCGATGTGGCAAGGGATCACTATCCTTTCATATCGCATCACCTCTCGCGTGGTGACGTCAGTCGAATCACTCTAATCGCTGCATGCAGAAAAGCGTAAAGTGCGAACACGCGAACTTGGATGCCCTCCACTTCTCTCACCACTATCTCCCAACCGCACTCCCGCTCCATCTAACTGTCACTCTTCGGTGGACCCCGGCTGGAGCTACGTCAGTCAGTCACTTTTGTCATCCAAACTTCATTCTCCTGCTTTGTTGCGGCCCTCTTTTCTTCGGACCCCTAAGCAAACTGGTCACCAAGCTGTTATTGTGCGCGTATGCTCATCAGTTACACAATACTTGCAGAGTGAAGCGTCCACATATTTTAACTCTTATTCGATAATCACACTGCCATATTCGGTAGCGGAATATGGTAGTAAAATGGCTCTCATAGTCTAGACGAAACACTACTCATAAGGTTGCTGAAAACTCATAAACAAGGGATTCAGCTGGAATTCAGTTGAATTTCATATTAGAACGAGATTCGTTTGCAGATAAGTCTATTTTGCCGACTCTGATAGTCGTTTGAGAAGGTTTGGCATAAGCTTTCTGTTTGGAAGTTTGCCAAACCAACTAAGACGAATGAGTGTCCAGACTTTCAGTATGTAGTGGGGTGTTTCATTTCGAAAATGCCGGGCCATGACAATAACCGAGTACTGTGGGATGGGCTTACGGTCACTCGGAAGGCAACGCTCAGTGGCATTCAACCTATAGCTAACCTGAAGCCAGCAGCAATTCAGACATGACATTTAAAAATCTTTCGAAATGTCACACTCATTTGAAAATTGGTGGCTGGTTTACAGTCGTCAAGAGCAGTCGTCAAGAGGGGTTATCAACTCAGTTTCACAACATTTTGATGGCACCCATAAAACAGAGAGAACTGAAATGAATCCAGTGGAACCAAGATTTTTACCGCAAATATCTTCATCCAAGCTTTTGGCACGGATTTCGCCTCACCGGGTCATACCACGTGCCAAAATGTAGAAGGTTTGGTTAGACCAGTCATTCGACCCACTGTGGCAAGGATTTACATTTCTGGTTCACCAATTCGTCTAGTGTGAAAAATCAGGCCTTGATAAGTCTGCCTTTTCCACGGGCTAACGGTCGCACAAGTCACTTGACGGAAGTGTTGTTTGGATAAAGAGTGGTTTGCGTGTTATGCGTGGAGCTCTTTCTATAAGATAATGTGATATTCATTTCGAGCCTTCAGGTTGTGTTAGAGAAGTTAAACTTGCCAAAGCGGACGGTGGTAGAACACAACATCATAGGCTCTAAGCCAGAGTACCTACTGGTTTTTATGATATTGTATTACAACACCTTATTCAAAGGTACGGGCCATAGTTTGTGGCGCACGCAGTGTTGCTTCATATTTGCAAATTGAACTGACAAAATACACTCATTTGCAGATTCATTTGGTGTTAACGGGAGACTCAACTGAATCTCAGTTATATTACATATATATATATATATATTATATAATTATATTATATTATATTACATCATATTATATTATATTATA
>SJOL01006375.1:136355-165936 GCA_004794785.1 Opisthorchis felineus | reverse complement strand
TATTATATTGTAATTATAATTATATTCTTTAAACGAGTGTGTCGCAATGAAGACGCCTGATGTTTCAGTTGGAACGATATTTGATATATCGAAATAACACTTTGTGAATGAGTGCCTTTCGCCAATCGCACACAAATTCGGTAGTCAAGTAGAACCTGAAATTGACGGAAACTCGGAAATTAAGCCTACCTGATGAGCCTCAAGAAGGGTGAAACCAATAGTTGGCTGCCGAATTTTTGGGCAACTTTGTAAGTGGCATGTTATATCACGCTCTCAGAATTATTATTAGACCGTACCCTAAGTATTCTGATCTTAGCCCCCCATGTGCTCGGGCGTCGTAGCGTACTGGCGTTCGACATTTGTGGCAGCCCTCTCCCGGACATAGTTGTGAGGCTTGGTGGTGGAAGATGAATGTCATCCATTGAGACTGATGAAAGCTTCATGCGTAACAGCTGCACCGTTCTTGAATTTCTTAACCAATGTCACGCCTTGGCAACGTAAGCATTTCTTCCTGTTTTATTGTTGCTTGTAGGCTGGATAGGTACTCCAGGTTCGTGGGGTCTTTGAAACTGAAATCGATACCTTCAATTAGCATGTCATCGTCTGTCCCTGAGCTGTCTTTTGGAGAGATGCTTTATCCAAGATTTGTTATTATCCTTCTGCTGGTACTCGTAGCATCTGAGTGGGTAATACATAGCATAAGCTTTTTATTGTTGGTTCCTTTTAGCTTTACTGTATTCATTCCATGTATTTTTGAAGTCTTTTTCTGACAATTGTGTGAAAATAATTAATATGAAAATCGCATGAAATTTCGGGTGTGGGCTACAAATAAGCGAGGATACCCTGAACAGTTTAGTTGTGTTGATTTTTGGTTGACGCATTCCGTGAAACTTTCGTCGAAAGATGAATAGCAATTTTTACTTTTTCACGTGATACGGTCAGCTTATCGCCAAAATGACTTACAGTCCGAAATGACCGTATCAACTTACGTTGTAATGTACGTGAGTAATAAATATATTTGTGAACATCCTGTACGATTCCAAAGGGCAACTGAAACTGCACTAGTAATACTTATGATTGTGTGGTTAAAACCCTTGGATCTTATCCAGCCGTCGCAATGAGGACAGGCAGACTACAGAATTAAGGTGCTACCGATTTTTGTGAAAAGAACCCCTCTTTTACTTATCACTGGATTATGTGGTTAATATACTCTATGTAAATAGGGTATGGGTTCGATCACATAACTCGTTCAATTCTGATATCCGACAGTCCCTACGTATTGTTTGCATCGCCATATGGTTGAGTGAGTCGCGTACCGTTTGAACCGAATCTTTTCTTGGACTAGTATGGTCTAACCGATCGACTACTTAGCAGGAAACGCACTGAGATCCGTCAAATTTCTCAGCTGCCTTCACAGCTTGTTTGGGACAAGAAATCTCTATACTAACCATTGCATAACAGTTTTTTATGCATCTTTCTGAATTGTTCATCTGAACAACCGTCTGTACGGATTTGAGCTGTGTTCTTGACAAGGATGTGCACTGTGTTTCCTTCCTCCGGCCACCCAGAAATTGTCCGGAAGCTTAAACTGAAGATAAGATCAGAGCCTGGGTACATTTTTGACCGCAATCTACGAGTACTAATTTTTTTCCTCACCAAAGCACTCGGCACAAATGCGCTGTGAGATGTGAATCCTGTGGTATACGGTAGATTGTCGAACAAGAAGTTGACTGCTGGAGTGTTTTGCGAAAATGTAAACCAAAGTACTGTCGGCAGACGTGTTGCTGAGCAATGTTTCGCTTTTGACACAGGAGCTTCGTCAGGTCACGTCACTATATTACAAGTTTGGTTGGGTTTTGAGGAATACAGAGAATCAGTCATCAAAACGTCTTATTGACAGTTCGCTTAATCAGTGTTAGGTGTCTGCTGTGAGGGTTTTTCGCCAGTTAGTTTGGGTGAATCGAGGTTGCGTTGGAAAACTGGGGGGAATAGCTTATGCAACTTTGGACCGAATTCGGGTTTTGGGACGGAAGCGGGGATGCTTCGAGTGCAATTGGTCACACGGTCTTAAAGTTCAGGTAGTCTGTAGCTCCGAATGTTGCACTAAATACATTAAAACAGGTAAATAGTATCGTGATTACGAAGACGGATAGAGATGAGGCCACGGCGAATGAAAGTGACTATATACAAAAGGTTAAGCAACACCTGGCCGATGGACCATATTGCAGATTAGCAGTGGCATTATTGAGTCGATGATGAATAAGTGTACGATTGAAGATCTGCAGTTAATTATTTGCGGCAAACTAAGTGGTATTGGTTGTATCCGAAAATTTCAATGCAACCAGGACTTTACAGGTCTCCAAAAATCCATAGGGCAGATGTGCCAATAACACCAATAGTGGGCAGCCTAGATTCGTCACCACACAATCTAGGTGTATATTACCGACAATTTGAGAATCACTTTCATGGAAATCAACCACATATTAGGAATGCACACGGTTTTAGTGATAAAGGGTTTCCTTTGAGGAAGACTGGGCTCTGGTAAGTTTTGTCTTTGACTGGACGTATAACAGCGTCCGTAGGATGGACGCTTTGGGAGCAGACGAACGGTTGTTACAGGCAGACGAAACTGCAGGAATGAACTAAGGACTCAGTAGATGGAATAGCTGAGGGCATAAACGTACGCCTGATCGCCCTGTTGTTGTGCACTCCTAAGAACAAGGTTTAGCAATGTATCTCCAGTTTCTCCGGCTTCAGAAAATGTCTATGTGGAAGTCATTGAACAGAAGGCTTTGACAGGATACGACTGCCTTCCGGGAGTCTTTTTGGTCTTATGTAGATTGAATCTTTGTGCTGATCGAACTTGATATGGTCAGTACTTTCCACGAGTATCACAATACTTTGAGTCCATACAAATTTTGGTATGAAGATAGAGTCCACTTCAGACACACTACCTTTCTTGGACTGTGTGACACAAGAGAGGCGCGAAGCTGAAAACTACCACTTAACAGTGACCAACATATGCAAACAATAAACAGGAGGACATTACCGAAGCCAAGAGGAAATTTGTATCCAATGATGAAGAGCTGTCCTGAATTACTCCTCGGTCCATTTCAAATCGGCATGCGTTAGCATCGTCTCATGGATGTTTGATCGAGTCAGAGCGCTGTGTACTGAAGAAGCAGTCTGAACTGTGGTCCAAAAACACAGGAACAAGCTTAAAGAAAGTGGGTACCCACTGAGTTAGATTAAGCGGCGATTAATGTAGTTACTGTTCCCAGTAAGAAATTATTTGGCACAACTGTCGCTGCATATAGGTCAGAAACGTCTGGGTTTATTCGGAAGTTGCTAAACACGGTCAGCATCAAAGTACCGTTCCAGGAAGCAAAACGTGTTGCGCCTAATATTGGTGCAAGTGAGGGATTTCCTCCCAGTTGAAAAAAAAAACTTGGGACTGCGTATTTGAAGATGAATGCATCGAGTGAACTAGGGTCTACGTTGTACTGACAGCCAGGCAATTGCGAACCAGAATTGGTGGGTACCAGGCAAGAATAAACAAACCACCAACAACTACAGATGAATATCAGACGCTGGTCAGAGATTTGAAGACAGCGCATGCATCAGACACGGGATACAGAATGGATTTTGATAATGTGGAAGTTTTAAGTCAGGGCTTACGATCCCCACCATAGCGGAGGACATCGCCATGTATCTCAGTGTAAACATAGGAATAAGACCTAGATTATGTATGGGGGCGATTGTGGATTACCCCAGTTTACACGTGGCAGTGTGCAATTATTAGTCCAGGAGGGTCATTAGCAAATGCGATTTAGATCTAAGGTAGGAAACCGAACCCGAAAATCTCCGATAGTCCTTTCTGCTAACCCACTTGTCTTAACCCTAACTTACTAATACAGGCCACCAAAATTGGGGACGACATTCAAGAGGAATCCCTGAGCAGGCAGACCCACAAACCTGGTGAAAACTGTTCCCCTCGACCCTTCGTTGCAACCGTTACTCTCACACAATAATTGGCAAAAACACGGGCTACATCTAAAATTGATTGAGCGTGCTGTCTGTAAGACACCTTGCCGACTGGCTCTCCGTATGCGTTAAAACTCGACTGTCCTTGTAACTTAGTCACTTGACCTGACGAAACTTTTCTATAAAAAAACAGAATGTCGCCCAGCAATAACTGCGAATTGTTTTTCAAACCTTTCCGAGACGTTCACCAGTCTTTTGACGAGTCCATATCTGTCCCTCGATTGCTGTCGGAATTGTTTGTTTCCACCGTCAGAACTGAAGTCGTAGATTTATATCAACCCGCACATTGCCGGCTACTCAGTCAACCACCAGATTGATCGTTTACGCCTGATAGGGTTAGCTTATGATCGTAGTCGGAGTTACCTAAATACCAGCCCGTTATGCTCCACCAGGCCACCTAGCCATTTTTTGTTGTTGTCACTTTGGCTTACGTTCACTGAATGCCGCTAACAATCTTCAGTGCTTCTCTCAGTACCAATTATCAATCGAAATCGATCACCGTACAAAGGGGTGAAATATTACCTAATACCCACGTCAGGTGTACCCTGACGTGTCTATCGGAGTTTGCCGTCTAATTTATGCATGCGTACTTCTATGCTGACCATCAGACTATGGCCCACTGGCAGATTGAGTGTGCTTGTATGTCCGTGTATGTCTGTTGATCTCGATGCCCGCTGTCAATCTGCCCACATTCTAGTCTATCTATTTACCTGTCTGTCTCTCGTCGTCACGACGACAGACAAAAGGGCGGGATTCGGGTCTGCGACCAGGAGAGTGCTGAATTTTTGTGAACAACAGCAGCAACCATTTTGAGTGTTGATCCTTTGATGGGTGTCCACGTCACCAACCGCTGTGCTCCATACCAGAGGCTCCATCCTACCGCTCGCATATTGTCTGATCATCCAGTTGAGATAAACTGGCAGTGTAATTGTTGTGAACCTTCTAAAAAATGCACACTCTTCACTAGTGTACGAGCTTAGTGACCCAATGAATAAAGGCATCATGTACGGTAGACCCTGTGCAGTGCAGTCCGATGAAGTTGGCTTTGCTTGAGTCAACCTATCTGATTCAGCACTCCAGAGGTGGAATTGCTGAATACAGTATCGAGCGATAAACATGAGCTTCAGATTAATTATCCGATAGCCCACTTACATCATGTGCTGCAACGCAATGACTTAGCTGAGCCAAGATTGGACCCAGTCGTTGTGCGAATTGGCTCGAGAGAAATTTATCGTTCACGCCCTACTGGGTACAGGGAGCCAAAGTACATCGAGGTTTTGGTGTGCCTCAGCCATCGTGACACTACCAACCATCACCATTTTCGCGGTTCCAACTACTTGCTCATTTTGTGTTAGGTTTGAGAGTTTCGGCATTTTGATCGGCCTTTCTAGAAAATAAATAAATCTTTAGTCGACGGATCGTGCTGTGAGCAAGCTAGTTCTTATAGGTGCCACTACAAATATGACGTTAGGTATGTATCGACCCTGTCCACTCGGTCTCACACCGCCTCCCTACACAGTGCGATCAATGGATCCTGATGAAACTGGCTGAGTTATTGCTTGCTGAAATTCACCGCCTTGTACTAGGAGCAGGGACTTGCACCGGAGTAGTTTAATTCCATCTGGTTACTGTTGCTGTTGATCTTGGTAGGCATAGAGACGGACTTTTGGCGATTCTAAAGACTATTTTTAACCGTAGACTTTATACTGGACCCAAGCCGAAGGTCCTAACCGAGCTACGATCCAAAACTCATCAACGTTCCTTCAAGCGCGATCCCAAGGACAACCATATTATATCAGATGCGTTGTCTTTCACAAACCAAGTCCCTCGTTTAGTATGCGTTGATATACCCCTGTATTTTTCATCAGGTTTCTTTATATTTTTCTCAAAACATCCCGATAGGAGTTTAACAATGCCGTCATTTTAAGGTATCCTTGGTTTTGGAATTGCATTGCCTAGTGTCTAATACTTCTTTATTTTCCTGCCGAGACTTTTATTCTGAACACCAGGGGCAAATTTTTGTGTTTAAAAGAGAAAGCGACTAAGAACATGGAAAACAGCTGTGATTGTGAAGTTTGGCTGTCTGTTTTCGAGCGTATAGTGTGTGGGTCTACAAAAGTGTATCTTTCCCCGACCTCAAATGATCTACGTCAACCGACTCATACTTGTTATAGGTGACTTCGGTCACCTGCCAACTCTCCAATAGTTTATCAGTTGAGCGTTCCGGTCTGTTAAATTCATAATCTCGCACAACATTTGTACACTGTTGAGCAACTAAAGCAGCAGGATGTATCCTGTATAAGTATTTCCAACAATGTTCTTTTTCTATCGTCCATTTTTGTCGGTTCACGTTTCACAGACATCAGCTGTTTCCGGTTTCCACCCAAATTTACCCCAGCCACTTGTCGGTTAGTCAGCAGACCTTTTGTTATGATCCCACAGCGAGGGTTTAACGCGTTTTGATTTGTTCCTCTTCCAATAACAAATCACTGCCATAGACTTGCAGATAAAACTTCCTAACTGTGCTGGCAGTCACCAGTCGTCACAGAAATATTCGTCAGGTTCATTCTGTCCCTCTCAGTGGAAGATTTGTGAAACCAAGGAAACATGACGGTCCGAAACGCTTGCCGACCCTCGTTTTCTAACACTCCATAATTTTTTGTTACTTTTAGGCTTTGGATTTGTCACCTTCGAATCAGAGGAAACCGCGGAGAAAGTTTGTGAAATTCATTTCCATGACCTACACAACAAAATGGTAGGTGTTTTTATTTATATTTATGTTAGTTTTTCCTACAAGTCGTGGTTCAGCAGAAGTGTATAGCTTAGACCGTAAGCTGATGTTATCCCCTGGTTTTCTGGTGTGCAAGACAAGGAAACNATATATATATATATAGTTTGTGTGTATGTGAATCGCCACATTTTTTCAACGAAGCCCCCACACGTCTTTCCCTGTAGCATGGTGTTCTACCTTAGTTCCACTGCATGCACACATGTTTGGTTTCTGTTCGCTCAAACATGGTTGCGACACCTGGTCCAAAAAATAGCTGCCGTACATCGTTGCAGAAAATTGGGATTGTGATTGGTCCTGTATCGATCGGGTTGCATGATAACCTGTTTAGTTGGAGTTTGTTTCAGGACCCGTCTTCTGGCTCTCCTGTTTTATCGATTATGGTGAGTGCGACCCTGTCGAGAAGACCATAGATAATCACTGGTCGTCGTTATATGCTACCGTGCAATACATTCAAGGACTTTCAGAACCTAGTCTTTTGCTCTTTTGGTTCCATGTCTCACTCGGGAGTTTTTCTTATGTTGCGGACGCCAAGGTATAGCAAGAAATAGTAAGCTGTCAACAGCTCCGTTTTCGATTGATGCGGAGGGTGATCGCGATCATGAAGGGTTACATCTTCCCGAAAAACAGGTCATTCTAAATGGGATAGAGAATTCGATATTCTTTGCCACCTAGCATTGTCATTCAGATATAAACACAGCAAAATGAAGTATACTCATAGCTTCCGACATTCAAGTTGTCACAGTACTGTACACGCGCAGAAACTCCCCCCTGGTGTTCGCCTCAACCGCTCTTGTTCAGTCATTATCCTCATTCTGTTCGTGATCTGTTTCCATCCCCGAATCGAACTTCGGTCATAGCTTTTCACACCTTAGATCTTACGTCGATCTAGTCGATGCAAAACTAGACAGGTTGGCGAAATACACTCATTTACATACCGATCTGGTTTTTATGGGAGACTTACCTGAATTCCAGCTGAATCTCTCGTTTATGATGATCTTAGGCGACTGAATGTGCTTCATCAGACCGCCACATGTTTCTTTTGGGATGTGCCCAGTAGCATATCCTTGTTACAGTACCGTATTGCTTGGTGTTCGTATCAACTGCTCAATCGTGATTCACTCCTTTCGGGCTTCTTGTCCAATTATCAACCAGGAAAATACTGCTCCAATCTCGCGAACAGCGCGGTTTGCGTGCTACAAGACGGATATAAATTGTTAGCCAGGCGCAAGAGCGATTGTGACTCTTGTTGAGACCAACGGGCCCCGGAGTATTCCACTCGGCCAAGCTTATCTGCATTGTGCTGGGTGGGACGTGCATGCCGGCGATGTTGACTCTGGCCAATCTTCGTCGGAAAAAGGCGGGAACAATCAGCGCAGGCCAATTGGGCGACCATGTTCGTACCAACACTTTCATTGTTGTGAACTCGATGGTGGGCTACCAAGCCAGCTTTCGATTTGCAGCACTTGCCACATTCCTCACAGTGAGCCCCACGAGTCTCTCCTGTGTACTGGTTGGAACTGGTGCGGAGGCGCCAGGTGATTCGTAGTGTACATTGTCGAAAGTAACCAGCACATTGAAACCAAACAGAGTGGTTAGCCCTGTCTGGAGTTGCTGAACTCTTAGCTCACCCAGACTGACGTCCAGGCTCCCCAGTCGGCACCACGAGGAGGTGGTTCAGCTCGCCGACGGAACGCACTACTTATTAGGTTGCTGAGAACTTTTCGATAGCCCACGACCGGTTCTATCCTTGTTGCGACTTGTCATAAACGGGAGATTCAACTGAGATTTAGTCGGGTATCCCGTTAACACCACCATCATTTACAAATGAATCTATTTTGCCAAGAAAAGAAATACGGTCAGCACCTAAGATGCAAATAGAGCCTTTAGTCGGTTGGTATCTCCCGGTCCGTTTAGGTCAAGACAGACCGGATTATAGAGTCCGTTGATATTGCACCTACCTCACGCGGTCTCGTTTTACTGACCCACGGACATTCACAAACGTCTGATCGTCTGGTCACGAAAACCACATGATCTCGCGATGCAAAGGTGACGATTGTCTAACGTTCAGGTTCTATCGGACGACGCAGACGCATCGTTTGCACCGTATGGGCCATTGCACAACAGCACTGTGCCATCGAGGCTGACTGTATCAACCGAATTGTCTCGCACGGAAAAAGAACGTAATCGGAATCAGTGGGGCGGAACCAGTGAAGCTCACTATCTCGGGAGTTAGAGCAACGGAGAAGGTGGTGGTGGTACTGGGACGACATAAGATCAGGATGTAAGATTGACATTAAGGCACTGACGGATTGCATGTCAGTCAACCAAACGATTACATGTTGGATCATCAACTTCAACAGAAACTACTTTGCACAGATCATAACTGATGAAAGAAATCCTTGTCAGATAGAGGTTTTGCATTCCTTGAAGGCATTTCCCCATCTTTCGAAAGATAGTATACTGTTCTAACCATACTGTTTTCATGATATGCACACACTCTATGCCCTGCGCCACAGAGTCATCTGGTTGAGAACGGGAACCACGGCTTCACGGGAACACTCGGGCCGTTGAGAGTCCTCATGCAGTTCACCATCCCTCATAAACGCTTCGAGTCAATTAACTCCGTTTTGAGGTTAACGGAAGAACAAAGTTACTGGACGAAATCCATTGATGACAAGATTGAACGGAGTGTCCGCCGATGTTCTGTTTGTACAAATGAATTCAATCCACACGGTTAGACAAAACCGACTATAAAATGTTTTATGTTATGTCACGACGCCTGACCACGGTCTTGTTCCTCAGTTGGGTCCATTCTTGTGGACGTCGTCCTGAAGCACTTATCTGTGGGAAGAAGCCGAAAGGAATGAGTATCAGTGCAGAAGCATTGCCTACCAGTCACATTACTTGAGAAGAAGACAGACCTGACGACGTTCCTTTGCGTTAATCCTGTATTGGACACGAGAAGCCCTGTACTGGCGTGTACTGGAACCGGCCAGAAAATTGGACTTGGATGACTTGGCACTTAAATGAAAACACTGCTTCATCTGTGAATGACAGAAAGCATATGCTTTTGTCCACGTCGAAACTATACAAAAACCACGTATAAAACGCAGGCCGCTTTTCGGGTTCACCAATGCGTAACTAGTGCAACCGGAATTCATCCAAGCGACAGCACCCACTTTCAAAAGCTACTGAACGGCATATGGCGAGGTGTGGAACTGCTGTGCGATGCTCCATATCTTGCCTTCTGACCTCGCTGAGACTTCTCGGATAACCGAATAAATCGAAATTTTATGTCAATTCGTGCGATCTACTGGTCTTGGTATCCCGTGCGCTCCCAGTCCTCCGGACTTTGTAGCACAGTCTCAATACGTACCGTCCTGACAACAACCGAACAACCGCATTTAAGACTTTAAATCATCACACAGCAGCCTCGACGTTGTGTCCACACTCGCAACAGAGCACAGCAACACTCAGTTGTTGGTCGATAGCATACTCGCCTTTTTCAGCATGAACGGTTGAACGCACCAGAGTTATCTGCTCCTATTCCATTCCAGCGCCGAAACTTGTCATCCAGTTCACATAGCCGACATTCTGCTTGTCTAAACTGCCCACAAGCCAGAAAGTGCGCGTGTCCAAATCGAGTTTACCCACAAGCCAATTTAAAAACAACTTAGACGCATATTACTCATAAAATGAGGAAACACTGGTAATAACACTTGTGAGCAAATAGACAACCATAACTTGCGGGATATAGTCCCGTCAAGCTCACATGCGATGCGTGCAACTCATGAGTGTATTACGCGATGAGGTTAAGAAAACACCGCAATATATCTCTCCCACTTTAGTCGACCCCCTTATTCAGTCCATTTATGTTGCTTCATTCAATAGGAGAGTCAGGAAATCATAAATTTCGACTTCGGATATCTGGAAATAAGCTAATCCCTACACTTAGGAATTTTATACTCAGTGACCTCGATAAAACCGGAGCCTTCAATTATGTTCGCGTTAGAAAGTCATATTATTGTGTTGTGAATGACTGCCGGCACATCTGACAATGTATTACTATGAGACATTATTTCTTGTGCTTTCTCCTGTCGGGCTTATGGTTTACGTCTGTCTTCCGAATAGCAATCGAAAGCATTGGCTGGAAGAACGAAATAACCTGCATGACGATACTCATTCATTCATTAAGGGAAGTAGGAAAAATTCAGGTGACGGATCCCAGATTCGGCCCGCACATCCGCCAGCCGATCTTACCTCACTACATCAGAGGACTACGGTTAGGAGTTATTAATGGTTCAAATGATCCGGTGAGCCTCTTACTCTTTGGAGGTACTGATGGTCACATGATGCTGTTCGTTCGCCTCTGTCATGTGACAGTTTTTGAGCCAGTCATTTACTTGAGTTTGGTTAGTGGGTGAATCGATTTTCTTGGAACTCGGTTCATGAACTTCACTAAACAATGAATCCTTTTCACACTGCCGATCACATCGATCAGCTGAGAGGTCTACACTCACCTGTAGGGCATGAGTGTCCACGTTTGTTTGATTGGTCAATAGATATACCTTAACACATGGATGCTTGCACGGTCCCATCATAAGCCCAGTCAGCCGAGTCAGTCGAATTTATCCCTTTGTACTGTCTAATTCCGAACTCCCATCCTTGTTCTAGGTTGAGGCGAAGAAAGCGGTTCCGAAAGAGGTGATGAGCTCTAGCAATTCGCTGCTCAAACAGCGGAGTCCTTTCCTCCGGCCACAATTACGTGAGTTGTGACGTTAATGCTTCCGTATACCATATACCGCCTATTACCACACATAGACTTTTCTTAATAAACACCAATTTGTTGTTGTCTCACTACGAACCCTATTTGTTTGTGTCTCCTACTTGGCTTTTCTTTCTTTTCTTCCCTCTCTCTATTCACTTCATGTCCATAGTCATCCCAGTCAGCCTGCTCGACTCAAATCTAGATATATCCAGTCAGCTTGCATGCCTAACGACCCATGAGGGTGAAAGCGGTGAGCAACTGTTTGTCCGTTGACGAGTGTGTGTCTGTGTGTCAGTGTGCGTGTGGTGATTTAGAAGTCAGCCCTGCAAGCAAACTTGAATCCAACCATGAGCAATATTTTTGTCTTCTTCAGACAACTGTGTTTTGTATCGAGGAAACATTTTACTGGACACGCGCTTTCGTTTTTTGAGTGGTTTTACTCCGCACCGATCCCTCAAAATCTGTGTCATATCAAGGGATAAAATCTCGGTCGAACTAAATAATTTCAGTGAAGTCAAAACAGGTTCCGCTTCGTCGACCGTACGGTTTCAGTCAGTTTCGCTGCCCACTTTTTCTGCACTCCCAATTTAAAGAAACTCAGAAAAGAATAGAAGATTTCGAACAGGATTCTGACGCATTGTCTCTGAGCATCGCACTACGATTTGTCTCGGTTGCTATGACTGGCTATGTTTTTATTATTTTCGACAAAAAATTCGGGCTTAGCGATTATCTACACCGAAAGGCAGACGACGTCACTGTTCGGAGGTGTGAATGAAGAAGCAGAGGGAAACGAAAGTAGCATCGTAAATTGAACGATCAACAAACGACGTACAAAAATGTGGGGAGGGGTTCCGAAGCTGCAAAACTCGCAGACATCTTATCACGCCTTGGAAGCACCATGATTGACTTCCTGAAGGTGGCGGATGCACCACTATCTGTTCAAATACCAAAGAGGAAGAACCTGATGAACCCAAACGCAATTAGCGAGGCAAAGCAGTTCACCGGTACTTGCAACAACCGATGGCAACCTTCGTTCTTTACATCATACCCTTCATCACCATTATGGTGACTTGATGGAACGCCGCCTAGAATAGGGTTTAGTCCTATCCCTTACTGTTTACCTCATGCATCCGCTTCACTTAAGTAATTAGACCAGTGAGCTACCCTATTTTTGTGAGTGCGCTATGACTTCGCGTCTTCTAAGTGGGTCATGCACACATTTTCTCCGGAAATTTGGACGGATAACCGAACGCCTGTAATTCTTCCCACTTGTGAGGGAGTATTCGTTGTCAAATTTCACCAGTGCGCCTCGCCTCAAGATTTGTTTTAAAAAATCGGATCCAACTACCCTGAGATCTATCCGAAATCGTCTCAGAGTGTACTAAGTCAACCACCTTCGGTGAGGGACAACGAGCCGGAACGCTGGTATGCAACATGTGTCTCTAGAAGCCATTTGCTATCCAACTGTGGCATCAGGTGCTGGGATATCTATTCCAGTTAGTTACTGCGTTTAGTTGGACTCCAAACTAAGTGTCCAGTAATGTCATTCCACGTATCACATGGTTGTGACTTAAGTAAACTCTTATGTGTGCTTCGCATATAACTACAGGTTTTAGAAAGCCCCATACGATACTTTCAGTGCATCACGAACCACCTTACTCAGCTTAGCCTCGAAACTTAGGTTTCCCTGCTGTGCTCACAGCACTGAGCTCATCCATGTGCATAGGAAACTGGGGTGATTGTTTGTCTCAGAGTATGCATTATCGAAGTCAACAGGAGTAACCAAGTGAATTTTACGGTTAGAGTGATTCCAAAGCATGTGGTACGATAGATAGTTGATACAACGCTTCTGAGCACCGCGGAAAATGGGAATGCAAGCCCTTATTCTCAATGAGCAATGGATGACGGGAAGTTCTAATTGTTGGGCGTACTATCAAAAACTTTGAGTGCGTGCGTTATCTGTCTAATCTCCCAAGCTCACTTCGCTGCGCCTCTGGTGGCTAAGCTTACGTTCACACCCTCACACATTTGTGCATTTGACTACCCTTCCTCGCTCTCAGAAACTGTTTCCTATAAAACCTAATTTACGGTGTCAAATTAATAGAACTTGCATGCATCGTATTTCGAATTTTGATCCCGACTGCCTTGCACGTGATTTGCCGTTTCCCTCGCCGCTCTGCCCTTCGTGTCAGCGTGTCTGCAATTGTGTTGCCTTGTGTGCGTGTGAGCATGTGCGTGAGTGTGTGCGCAGTCATCGTGTTTTCTTGTGGCGTTCATTTACATCGAGTGTCGAACGGCATCCTGATAGCAATTCTACTGCATGACTGCGGCTATACTCACAGTTTATTACCTGGTTTCAGGTTGCCTGTGAAGGAAGATTGATTACGCGATATCCTAAAAAAATGGGTAGGATAGAGCATAGTGGTGTACATAATGGGAATGAAGTCGTCGTAACATAACTTCTCTGATATTTACGTGCGGTTAATGGAGCTCAGAGCGTGTGCCGATGACCCTAACTTATCCAGGCGTCTCCACTGAATTCGTGAAAACCGAAGTGCTATTGAACTACGATCTTACAACGGCTTACAATCATTGAACCGAAATCAAACGGAGAATCGCACAATCACACTGAAGAACTGGCTCACTACTCAACCAGAACTACATATGACGGTCACGTAAACTATTCCCGACTTGATCACCCGACAACACTGGCCTGAAACAGTGGCTTGATTTAAATTATGATTAGTATTTGTCCCATGGTTCACTTTATACGTCTTGTCAAAATACAAGCCTCACAGGCGCTTTAGCAAGTTCGCGGATCCGAACAAATAACAGACAGATGGGAGGTAGAAAATGCCACCTTGTACCGCAGTATGGCTTCGAGAATCTCTTCAACCTTATAGAGCTGTCTTATGTCCCTCGCACAGTCAATCGGTTTGTCTTCAGTTCCTACGAGAAAACAAACAATAAGCTAATTGTTGAGTGAAGCATGGGTTCGACAATCCCTAATATCAAAAGGAAGACTTGGGTTCGAAATTCTAAGGTACTATTTGCCCACGGGTAGGCAAATTTGTACAACAGACCCAAAGTGTCCACGTTCGTTGCGTCAACAAGTGCACAAGTCTGTCACTGACCGGCACAGTGCAGTGTCAACGTCCGCACACCAAACAACGGTGAGCGGAATGTTAGCTTAGCAGTGTGGGTTGCTGTCGTCGCTTCCGACGACAGTTTCGTGATTCTGATTTGCGGTGCGATCACACGGAACTCATGAGGCAAGGCAAGCTGAGCAAACGGGACACGAACGTGCATGGGTAAGTTGCTGCGTACATTCACACACAGACACAATTGTTAATACACAGGTGTCGGACGGGACGGCCTTTTCGGCAAGGTGAGTGGTGGGTACAAATGAACGAAACAAGTGGAGGTTAAAAGTACATGGGCGGCGTGAGCAAATGAATGGGGGAATTATAATGAGGTCAAGTTAGATTCAATACTGATATGGAATTTAAGGGCCTTCCTTAATGCAGTGTCCCTTATTCAGGAGCTTTACGGTATTACTGAGTGCGGCGACACGGGAATCCACTTGAAGTGTTCAGGTGCTGACAGTCAGCTTCTTCAGTGCCAAGGAGTGTTAGGCCTCCGTAATCATACAGTGGTAGGGAGTAAAGGAAACCAACTGTTGAGGTTTCCGATACGGAACTTTGAGTGACGCGTAGGTTTGACGATCCCGAATATCAAAAGGAAGAATTGGGTTCGACAGTCTACGGTACTGTTTACATAAAGGTAAGCAAGGTTATACAACAGTCCACGTTCGTGGCGCCAACAAGTGCACAAGTCTGTCACCGACCGGCACAGTGCAGTGTCAACGTCCGCAAATGTTGGCTCAGTGGTGGGGGTTGTGGTTTTTTCTTCCGGTGATGGTCTTGTGATTGTGATTTGTCGTGCGATCACACGGAAGTCATGACAGAACGAGTCAGGACAGGCTCGCAAATGGGGCACGAACACGCATGGGTAAGTAGGTCAGCTGCACACATTCATAAACATTCATTCACATGCTAATATATCAGTGTCGGACGGCACGGCCTTTGCGCCGAGGCCAATGGCGGGTATAGATTAGCAAAACAAGTGGAGATCAAAGGTACATAGACGGAGTGAGCAAATGAATGGGGGAGTTATCATGGGGTTCAATATCATGGGGATTCAATACCAACATAATGCACGCCCTCCGCAAGCACAGCCCTGAACTAGAGAACTACTTTCGATATGAGCATTTTTGCAGCACAGACTGTTTTGCCCCACTGAAACAGGCACCGAAACAAATGTCCCAGAACTACACTGGGAACGCATTCCTAAACTGAACTGGCATAGGGGATATGCCACCATCATTCTGTAAAACAAATGGTGAAATACTTTTCAACATGGAACTAACTCCTTGATCGTCCTGTAATCATACCCAACATTGTTCGAGTACAACTGACTTAGTATCGTGTCATAAGCAATGGTTGAACTTGTTGGAATTGCGTCACTCTTAAATTGTTCCCATGCCTCGACATACTTATTCTTGTTGGTCATGGATATTTTAGGAACCATTCAAGCTAGAGCAAGCGAATCTATTCATACGGGATCATTCACAGTTGCCTTACACATGTGCCACAGAGTCGACCAAACTCGCCCACTTATGAGCTCACATCCTGTTTACGCGTTAATACCATTTCTGAAAAAGGGCCAAACTGGGGCCGAGTACTTCTCATTTATTCTAGAATGTAAACACGTCATTCATGTTAAAAGCAGAATGACATGGACTCAGATTAGTTGAAAGCGCTCTGCTTTGTACCTGTTTAAACGGAAATCAAGAGGTGTTTCTTCGTGTAACCGCTCTGTTCGAGACAGCATTTATGCTTATGGGAACTTACTAATATTTTATACATTATATATATATATATATATATATATATATATATGTGACGACCGTCACATTCACCGTCATACTTTGCGTGGAGTAAACCAGTGTATCCAAAACACTCCGTTGGATGAAATCCAACAACATTAGCCTTTTCACTCGATGTTGCTGACTTACACCCGTGATTAGAACCCGAGAGTATCCTTTTCTTGTCTGTGTGTGAGCACACTTTGTACATTTATAACCAATAGAAGCGCCTTACTAACAAGATATCATGGTTCTGCTGTGCATGTACTTTATTGCGAGTAACTGGATCATTTAAATGTTTGGTGTTTTGTCTATTTGTGTGTGCTCCACTTGTGTCATTTCCGGTACTTCCAAATCACCATTCGCTCAGTCTCTGGCCTATCAATGTCTTATCTAAAAGCACAGTGCGCATGACCTCTGGAATTTCTCTCTGTTACGTGCTAGTAAACGATATCAAACGATGAGAATTCGTTAACACGAATTCAAGATGAACCAACATGATTACACTCATTTCACTTTCGTTTGCAGAGCTACCTGACGTTTAATGTTTCAGTATCAGTATTCCACTCACGTTTGCTCTTTTTTTGTTTCAGCCTCGTTTTTGCCCGTTTCTTTAAACGGTGCAGCTGCAGCAGCCGCGACCTACACTCTCACGGCCACGTCGCCAGTCACAGCCCGACAACCTAGCGCCACCTACGCCTACCTACCTGGGTATTATCTGTCGCCAGGTGAGTGCCCGTTGTCACAACCGCTGTCGGTGTTCCTACCGCCACCCGCTCTGCTACCCCCCTACACGAACATGATTTCAATGACATGAGAGAGCGGGAGAAAGAGGTGGACGGCGTGCGATGGAGGAAACCGCCTGTGCGTCAACCGAGGTGTACATCCGAATATTTAAGCCTAAAGGACATTTTGTAGCTACCAGTTCTCAACCTGAAACACGTATAAACGCTCCGGCAAATAACAGCCGTGTTCGTCTCAATCCTCATTCGATATTAAGCGCCATAACTGGGGCCTATATCTCAGTCAGTCATTGATCTGAATTATGTATTTCCTGAGATTGCATGTTACACCGCTACTATTGCCGCTACTCGTCACTACCTGTTGTCCTAAGTATCCTGTGTGTAGCCATCGTGATGTTTTCTTTTTCATCTTTTTGCCGTATTTTAATCGACGCCTCTCGTATACGTATATATTCCAACCCCATTCCCTTCGACTGTCGTGTTATATACCATGCACGTTGGTGTGTTTCCGTCTTTCTTGAACGTTCTTTTCAGTTTTATGGTTTCCAATTTCGTCTGTGGTCTTCCATTTGTGCGCCGTTTGCCTTTTTCATTCTCTTATATTGCTGGCTCCCCGAACCGTGCCATCCCTCTCTCCCATCTCCGTTCACCCGACTCCCAACCCCACACGCGTGATATGAATCAAACTAATTTTTACCTTGCTCAGCTGATCCGATCTGTGTGGTTCTATTCTTATTTCGCCTTGTTCCACCCGAAAGCTATGCTTGTCCAGGACAAACCCAAGATTTGAGTCAGTTCAGTATTCTTATCTATGAAGATCCTTTGGACAGAATGGACCTGGATCGAACACAGCCTCGTCTATTTAACGGGACCATCGGCCGTACATTTGTTATGCGTGTCCAATTATTATCACGTATATTTATACATGTATACATATTCAGCATGAGTTTCACTGTGTTCACCTTCCCTATCTGCTTTTTATTTGAAAAGGAGTTTGGAGACATGTTATTTTGATGTTTTCTCTAGTCGCGTTTTTCGTTCACCTCGGCAGGCAAGCAAAATATAAATTCACAAGATCGAAAACGATGCTGTGCACACATGATAAATACGAGTTGCCGCTAATTTTGAGCAACGTCAACAAAAGACTTACTGCGGTTTTAGAAACCACTCCGGCAATTGTATGACATTTTTCTTCAACAGCCTTCGTTTTATCCTTCCTTATTTTTCTTTTGCTTATTTTGTGTATTTGTGATGTCTTTTTCTCTTCTTCACGTCCTAACGGACCTCTACTGCGGTAAAACCTAACCTAACCTTTGCTCCCACTTCTATTTCCCCATTCCCAAATGCTATTTTTACCTTCCCCTTCCACATACTAACTATTGGTTTCTGTTGACGAATGGCGTAATTATGAGGCGCTCCTGTGAGATGACCCAACAAGATAGGTGCCGTCTTTTTCAACCGCTCACAAAGAACACGTTCTCACATATTACACCCCAGTCCCCACCTTGTCTCCTCTTGAGCGTCACTGAACTCAGGCAGTTCATGAGACGAGTAAAACAGAATAAACATACGAAAACCTCCCCCCTCCCCGATTTCAAATCAGCACTGTGACTATTTTTGTAAACAATAACCCAAACTAAAAACGCAATGAACATCTGTATCTGAGAGGAGAAATTAACCATAGATGGTGCCATGGTTCGTTTGTTCGGCTAATCTTGGAAACCCACCTTTCCCGTTGTACATGTTCCGAAAATTTCCCAGTCCGTTTTCCTTTGTTTTCGTCCAGCCGGAGTCCACTGCCCTTCAACTACTTGAGACAGTTAAGCAGCGAATGTTATTACTGTCTTCATGTTTTTTGTTGGTTTTCCTCGTGTTTTCCTCTACCTGTGTAAAGAAACAAACGACAACAATAATAACCACCCTCACCACACACAACACATACGGAACTATCTTCATGTTCATCATCCCGTCGTCCAGATTGTCATTGTTCGATTTTCTATCCACCATATGTGCCGCCAAATCAAAAGCCACCTTGCCATTTTTTAACAGAAGAGGCATCTACTACATCATGTGTCTAATCACGCAGCCTATGTAAGCATGTCACCTTATCTCCTCTTCACACCCCTCATAATTCTCAGTCGGTCTCGAATCACATCCTCAAAGATCAACACCAATGTCGTCTGGGCATCTTTATCGATTTGTATAAATTGCACTCATCTCCAATATGATGAAACACTTCATGTAACAAAACATTGCAAAATCATTACCACCTTGAGTTGTGAACCCACATTTTCGACTCCACCCTGCCCTAACCTCAGCTGTTCTCAACCCCGTCCTCCGCGTCAAAACACAAACCTAATGAATCACAAGTTTTTGTGCGTTCCAAATTCAAATAAACGTACAAGGCGATCACTTCGTAAAATTTTACTTCTATCCGTCATTCCAAAAGTGTCCGGGTTAGCAACTCTGGCTCACTATCAGACCAGTAATGGCTTCGCTTGAAAATTCCAGTTAGCTTGTTACAGGCTTGTTTAGTACTTGTCTTATGCTCCACCCCTCATGGCGTTATTGCTACGTTGTCCGTCTGTCGTTAGATGTGCATCGTGTCGCATGGAAACCGTTGCAACCAAGTGTTGTTGGGCATTCGTCAACGTTCGTTAGTTTTGTCATGCATTTTAACTGTTGGAACTCATCTAGTGTGTGCGAACCCCATAAGAATTCTCCGTTAGAGCTGATTACCTTCGGACCCAATATAAGCAACAGTCTTGCACACTCAACAATGAGTTCGCAGGGCCACTTTCGATTTCTTGGAATAGGTATTTTGCGGAAGGTCGTTCACCATGATGTGGCACTGCACCCACATTAGACAACTTTGAACGCAGTCACCCGTTTGTTTGGTGCTTAGGTTTATCATATGAGAAGGCGTAAGTTATGCCTCTGTCTCACTCAAAAGATCTCACGATATGAATCTTAAGGTATACTTGTAGAAAGATCAAGGTGTCCAAATGTGAAATCAGGGTGCGAAACGCTCCAGATAGGTATCAGACTGCTTAACTTTAGTGTCATACATTTAACTTAGAACATTTTACCTCTTAAAGAGCGTAGTTGTTTACTAGTCAGTGGAATGCGTGCACGCGAACGTTCTGGAGCGCAATACACATCAAGACAGCCTCGAGACAACCTCGTGCCTGAAGATTTTCTGCGAAGAGTCACATGCCGCAAATACATGTGAATGTGAAAATGAATTGGTCAGTCCTTTTTCTCCGTCTCGAATTCTTTTTTTACATCGGTCATATCGTACCGAATAGCACAGGTTAACCCCAGCCGTGGACCCCTGTTTTGCTGCGGTGTGAAATGTACTAGTTTCTTGAAGCTTCACTGTCACATTACTCCAGCCCATACCTAGCATGGATGGTTTTAACTCTGCGGTTAATCAATACATTGACCGTTGAATTAGCCTCCATCCTCGATCTACGCCTTACGTTCAGTTACGTGTTCATATGGGGGTTAGAGACTAGTTGAAACAGCCGCCACTCAAGATTGGGCACTTATCCCGCCTCCACCAAGGTGGGAATTGATTTCAGATGCCCCGACAACGTGGGCTTGCATAATCGCTCGGAATAGATGCTGTTAAATGCCACAATGCATGTGCTGTGCCGGAAAGCTGAACGATCGACTTTTGACAATGATTTCTTAAGCCTATCGGGCTTGTCCACTTCAGCCGTCCAAAAAAGCAAATCCAAATGGTCTTAATGGTTAAGGATAATTTGACTTAGAGGTATTAATCTAATAAATCAGTGTATGCAATTCACTCTTCCGCAAACTTACAAGTCGCACTAGTTCACGGCCATACCGTGAACATCTTTTACACGACTGTTTTCAACAGCTTTATAGTGACGTAACATGAGTGAATCCATGTCCACAGGTTTTACGTAGCATCCTTTAAACAACCTTTAGAAAACTGAACGCACCGATTTGTCGTTTTAGTCACTTTGACCTGTATGTTCATTCTAAATTGACCGCTTCTGAGATCACTAGTACTTTTTGCCTGCAACCTTGAGGACAGACCATGGATTGCACGCGATCCTGTTCGATTAATTTCATTCTTGACTTGTAGTTCTCGTAGTGACAACACAATGGATCACCCCGTTGTTCACATCTGTCCTCTCTCACCATGGTAACTTTGGTGGGTGAACTAGCTGCTAATCGGACTTTTGACTAGTCATCTTAATGAACCATATGAGTGGATTTGCATTTGCTTGCTGGCTTTACCGGTGGCACTGGCTCAAGTGTGGGCGTTCAGCAACAGGTCTTTCGTTTATTAGTTTTCATCCCGACTGTCAGGCACCGACTGAGGCTCAAATGAACCGTCGTGGTAGCGGTATACTGATGCCTGTGCATCCACTAAGCAAGTTCACCGTCACACAGTCTTTTTCCAGTTTGATATGATTGCTGGCCATAGTGTCCGTTGACCTATTCGGACAGCCTGGCGACTCGTAAATACTTTGATTCCTCCACCCATCGATCCGCCTTGAGGACCTGAGACGGCCAAAAATAGGGCTTGTTTTTATCCTAAGTTCACGGTAGGATTTTCTTCAGATAACAAAGATCTCAACCTCAGTCATCAGAGCAAGTGACTTCTTTGCTGGAATCTGTCCAGCTGAGAAGTTCAATAGAGAAGACACGTCTGGCGTCACTGAGCTTTTCTGGGTGCTACCGCACCTCTAGTCTAAGCTTTTACAGAAATTTCAAGACCGTAATATTTTGCATACCCGGTCCTTCCACATGAAACTACCCAACTATTCAGGTTGTGTCGACAAAGCTGGATAAGCCCCAGCTGTGCAAAAGGATAAGCAAGTGTCAGCGGAGTGCCAGTCAGATCATTCAGTCGCGATATCCTTTCGGTTCATTGTTGTCGTGCGACCTGAAGGCATCAAGAGGCGTGATATGCTGCAAGGTCGTCCAGGCCTAGACAGGAACAACCGAAAAGCCAGGGTTAGTTGTGGACCTCTCAGTTAGTAGCTGTTACCTCAAACACACCTGTCTTGGGCTGGTCCTGTACTCAACGATATTCTATCCGTTTCACTGTGCCCAACTCCAAATGACCCCTTGAAAATTGCCCTTAATCCTGATTCCTTCATGCCTACGTTCCACAGACGAATACTTTACCACCTCTAATTCTACATCACTATGCCTGTAGCAAGTTGTCATGGTTATACCACGTCCCCGGTATTTTTCCCAAATTAGACAGGAATGAATTTCCAGTATTGAGGTAGCCGATGTTCGAAGTGTCACTTTTCATTCTGCCTAGAAATGCAACATACTTCTCAATCCCGGATTTACGGGAGAATGCAAAGACCTAGTGATAGCTATATGTAAGATGGTCTGCTGAAACCACACAGATATTCATTGTGTGCAACGGGTCGGCAAACAGATGTAAGGTAACGTCCAATAGGTTGGTATGGACGTCCCAGCTGTATAGCAGTTTTAGATAGAGGTAACGAGATTCAACAGTCACAAACGTAACAGGCTAATGGACCAAGCTGTGTTGCTGCATCTTTTTAAACAAAATGGTTAAACTTTCTCTGTCGTACTGGGGATTGTCAGATGATAGTTTTTCTGCTTGTATATTTGAAGTTGCCAGAGGTTCCTGGGTATCTGGCTGTAAACTCTGCGCTTTGGATGCCGTCACAAATCAAAATGAGGTCAAATCTTGTGGATTTACTGACCACCTGACTGCCTCACCTCGTGCGATAGAGGATTCAGGTTTCGCCTCACAGCAGGCGCATAACCTGTTGGTCCAGCATCCCGTCGGAACCGCCGGTGTGTGGGCATGTAATTAAGTATTTTATTCAAAGTGAGGTCCCACAAGTGGTCCGAGATTTTTCGGAACTAAATGGTCCAAATCCGCTAAGGCGTTTTGATCATTCGATCACATTTGCTATTTTGGTCATTTGGTATACCAGATGCCGAACATTTTGCTTGCTTCGCCCTCAGCAGGCTTTGGGTGTCGTCCTCCGATTTCAACATCCGATACACAAAGCCCTTCGATATTGATTCACTGCCAGTGTTTTCAGGCTCGCTTTTGATGTAACATAAAAGGCCACTCGCAATGTCTATTCTGTCTTCACTGCGTTGCTACCGAAGCCGGCTCCCATTTATTTGATTTGTTCAACATTGTTCTGAGTTGTCTGGGTGTCCGATTGGGATCATTTACTTAGGAAAACTTTGTGCTTTGGCAACAGTATTGACGAATTCCTTACTCTGTTGTGAAACATCAACCGTGGCCTTCACAAAACACGAGACGAAACTGCCATACATCCCAAGTAAATGCATGCGTTTTTATTCATGTTTTCGAGTACCGTTTGAAGTCGACCAATACTGAAAAGCTGATATGCACTGTACAGCTGTGTTTCACACTTTTTGGGAATTATCGGAGGTGCGCCGCTCATGGATTTTTGGGAATTTTCGAACTCGCGACCTTCACGTCTGTAGCGGAGCCATACCATTGCTTCTAAGCAGTCACCAGTCGAGAACCTCATAATTACCAATTTATGGGCTTCCGTTGGGATGACTGCATTTTGCGCCCAACTTTGAGATGCGCACCACTGATGATGAAACAGCTGTACAATGTTTCTAGGCTTTTCAGCATAGGTTGGCCCCACTTACAAGGTGAAATCTCAGTCGAAAAGTACCAAATCTCGTAACACCACCGCCAGTTAATAAGTACCTCAGATAAGTGTAACTTCTTTCTGAGAAGTCGACACTCGGGTCAGTCAATACGTGACCACGTGATGTGGTTTCTGCGACTGAAGGATGAGTGGCCCTATGTACCTTTCGTGGCCAAACGGTTGCGTTCAGCCACTGGTTGGATGGTTGCGGGTTCGAAAGTGAGCTTCGTGAGATGCTCACTTCTGATGATTCCCAATAAGGATGGAACATTTGTACACTTCTCCGCTTTTCAGCGTAGATTGACTCCACTTACAAGACGAAATCTCAGTCGACAATGACCAACTCTTACACCACCATCGAAGCTTGGTATGGTTGTTGTTCTTGCGGAAGAGGCCTGAGAGTTTCGAATACAAGAGAACTTCGCCTCAGGAATTCCATCAGTCTCATGCGGTGTTTTGTGGCCTTTGAACCATTTAGCTGTTTTGGCCGTAATAAACAAATGAGTCATTTGCATCGCCAAATTTTGGTTATCGAGGATGAATCCTAGTGTGACAGGAGCTAATAGGATTAAACGCTGTATCACATTTCTGTCAAATAGAATAAGAAATATGACACCACGACGGTTCTTTTTCTAGCGAAATCCTACGATTTGCGTATGTGTGATAAATAATAATAAATCGGAACGTGAGGTCCATTTACATCTCCGAGAAACAGGAAGTGAAAAAAAGCAGAAGCGATGTGCGCACTTACGGAAATGCCCTTTTCCAGACAGTTTTTCTACAAGAGACTTCTGATGAGGATTGAGTTCCAAAAATAAAGGATGGTTTAGCCGTGTTTTAAACTGCATCTTCCAATCAAAGTCAAACCAGCGAGAAGCCATAAACCTGAACACTGCTAGATCACTGCCTCGTCCACAGTGTTTGCATAAATCTGTAGGATTAGGCTTATGGATCCGTCATCTCTAAGTGCTACTCCAACTTGTTCTCCCTTCCACTTTGCTTCCGATCCAACCAGGCAACTTCTGATGTTAATCAGTAACCTTTTTGACTCAGCATGTTCTTCTGCTTTGGGGAATATATGGTACCTCCCTTAAGAATGGATGTTTTCCGTGGTAGCTCGCTCCACCCCTTGCTCTCCCGTGATGTGTGTTGTTGGACGAAACCACCATCCCGAAATGGCCTTTCACTTATTCGTTTAATAATTAAATCTTCTCTTCAGCAGGACATGATGTCAGCATCCCAGCTAGTTCCTTTCTGGAAACTCTGAAGAGTTTTCAGAAAATACACTACGATATCTCCAATATCTTACCAACAGAAACATGAGGTGGTCTTGTGCAACACATTCGGTTAAAAAAGGGCATTATAAATGTCAAAGTCAGTTTATGTGCAAATGAGTATGGTTTGCGTACAATTTGGGTTCAAGTGGAACACGAAGTTGACGGAAACTCGGGGACTGCGCTAACCTGATGAATTCCAAGAAGGGTGAAATCAGTCAAGAAACTATACTGCGAAATTTCAAACGCCTTACAGACTGAAATATGATGCGGCCTTTGTGCAGCAAGTTCAGTTAGAGAATATCTTAGATGAGAGATTCAGCGGAATTCAATTCCACTAAAACCGCACTACTCTGCAAGTGACTGTATTTCGCGAACATCCTGTTGAATTACTTCAATTATTAATAGTTTTTCCCTTGTCCTAGAGCGACCACTTCTCGGAAGACCCTTATTTAGTCAATCAGTTGCATCGTGCTTCCGTCATAATGTCCCCAAAAGAGACCAAACTTGATCCTTCTCTTAAGGTGTTCTGTGAATGTTACTGCACCGCAGGCTTGTTACGGATGGGTAAACCACTTTTACAGTTAATTGGGTTTACATGGGGAATAGCTGCTGCAACACCAGCTGAAATCCTAAAATCAATCATCCGGTTCTACGGATTTCCCTCATGTATTTGCAGGGGGATTTATTTTGGAAATGAAGTTATGGTAGCACCAAATCTGCTTGGTGTTGCTTTTTCTTTAAGGAACGTTTGAAACCATGTCGCTAGTGAGCATCCATCATTTGTTGTAAATCCAAAGCAGCCAAACTTTTTGACCAGCTGTGACATACAAATGACCGGAACATTTGTCTAAAACACCTTCAAGAGCCACTGATTCCTCAGTCTGCGAGAATATCTAAATACAAGGTGTTGCCGGATTTCGTATGATGTTGACTCTCATCTCCATTTGTGTACAGTTCACGAAACTTGGAAGTGAGAAGGCAGAATCTGCTGTACTACTGTAATCAACCTATGCTATTGGGCTCAGTGTAATTCATCAGAATACTCTCATTTACACCCATAATCCTTGTAAGAGTTGTGAGCTGGTCAACAGATGGATTCCTATCAAGGTACCCACTCTATTTCATTGAGGTGCTTCGACCGAAATAGGGTAGTTTGTGTGTAGCTCGTTCATGTCGGTACTTTTAGTTGCTTATAAACTCCCAGTCGAACTTAGCAATAATAATCAACACTTCTAGGACAGTACTTGTGATTAATCGAAGGGAATCTATTGAATTAACTGGTAAACAACTCTGTACTTCTCCGTCCCGAAACGGTTTGGCTTGCTCTCCTTTGTCCATCGTCCCACAATTTCGACTACTGGCTTCTTTGTTCTACCACGATATTATCCGTTATGAAAGTTTAGATAATTTTTCGAAACTAACCCTTTCACCTTATCAACTGTGGATATGGTCTTACGATGGTGTGTTTCATATTGGGCTCTAACCGTATTATGGTCACAGGCAGGCTTATGATGGCGGCACATATACACACGGTTGTATCGAACGTCAGCCCTTTATTTATGCTAAACAGAGCTTGGCCATATTGGTTCACTTTGTGTTCCGATTGCAACGCTCGCTTAAGGTCATGAAGTTTCGTTTACAATCTTGACTAAGTGGTTGATCACAAACAACTGCGGTTTCTGTTTGGTGTTATTGACTGTACACCTTGTTTACATTAACCGACTGAATTGAATACTGTCGCCGTAATTAAGCTAGAATACGCAGGAGATAAGTTACAGTTTAAATGATTAAGAGTGCATACATTTTATGGGTTTTTTAAACTGAGAGATGAACTCTCTTTCGTAAACTTTTTTTCATCAGTCTCATTCGAATAGTCGTACTAATGTTCTAGAGTGAATTTTATGGTCAGTCCACACGCAACAATTGAACCACTGAACCCAAGTTTCGTTCATATTAGAGATATTCTGAACTGCATATTGTCGGTCAAGCCGGTATTTAATCTTAGATCAGCTGACGTGCGTATTTCCTCCACTACATCAGTGCACCTGCATTATCTCGTCAGAATGAGTGAACATTTGTACGTGTACTGTTTCTTCCGGTAACTACCTTTATTGTACCAATAGTTACTTAGACTGTCATAGTTGGTTTGTTGGTTAACGCCATTATCGCTGTTGATTCATCGGTAAATTCACATCTAATTCCGACTGTACTCTTTCCATCATCCGTGCCGTCGTCGGAGAAAATGGACGCTGGTCACTCGCCATCGGTATGCGCATGAAGAAGGGATTTGAACATTAGCCTTCTCATTTACCTCATGGGACAATTTTACTGGAGTCTGTCTTCCATCTAGTCATGTCACGAAACCTGTACTTTTAAGCTACGGACCCCGCTGCCTACAAAAGCATGTCGGTCATTTGCATGAATCGGTTACTCCAACCTAAATAATTGTATCATCCCAGTCAACTGCATTTTGTCATTTAGGTAATATAGCAAATAGGCGGCGACCGGATACGATGTAAACCAAAGCCCTGACGCTAATGATCTCAAGCGTGAAAGTCGTATTAACCCACCCTTCGTTCAAGTCTTAAACTTCCTGGTGAGGGGAGCTAATGTGCACTGAGTGCATTCTTCTGTTGAACGCGGAAGACAACCTGAAACTATACCGCTTTGGAGAGATAGAGTTGGAGATTATGCAAATTTTCTTAGGCCTCTTAAGTTCCATTAATTCACTTGCACGCTGGTGCTATCCAAGATATCTACGTAGCCTCCAAGAGCTCGCAGAATTTACGAGTTTGGTCTTCTGGCTCGGCAGTGCGGATAGGTAAATTGTGCTCTACACGGTGTTCCTATGATGTGACCTCAAATGGAAAAGTCATTGATTTGATGTGACACAGTAGTCCAGATTGGGACGACTGAAGCACAAGACGCATTTGTTTGTCTGCTTCGTGACTCATGTTTCGAGTGCTATCCGCCTAGTGCTCCCGACAGTTCAGTAGCTGGGGTGTGAACCTACCGACCGGGAGGACCGTAGTTCGAACCCAACCCCAGCATCTTGACTTCTCCTGTCCAGGTTTCGGCAACCTGGCAGTATCTCAACCCTCGTGCCTCCTTCGGGTGGCATGGCTGTTAGGCACCGAAAGGGTGTTGCAGCTGGGCGATTATTCGTTTTTGCGTTCTTCTTCTCATTATTACTAGCTCATCTCGAACAAACGTGACCTGGACTAACAGTTTTTCGAAAATCCGAACCTTTTTACATCTACCTTTGACCTTAGAGAACGAATTTTCCTGTATTGTACATGCCTCCCACTCAAGTAAATAAGACGCCTTCCGGAATGGCATGGCTGATCGGTTCCTGCAGTTTAGTAGCCTAAAAGTAACAAGTCCACTGCAACAGGACAGCCACTGCCCTCGTCATTCACAAATTAATCAAATAAATTTACGAACTGCGTAAGATGAAGGTGTTGTCTGATCTGTTAGAGAACTGGACTTCAGAGTAAAGCTAACAAGCCTGTCCTTACTGAGACGACAACACGCTCCAAAAAAGTAGGTAAATTTGTCACATATGATTCGGTTGTGCATATGATTCACGTATTGGTGGTAAACATTGATGTAAAGCGAAACTTGGTCGATCAGAACAATAGAAAAGCTTTTGATTACGACGACGGATGCGTGAACTTGATTGTGTTATTGTCACTGGCGTTTGTTTGGTCATGGTTAGGTTAAAGATGGCATGGAAGTGCTGTTTGTAATTTTCCGTAGCTCACAGAAGGGATCAGAACCATTAGCTGAGGAAAGTCTATGCTAGACGAGGGGAAACTCGAGTTTACACTGATACAAAGAAACTGCTTCTGGTAGCGTCCTTCACATTCCGGCACCAGTCCTCCAGTGTAGGCCCACACCTGGGGGGACACTGACAACATAACTGATCTGAATTCCACATCCGTTCCTGACGCATCGACCCTTTGCGGACAAAAATTTGGGGGAATTAAGTTTGACACATTTTATCGATAGTTCCCCTAATTCGCCTGTTTCGTTTTGTTCAAGCAGGGTCTGTTTGGATCAGGAGGTAGGTTAGACGACCCCGGACACCCAAATAAAGGTCCGTGTGCTGTTTACCATCAGAAGAATATGACAAGTCTCAATGCTGTAGTTCTTGGGACCGACATCAAATGTGCTGGTCTGATGACTGTTCAGTGTAGCACAATGTCAGAGGCAGTAAACACAGTACAGTGGGATCCTAGTAGCGTGAATCGAAATAAGCTTTCTTGTGGATTTAACTAATTGGGTATTGGAACAGACCGAGTAGATAAAGTCGTGATAAATTCGGTATACATGCATAAGGTCTAGGTAGATTGAGGGG
>SJOL01006375.1:116933-133590 GCA_004794785.1 Opisthorchis felineus | reverse complement strand
AATCGTGTCAATATGGTCTTATTAGTAAAGTGACCGTACTAAGCACGGGTGTTTGGCCCTTCTACTGCGAAAACGCACACGGCCACACGTTTTTTTTTGTGGGGGGGGGGGAGTTAAGTTGAAGGCCGTCAGAAAGGGACTGTTCCGCGTGATGTGCGCTCAAAGTTGAAAAGCAACACTGTTTGCTGATATAACTTGGCTGCATTGCTCACCCGACATTCGGATCTGCATGAAAATGTCAGATCTGTCCGGGAATGAGAAACTTGTAGACCCCTGCTCTATGTTAATTATTACCGCCGACCACATCTTGGTTGCCAGGCTTGAGCCAGAATGCCACTGGTTATAAGGTCCATTTCCCTAGTTTGTGCGCCATTGTTCCAACAGCGGCTATTAACCGAAGTATGTATGTTCATATAGCTTTAAAAACTGACGGAATCGTTGGAAAAGTAAAGGAGGACTTGTCAGTTTTCCTGACAATTTCATCTAACGGAAACAAATCAGGATTTTTATTCTTCTAATTGAGGCCAGTCTTTCAACAGTACAATGTTTGAAACCATTACGAATACAGACACTACACTAACTACCATGCAGACAATACAAGACATAAGTGAACCTTGAGAAACTCTTAAAATGATCTAAAGAAAGTTGATCCTGGAGAGTCTTTTCCATCGATTAAAATAGGATGAAGCAGTATGCGTGCTGTTGTTAGCTGTTACCAAGAACATAATGTTATCCTTACCAAATTTATTTGGGACCACAGTTCTCAGGCGACATTGTGGTCTCAACGGCACCCATAGTTCAAAATTCAAAGCATGGGTGGATAAACACATCCTCAGTATTGTTGGTAGTGTGAGGAGATTTGGGTTTTTTGTGGAGATTTCGTCCTGTAAGTGAAGCTAATTTATGCTGAAAAGCCGAGAAGCACTGTACAGCTGTTTCATCCTTATTGGGAATCATCAGCAGTGCGCATCTCACGAAACTCCGGAGAGTCTCGAACCCGCGACCTCCTGGCAAGTAGTTTGAACACTTAACCGTTCGGCCACGAGCGGCCTCCACATCCTCAGTATAAACGGTTTAGTTCCCTACCGTTTTGTACAACTTCCATTCTTTTCGATGTAGATGTACCACTTTAGTTTACAGAATCTCTTATGGGGCTTGGCCATTGAATGCCATTGCATCTGAAAACTGTTGGGACCTAATACAGGTCTGCAAACAGCTCAGCGACACGAACGCGAAGCATCTCATCACACCGTGTTTAATGAACAACTCCAAGAATCGTACATGAAACATTGCACCTGTATGAATTATCCTCACTCCAGGGCGGATTATAAACTTATTTGCTGCTGATATTTGCCACATTGGAATTGACTTTCCGCAAGATGCAGTACAAATTCAGCTGGCTTGAACTTGATTTATTCTCACTCCTATCACAGTTTCTCACTTTCGACTGCATATCCATCTGACATTTTCGCTCTCTCCCCGCTCCCGGTGGAAGTTTTTGTTAGAAGACCAGTTCACCTAATGCTTTTTGCAATGGAGTAGCATTCGCTGCAGTACTTTTAGTGTATCTTTGACCATTTGGCTGTTTCTGTCAGCAAACGTAACTTTTTGGCCATATTCATCAACTGGCTCTTACAACTGTTAGGTATGAAAGGACGATTAGTTAGGCTGTATTTTAGGGGTTTCAGATTACAACCACAAGAAAGGACAGAACACAAAAGCTATCTAAAAGGGGTCAGAAATGGTAGGGGTGTAAGCCTGCCACAGTCATGCCTCTCTGATTCAGTAGTCCTTTTTTTTTCTAACTATTGTCTTCTTCATGCGAGGCTTGCAAGCATTTTTTTCTGAATGTACAATACATGTTCGAACAAGCTTATAGCTATGACCTCGAACGTCAGTAGCAGCGGTTTTCCGTATCCTTTTGGTTTGCAAGAGGGTACTGGATACACAAGTGGGATCAGCTTGATGACCGGTGTTCACTAGTACGGAAATAGAGTTTGTGTGTTGGGGCTTTGTAGATAGTGATCCTGGGCAATACTCTCGGATACGTTTTGCGTTCGACCTGGATAATCCAGTTCACAGGAGCAAGAGAAAGAGTAGATAATCATGGAATCGGCCGGCATAGGTCACTTATCCTTGAAGCTTTGCGCATAGACAAACCTGTTGGTGAACACTATTCTGAGTCTCACTGCATTACGAGTCTGCCGCACCAGGCGGGTCGGCCCTCTGAATAGAATATCTGCCGACCGATTGTCAGCAAAACTAGCTTCTTATCGGCAACAGATAAGAGCATTTTATGCTGACGTTCAGCCATGTGACGCTCCGCAAAATTCAGGGGTAGCCATCCCCCGGCAGAGTCGCCTTCAGGTCATTCAGTCCTTTCTCAATCACCTCTTCAGAGCAGTTCCCCTTGTTCTGTTTGCAAGGCTGCGTTTGATGCTGATGGGTGCAGGACTATTGAAGTCAGCATATTGTTTGGTCCATTTCACTTTATGGTACGCACTGCTTTGTACGGGCCTTTTTGGCATCACTACTACCATTTTCTTTTTCTATCGTAAGAATTGCAGTCTGAACCGCATTAAATGCGTTCAACACTCTACTCAGGTGCAGCACTCCTTTCACAAGGACGAATATGTCATCCAAGTAACGGTGATATCAGTCAAACTTACGGATTTCCGAATTGTAAAACATTTTACGGAAATCCTCTGTTGACTATCAGCATCATCACTGACAGCAATACACCAGTAGTATATACTGGTGTTTAGTTGCGATACGTCTGTTAACTGACGTAACAACAAACGCATACATCCTTGATGGAGTCGTCCGGTGTTGTGTCAGTCTACAGTTTCTGTTCCAACGACGTAGTTTCAAATTTCATTTTGTCTGGCTCAGGTTTAAGTACACTCAATACAGTATCTTAACCAATCACTGGGCTGATTTTGAAGAGATCTATGAAACAGAGTTTGGACATTTGAAGGAGGGATAATTGCGATCAAAAAGACTGGTATCCAATTCGCCAAGGAAGGTGTTAATACCGATGTTCCGTATGTGTAAAAAAAATATTCACCTGCAGCGTAGCTCAAATGAATATTTGTCCGGACAGTATTTCAATGAGTTGCTGAGTGACTACGAATGGGGTTGTACAGTCAATCACACTTCCATCTTGCTGAAGTCGACTTTCCGATTTGCCTCAAGGTCTCCTAAACCGAGTGAGGTCAGCTTTGCAAGCTGGTCAGTCAGGTGCCTTCATATGATACATCACAAGCCAAATGCCATTGAACTGTGAAGGAACCAGTGAATTTTCTCGTTGAATCACTCCATCCACAAGCCCACTCGTGATAACGTGCGGCAACAACAATTGGCAGTAGAGACATTGTCATACACGTGCAGGTGAAGTGCATCTACACTGCATGATGAAAAAGCACTCTATGGCTGCTTCGACCTTGTTGAGAATCATCAGCATGTAGTGGAGCGGAAAAACTGATGTGATTTTTTCATCAAGGATAGCCAGGTTACATTCTGATACTCAAGTGGTCAATACCCTCTAGATTTGGTATCATCAAATCATCTGGTCATGACGTCTGATGTCTGCACTGCCGATGGTCCATGGGTCTCACGCAAGAAGAGATATAATTCAGAGTGGTAGGGTGCTTGAATTGTTGTGTGCTACGTACTTGAGTCAGTGGGAAAATTATCCTTTTAAACGTCCTATTCAACGGTCTCCTGTAAGAGTAAGCATCTTTATGATCAGGAAAATCTTTCGCTTTGGAGAGAGATTTATCTCTTGAAAAGACTTTGTTGAGAAGTTATAATAATTTAGCTAGAAAGTGAACCACTGTCTTCTATCAAACGAACCATTAAAATGTAAAATGGCTTCCCAACAACAGCCACTAAAACATGTTTTTTCTTGCCGTGGAACCGGTGCACCAGTAGGACGGTGAGAACTTAATACTCAAGTGGTGTTGGCAATAAGATTATTAGAGTATTCAATTGAGATTCCATCCTGTAAGTGAGGTTATTTTATGCTGCATAGCCAAGAAGCACTGTGCGGCGTTTTCATTCTCATTGGGACTCATCAGGAGTGCGCATCTTACGGAATTCAGAGAGTTTCAAACCCGCGATCTTCCGGCCAGTGGTTGAACACTTAACCGTTCGGCCTCCAGTGGCTGAACACCAGTGTGATTGGCTCTCACTTAGGCAGGATATAGCGCTGATGATCCTTCAAACACAAAAACTACATCACGTGGTCTCGTAGATAGCTATTCATTTTCATAATTTTGACTTATAAATTCAGGAGCTACTGCCAGTATCAATGCGGAAGCATTTCCTTGGATCTAAAATCCGTTTCATTTGCACGGAAGAAAACACAAGCTATGGTTTGTATCAGGCCCTTCTGCATGGTCCCCGGAAGCTTACTGTGGGGGCTGTTTGTACCGACAATAATATCCACGGTTAAGTACCACTTGCTTGCTTACTGTTTTCCTTACGGATATCTGTTCGGCCGACTGAACCAAGTGATAATCTGTCATTAGTCGTAAGCGGAATAGGGAAACTGAGTCCGCCCACACAGTCCACAATTTCAACTCGACATTTGAGCGTTGTTTAGGCAATCGAGCGCCAATGTCAATCGAATGCTCAGTGGACTAAAAACACTGTCTCAATGCACAAATGTCCCCAAATAAATCATGTGATTTGGCTGGTTGAAATGGTGATCAAACTAGCCGTTTTCTCGTCACAGTACCAACCGCTTATGGAATTGTCCGAAACCTGGAACACTGCACCGGTTTTGGTTTGTGGAGCTCAGAGATCACAGTTTAAAAGTTTTCAATATATTATCACTTTTCTTATTTCACTACTGTTAGCGGTAGAGTAAGGCTACAAGAGAAACCCCATGGAAGAGAGTATTTCACACGACAGCCTACAACGGGCACTTCTTGTCAGATCCCTATAGGGTTTCCTGTTTCCTGAGGGGCTATCCCATATGCACAGACAGTTCGTCATTATACCCTGCGGAGCGATTTTGCCAGTTACGAGTGACTGCGAACCATATGAACAATATAAGTAGACGACAGCAACAACCGTGTGTTCCATGAGCCTGAGAGGACTATGGTTTGGGACGCATACAAGGTACTGATCGATTCTGAACTGCGTAAAACCCAATGAGATTAGCTGTACGAATTCAAAACTAAATCCAAAACCGTATTATTTCCTATTATTAAGTGCTGACATCCAGCCGTATTTCCTCTTTCCTAGTGATATTCCCTTGACTTCATGATACGGACGTTAAGCATGTTATGGCTGTTGATTGTAGAATAATCTAGCTCCGCTCACTGGTTTTAAAGAGTGATTGGCAGAGGTACAACAGTAGTAGGTAGTGGTGCTTAACTGCCATGTAGCAGCAGGAAAAAAGGGCCCTATCAAAGGAATGGAAAAAGAGGAAGTAGGAGACAGGGCAAAAAGCTTTATATCCCCAGGGAAAGTGAGCAAAAACGTTGAGCCCACGCCTCCAGCATAATGCCAGGGGTTAGATGCTTTTAGTGGAATAGGACCAGCATCTTTTGTGGAGCTTAATCAACACAAGCCAAGCAAACACCAATAAACCTAGTGTACCTTCTAATTCCGCGTAGAAAATGGCAGCGGGTTTGCCTTTGGTATCGGTTTGTATAATTTCCTGAAGGGTTTCCACCAGATGGGCCTCAACCCGGAAGGTGCGGATATCTCACAGCTTTGCTTTTGACTGTAACCACCTCCATTTCATCTTACGATTGTGCGTAACATTTCTGTCGGCGAGGGTTTCGAATAGAGAAAGGCTTCCTGTGGCAGGTGGTGTTTGGGTCTACATCCCAATCACGTCAAGGTGATAAACCCTGCCTGATGATCCCTGTTGGTCCCATTACCCATGCTCATGCACGATTTAATTGCAGACAAGCCACAGTCACCTGGCTTCTCTGTGCTGCGAGAAGTTAGAAAATAAAATGATTGCAGGTAGAATACAAGTATGCAATCCTTTAAATCGATGTGAATTTTGGACTTACCCGTTTTCTCACAGCCTGTCCGCTTAAAAAGTCACTGGGTAGGTGAATGATGCCCGTATTGTAATGCGATTCTGAAACATCCTAAAACTAACACAGAGGCTGATTCCGGTTGTCCACTTTTGGAGCACACTGAATGGTCGCGCAGAATACTGAAAGTTTTTCTACTGGTACATAGTGACTCTCGATTAGAATACAGCATGTATCAAGACGAGATAGAGACAAAGTAACTCAGCCATTTTGATTTAAAGCTACAGCCAAAACTTGTGTTCAAGAATAATGACATCCAACTTCAGTATCATTATCAGTTGTTATAGAACGCGTATCAGTGCAGCAAAGCAAGTGATCCACTCAGAAGGAGCCCAATCTCCCAAGAGTGGCCTCGAGCACGTGCCCGTCGCATGCATTCTGGCATGCCGTCACCCCATCTATCTTCTGAACGTAAACAGCTGCATTTGAGATTACTCCATTACAGTTCCTAATCAGCACCTCTCTGACATTTCCATTCTACGAAGAACATCATCCTAATGGCTGGTTGAATACACCAACCTATCGATCACAATCTACGTGGTTCTCGTTTTTACGTCAGCACGTCTAGGCCGGGTGGTGGCTTGTAGTGGGATGGTGCATGTTCACCTGTCGATCTTACTCACTCGGCTTCAAAGACTTGCATGCAGCATCATATTCGGCCCTGAGCAAATCGTCTGTGGTTGCCCATCTATGCACAGGCTTTCAGTGGTTAACCACTGATGACCGGTAAGTTAGACTTTGATTCTAATCATTTAGTATGAGAGAAACTCGGCTGGAAACTATCGCTTGTTTTGAAAATCAATTCCGAAAGCTGTCATACTAATTCGATATGTCTGTATGGCCTGGTACACCCACTGAATCCTATAAATCACCCTGAAGATGGTTCATTATCCAGAAGACACCAGAAAGTCCGTTTCTCCATATTGGCCCTTCTTTGAGTTGATGATTTTATTCCACTTTGTTTTAATTTCAGAGAGAGCGGTTAGGTTGGAACACTGTCTGGCAGAGTCGCCCTACACAGGCATTGCAGCAAACATGGATGAACAGCTCACGATGTTTTCGTCTTTCGGAGTAAAATCAGCCATTTGAGGAACCACAGACTAACCTGTCTTCGACGCTAGAGGGAGGGAGTTGTATCCTCAAAGAGGGCTTGCAACGGAAACGTTCAGTGTCGGTTAAATTATCTCACCACTGAGATAAATTAGCAGCAGCATTGTTGAAGTGTTGGAGCCACTTTTTAGACGCGAAACATAAGGTTGTGGTTACTCACTGAGTGGTAAGACGAGACTGTCATTTGATAGTTGTAACATCCTGTTCCATTAATCTCCGTGTTTACGCTATGACTAACGCTTCAAGTGGCTGCACAGCGCAGGTTGGTCTGTTTGTGTGGACTGGACTGCTCCGTCGTGGAATCTTAGACTCTACGGTCACTAGCATCACGCTTCGCGAACCGTGTGACAACTATCTTGACCCACTTGCCGCTGTTCTTGAATTGGGTAACCGGAAGTTAACACCGGCTAGAACAGCTAATGTACACCGGAGCACCTGTCACTTGACAGCGGCGGGTCGCTTAGCCCTCCAGCCAGCAACAACCATCAGGTTCGCTAGCCATCTGTAATTGTGTGTACAAATAAATGCCAGACACTTTCCTGTCTCGCACATCTACCCACCAATCCTCCAACCGTGGATTCTAAAAAAGGCCAATTATTTCGTCTTCACTGGTAGAAGCCAAATGTCTGCTTATTCCTGTTTACGATACCATTTTCGGCTGAACTCTCATAGACGACTAAACACCTGTACACTTTTCTAATAGTGTTCCGAAAATGAATCTTTCCGCATTCTCTGCTTCCTGTTGACTACTGAACACCTTTCATGGAATATAGACTGGCAGTGTGGTTTGCTATTGTGTTATTTCCGCTTGTCTCTATACTGGTCAGTAGACTACAGCAAGTGGACTGAAAACCATGGTTGAGAACTCATTTGCTAATCGCCATGGTCATTAGTGGTTGATTCAGTTCATTCTATAAAACCTGGTCTTTAAAAATCGGTACGTGAAATGTCGATTGTAGCATTTCCTCTGTCTCCGACAAACCGACGGTCTTTTGCAGAGACAACAATGTCTAGCTCAGAGCGATCAGTCTGAAAGCACTTAAAAGAAGAATGGTTGCCAAATGAAGTCTCTCCACAGTTAACACCATCTGAACGGTTCATCACACGGTTGAATGTATGCAAGTTTTTCAATAAATCACACTGGAAAATGCTGCACCCAAACGGAAAAGTTGATAGGATATCTGTAAAAATGGTAACAGTGGATATATCGCATGAAAATGTACAGTATATCATTCCAATTGATGTACGAAGTATGAGCAGATGCTGTCGATGTATGTATCACAACCATCAAATGTACAAGCCAAGTTATCCACACCCGAAGAGGCTGGATCGATTCGCACTCAACACCGCACGATCGTTTGCTAATGGGCGAAGCACTACTATTAAAACAAGATGTGACAAAGGCAGTGTGATTTGATTGGTGTAACTCATCCAGCTTGTGAGAGTTCCTACGATGGATGGATTATTAGCACTTCATAGTTTACGCTGGTTAGGACATGTACCCCGCATGCCAGAGGACAGGCTGCCCCACAGAGCACTTTCCGCCCAGCTCTGTGCTAAGTGGAAGCGACCGAGAGGTGGCAACGAAGTAGGAAAACACAAGCAAGTAAAATCAGTCGGGTTGACAACTGCTGCCTCCCTGGATATCTCGCTAATGGTTGATGACGCCGGTAGATATGGCTCAGTCAAGCAGTCAGTGGCACCCGTGCATCAAAGCTGCCATCTTCGAATACGTAGCTGCCAAGTTTCCCAAACCAGCTGATCAGACCATCGCCTTCAAGCCTTGGCTATCCTCCACGCTCTCTGATCTTCCGAAGACTGAAGCTATAGCAACTGGAACCAACGTACCTTTTGTACGTGGTTTGTGGCTAATAAACTGAGTGTGATTTGATTCATGGAACTAGATGGTCATCTTCCATGCCAAAGGTGCAGGTGCGTATACTGACGCCTCATTCCGTAAAAGTTGAGCTGAATACTGTTGCCCGTATTTCTTCAGCCTAAGTATGAGTAAATGAGGCATCCAGCCACCTCAGAAGCGTAACAGAGCGTACAAAAAGTGCATTTCTATATCGTGCTTTTCTCCCACAATGATACATAGGCTCAGACCTGAGTATATTTGCGTAACGTTAATCCGCTAAACTGCTAAGGAACAAAATTTCGAAATTTCAAGCAACCCCAGTCTTAGCATATTATAAAATATTGAGCTCCACTTATTGTGAAGGTAAGATGTAAAATGCGGGCGCTGGTCTACCGGGTTTGTATTTTGTATTTGCTGTGAAGGTCCTGGCTTGCTAGAGGGCTGTGTAAATTCAAGCAGACCAAACTCCTCTATGAGTTAGGTAAGCAATCAGCAGGTCGTTCACACCGTGTCTCAACCGTGATAAAACTTATATCAGCTTCAGACTGGTCAAGATGGACGAGGGTTCATCCTGAAGCCTGGTCTGGGCTGGATACTATAACGATGTCTACGGTTTTCATTAAAAGTTGATGTGGAACCTTTTAGGTTTCACCGTGTTCTTCAGAATAATTTTTGCCACGTATAATGAAAACATAGTTAGCTGATTTGTAGCCGACTAAGCATAGAACTACTCCAAAAAAACCATGTGGGTGTGGTGCTTGTGTGGCATCATGGAGCAATTGCCGTTGAATGTTTTGTAGGGCGTGAACTGCTTGCGCGGCTTGTGCTAAACCGCTATCTGTAGAAGCGAATGCATTTGTAGAGGCACTACCGTGCAGCTGAAAGTGTACGATTTGATCCAGGCAACCCAAGAAGTCGTAAGACTGATGATAACAAGTTGAGTCCTGCTACTAAGTTCAAAACTTCAGACTCCATGGCTTATGAATTAGATCAACGAGGGCCATCTTGACAAATATATGTAGAATGGGATTCTGGTTTCTTGTAAGCAAATAGCCAGTCACGCTTTTTACACATTGCTTCGTGTTCCCATCTGTAAGTTAACAACCTGCCAAGAATCAGTCGTTACGTTTGAACTAGTTGCCAAGTTTTGCGAGTATTGGAGTTGCGTTGAGCTACAGTTTGACTTGTGCTTAGGTTCGGTCAAGTATCGTTTCACAGCGTACTGTTTGGATAAATCCATACCACTGTCAATTCCTGTTCAATTTTGTATGTAAGCTAAGTTCACTGCTTTGCTTATCAATGGTTTGCACCTCAGCTATTCGAATAATGCTGGGGTTTTTTCCTTCGGAGTCAAGTTGCCGTGTAGACTGGATACCCCAGGGACTATCAGGATGCTAAATAATTCCAAAATACAGGCAATCTTTCAAATGGGCGTATTCCCATAACAACATATTTGGAGGAGTGTTGATCCCATTACAAAGGTGCTTACCGAGTGTATTCGCATGATTTAGTGGCCTATGGCTTGTTTAAGTCGATACATCCTGTTGTTTTTCGCAGATGTTCGGTAGAATTATTACAACAGCAAGGGAATAACCCCAAAGTGTCCTGATGTAAAGCTGGAAACGACTCTATGCAAGGTTAAGGATTTCCTGGCATAGTATCTTGCTGGTTGAATATTACCGAAAGCACTGAACACCAACAAGGAAGGAAGCGTTGGACAACTAACTATCGATCTTGCCCGTTTTAGAGCCCATAGGTCTACATGTTAAGTCCCAAGAAGGGCGAAACCGGCGGTGGACTTCCAGAAGTTTTCATCGCGTCGTATCAATCCGTGTCATTCCGGTGTCATCTCAAGTGAATTACGTCCTATGTCCTCTCATCAGACTTCATTCATTCCAGGCTCCCTTAATATGAGCAACCAGAGGCTCATATATCAGGCACAAATACCTCGTCTTTATGATCCGCATATGGTTCTTTTGTTTTGCAATGGACAAGGTTGTCCGTCAGGCACCGAACCTTCCATCGACTAATTCACCATATTCTTAGATGACTGTTCTCAAATACATCCCTTCAATGTAGAGTCCACCCTACCAGATTCCATTCAGGCCACCCATGGCCTGGAAGTAACTACACCGTTTTTCGAATACATTTATTCGTAGTTTCAACTACACGGGAACAGTTAAAGTAGTTGATAACGGACCAACTGATCGGGCACTAAATAATTCACTGCCGTGCACTGTGGTAGGTTTTTCGATCATCATTTTGGTTTTCATTGAAATGAGCAAATCAGTCATCCTATTTTACTTCTAGACTGACGGCTACCTGGCATGTTTTTTTCACTATGGCTAGGGTCCCGTTAACGCAGCTGTGGATGTGTGCACCATGCTGGAAGATGAAGATAAGGTCTGCTGTGTGTGACGGCATTCGAACTTATGTGCGGTCGTTCTTATTTTATAGTTAAACGCTTGTTTGGAAATCCGCGGAAGGCGTTCATATATTGGATTGATTAATCTAGTATTTAGTGGTATTTGGCTAAATTACTAGGCTCCAACATAACCATGCAGCATGGAAATCGCTTTCAGTAGGTGAGCGCGTAACCTTGGTGTACGGTGTGCACTAACCAAGGAAGCATGGGACTACACCCTTCCCATGCCAAACAAATGAACTATATGAGTGCATTGCCATCGGATCAGCTCTTCCAAACCCAGGGTCACCAAATTCTGTGCTAAGCCCTACCATATACATTACTTCGTAGCACTAATTAGGGATCATTTCGAAAAGAAGAGTGGTTTATCGATATCATTGGCTTATTCAACAGTCACGCTCTTGTTGTTCACCTCCTTCTCGAGTAAACTTGGCCTCTGTTCGCGTACGGAAAGGTTCACATGATTCCTTGAAGTTCACGTCAAAATTCTGCAAAAGTTACTATCTACGGATTATTCGTACTGGTCCTCAGGGGATGAGCAGCTTGGTCGGTTGGTCATCCACTTAGTAAGTGACCTCACTCCATCATAGGCAGATTACAGCAACCAAATAAACTGAATTGGAAGTAACACGCTACCTAACAGGTTGCTGAAAACCCTCCGCTATCCCTCGGTCGATTTCGCTCTTCTTGAAGCTTATCAGTAGGCTTAATCCCCGAGCTTCCTTCACTCGCATGTTCTACTTGAACGCAAAATCGCAGATGACTATCTAGGTAAGCTGAACTGAACTTTATTTATCTCCGGGAAAATTGTTGTGTTCCTTTCTCCTAGTTGCTTCAACAAATATCACTTCAACTACATTTACTGCTGCAGAATTTCCCTTTACATCAGTCATGTAAACGCAGTCCGATATTTATTCCATGTGTGGAAATTTGTTGGGCGTTGGTGATAGTAACCTTGACCAAGGCCATTTAATGGTTACGTATTGGTACGACTTGGAAAAACGAAACGAATTCAGTCGTCTGAGTGAAGTGATTATATCTGGGTGAAATCAATAACTCTTTCGTTTTATTCGCATGATCACATTTCCGTATTATGAAGGGACTCATCACGTGGAAGTTTGTAAGATAGATGCGGCGCTGTATCAAAAGCCATCATAATAAAGGTTGATATTACAGGCCAACCATGTGCAGAGCAAGAACGGTCTAGTTTAGTTGGTTTAGGTTAGGCTAGTTCATGAAATATCCTCGGAATCTGAAACAGATGTGTTGGGAAATCATTTACCAATTCAGACAGTGCTAGGGATAGGCATCAGTGGTACTCAATCAAATCACTCATTCATGATAGCACTCCTTCGAATTCGCTGCACAAAAACCACCTCATGTTACAGTCAAGCCGATATTCAAGGTGATAACGGGTTTGTCTCCAGTGCTATATCAGTTAGGAGGTTGATAAAATTGGACAACTCACTACCTGCTGTAGCGTATGAAAGCTTGTCGTCTAGGAGAAGCGTTTGAAACTCTACCGCTCCAGGAAAGGCGAAAATGTTTGTAGACTGTCAAAAATTTTCAGCGACGTTATGAGTAGTGTGTTCCGTCTTCGGTCCATCGAACTTTGTTGAAAATGAGTGTCAAAACGGTGCAATCGGGGTTTTGAAGAGTATTCATCAATCTTGGAGTGATATCCTATCAAATAGGCTGATCTCTCCCTTGAAACGGAGACCTTGGACGAAAGAAGCCAATGGTTACGGATCGCAGCCAGGCACCGAATTGTAATGGCTGGGTTCTCGAGTGACGAATTCTCAGGGAAAGGCCCATATTTTCCTTTGTGAACATATTTCTCAAATCCCGTTATAAAGGCTGGATGACATATTGACCACACAAATGACTGTTGAACAGTTGAAACTCCTGTTCGAACAGTTGCTGGTTTAGATCTCCCTCGTGTTCCTCACTTAAACGTCACAGGGCAATACTGTGTCAAAAGGCGAAATCCACGGCTGGAACTTCGAAATCGCTTCGCTATTTTTATCCATCTTCATCACTGACAACAATACATCAGTATTAAATACTGACGCTTAACTGTCATAACCACTTTTATTACTGCCTACAAAACAATTATTCGAAAACCGGTCTAAATGGTAAGTCACATCCACACATTTCCGGGTGACAGCCACTGCAGGTATTCCAACCTGCACTTTTAATTTTAGGTTCGCGAGTAGCAATCGATCAGAGTGAGACCACAACCAAAGCCTGTTTATGTACCTTGCTCGTCCAAACCTGACCAGTTTGCGGACAGTTTAATTTTGTGATTGACATTCAACACCGAAGCAGAATGAAAAGAGGCATTCAATAAATCCGTGAAAGGTTGCTTAAATAGAACTGCCACACACGCATCTCACGCTTTTGTTCCCCCCACCCCTTGACAGTGATGGATGGTGGATTTCAATGTCTTTTCTCCTAAATTCACAGAATTCGAAGCGGCACACGTATACATCACGTAGGATATGGCATAAACAATCCACATATTTTGGTCCATTGCAGACAAGAATTATGATTTGCGACAGCTCTTCGACATTGCGTGCTTTGTTTCTTATCCCCTTCTTTGCATAACAAATGTCCAAGTGAGAAGATTTGTCATATGTAAATAGCTGATTTCAACTGACCAATAAAAAAACCAAAAACGATTGAGTTGAGGAGTCTAATGATTAGACTCTTTTTATCGACTCCCGAACTAGAAAATATCTGTTTTTTTCAGCACACTGTCGTATAATGATGTTGGCTTCATTGAAACGTGACTTTTTCCACAAGAATGACAAACTTTCACTTGGTAGTTATGCCGGTGACTTCGCACCAACCATTGTAGGCAGTCGAGTGAGCGGTAATTCAAACTGAACTGAGTTGGAAAAATACCTGTCGTTCCCTCACGGAGGACAGCAGTTTGTACTGAGCTCGTTGATATCAATTCCGCGATTTAAAGAGAAGCGTCCTGGTCAATGTGGTTGAATAACTCTTCTTGACCATGGTTTTAAATCAGTACTTACAGAGGTATGCTGTGGAACAGGATATTTCGCACTTCCCCACCAGGTTTATAAATGTCATAGCTCGGTCATTACATATCTGGTATGAGAAGCCGACAAGATAACTAAGCAAGAAAGCGGCTGATCAACGCAAATGTGCGATGGCCTTGGGGCCGGACATGCCCTGGATAATGTAGCTGGGCGTTTGACCGGAATTCTGTGCGGCTGCTCTGAATTGACTGCTGTTGATGCTAAGCAGGATATGGCAGTGACAGTGGGTCGAGGTTGACCTAGAATGCATCACAGAATTGAACCATTCACTGCTCGAATTCTATGAAGTAAAGTGGCAAAATAATCGCACTACTTTTATGGCGGTATGATGAAAAGTAGTCGTTAGTTACGTTTCAGCATACAATGTCACTGGTAGATAATTTCGGTACTCAAGGAATACCATACCTCAAGTGCTTGCAGTTCTGATTAGGCTCAGTACGACAGCTCATCAGTTACGATTGGGGAAACTCCACGCGTAACTTTCACAGACTGTATCAGGAGGCGATTGATTACATTGAAGCCGACCAGAGGAATGATCAATCCCCTCTAACCAGCAAAAGGAAGGCGTACGTGAAGCTCATATCCTGCTCTAAAAGTGACCCAATATGCACGCCCCTTAACTTCAGCAGAGTTCGTTTCTGGAGCCATGGCGGCTTGTCCACCTGCCCAGATATGCACACACATAAACAATCAAGCACCTTCATGAAGTTTCAAGATGCAGAAAAACCGAAAGTCCTGAAGCAATATTTTGGACCTTGAAGGTGCAAAACGCATCCTACATTCCATTCAGAGCAGAAAGACCCATAGTCTTCTAATGTTTCTCTAGATGTGTATCCGATAGATTCTCCAGCATTCGAAGCGTGCACGCCGTGAAAGTAGTGACAAGATTGAGCACACGACAGAGCTGAAAAACGGCAGGGAAACAACTGGAAGGTACGTTTTCAACGCTTACGAGACCTGAAGTAGAAACACATAATACGAACCATACTTACAAACTTCAGGAGTGTCGCCATTCGGCCTACAGTGACGCACAAACTCAAGAGCTGCTCTGAAGCCACAGTGAAAGGAAGTAGTTCGCGAGCAGTGTGACACCGAAGCACCCTCCGCCAGGGAAATATACTGCTCAATGCTCTGGGATTTGTCTCGTGTCCAGACACTAGGCGTCGCAGTGTCAATCGACGGTGTGTTGCGACAGGCGTAGGCCTCATACCCTTATGGCCGGAACAGCTTTTTAGGTACGATGACGGATGGATGCGTTATTTGCTATGTGTCCCCGTTGCAAGCCGCTATATCATGGCAAAACAATAAACCTGAGTTTCAGCTCGTGTCGTTGTTTAAACGTCTATGTTCGGAACAGAGGTTATTACCAAAGCTGGTGCCCCGGTTGTTGATTGCTTTGGCCCCCACAGAGTTGCTTACTTAAAGGTGACTACCTCCCAAGTTAGGATATAGGGGTTTTAGCAACGGTAACCAAAAAGCTGATCTGCGCACACCGGGACAAAGTTCTGGTTCCGTTGACGGGTACCATGGAGTACTTGGAGGCCAGTTCTACGTCGGTTTGTTGGCCGACAACTTGAATTTGGCACACATTCAATAAGGCTTCATCAATGCAGTCGTAAGCCAGTAGAGCTGTGGTCCCACTTTCATAAGCTGTATGTGTAAGAACCAGTGATGCCTCACCAATTTAAACATTTACGAAGACCATCAGCGCAACTGCATCGCAACATGGAGGGCGACCTACAACCCATGGTCAGCATCATCCCACGGTCCAAGCCATATTATCATACAAGGAATCGCACTCGCTATTTAGACTGCATGTAATGGCCGCAGAAAAAGTCATGATACTTCTCAAGCAGATTCTACAAAGCTGAGGGACCGACCCGAAGTCCTGTACGGTGTGCTCAGGTGCATTCAGGCGGAAAATGAAATCAACGGAATCCGGGTTGGACCATCGAATAGTCGGTCGTAAAAAACAGTCCGAAGAATGGTCGAAACATCCCTGTTGTGAAACTAACCGACATGGAGAGTCGAAGTAAGAGTAATTTGAATACATAAAACTTGGACAGTTCACAATGATCGAAGCGCATGCCTGTAATCCACAGGACTTGATCGCTCAAATGGAGTCACCGCATGCCGA
>SJOL01006375.1:83222-116522 GCA_004794785.1 Opisthorchis felineus | reverse complement strand
TGCAGATAATCAACCCATGTATCCACCACCGTCTGATTTACTTTCACTCGTTCGCCAAGGGATTCCGGCGAGGTCAACAACGGCCCAGCCTCATAACCTTATCGCCACTAGCCCAACTCAGCCGACCAACAGTACAGATGCGCTAAATGACGCGTTTGCCGTAGATTCCAACCAATTTTCCTTATTCTTCAACTCCTCCTCCATGGTGGCCTCCGTGGAGCCTGGCCAGAACGCATCTAATGTTATGACAACACGCCTACGACAGCCGGTTGAGGGACAGCATGAGCAGCTGCTCCCAACAACATCGGTTCTACTCAATGGTAGTTGTACAGCTGGTTTATTAGCTCAACCCAGTCAGGCTTATACGATCGCTGAACCAGCCCTTCCACAACACCAGCAATCAGCTCCAACGTCCATTGTACAGCATTCACTGTTAACCGCTGCCCTCCTCCAAGAACAGCACCAGCACCAGCAGCAACAACACCAACAACATACTCAACTCTACCCGGTGTCAGTGCACTCTTCGCCTCCTACATTATTGCCTCAACACGAACTCACAGTAAGTTATCCGGATAAGTCACGTTTTAACACTTATGGTTTGGTAACTTCATCACTTCCAGCAAAATCAGGGGTACGTCGTTTCTCAGCACATTTTCAGCTTGCAAAGCACCCATATGCGGGTAAACCTCCTTGAGATTATTGAAAGATTCCTACTGATTTTAATTCCTCTTTGAAAGAGTGAGGCGTCCATAATCAGAATGTCAGAGCACAATGATAAATGTGTTGGAAGGTTTTACATGAGATAAAAATGAGGTATATATATTCTTATAGCGAGCAACAGCCTCATTTTTTGCGAAGTTCACACATTTGTACACTAATTTATCTTTAATAGGAATCCCAGACAAATCCGGTTGAACCCGTTGTTTGTGACGTTCGTCTTCAGCTGAATGTGTTACACAAGGCCACCTCATGTTTCAGTTGGCGAGATATTTGAGACATCACAGTATATTTTCTGGATGGAACATAATACACGTAGGGTTACTGGATTCCTCGACATTCCATGAGCGGTTTCTCCCTTCTTGAGGCTCACCTGGTGAAGGCAGTCACTGAGTTTCCGCCAACTTAAGGTTCCCCTTGGAACCATATTGTACTCGATTTGCAACTTACACTCATGTACACACTAAGTTGTTTTCAACGTTCATAATGTTCCTCTTCAAACGGATGTGTTGAAAAATTATCCGAGACGTCGCAGTATATTTTCATGATGGAAGGAATAAGGTTGACGGAAACTCGGTGACTGCAACCACCTACCGAGCACTGAAGAGGACGAAACCGGTCTTGGCGGTCTTGACGGTCGAAGACCGTCAGGCCTCATTCATCGCTTGCGCACCGTAGTCCAGCAGTTCATCTGTTTAGCAGTTTGGCGTCTACGTGGTAAACCGATCCAAATGCCACGACTGATTAAGAACATTCATATCCTCTATTCTCCTTCACACAGAAAAATTGAACAAACCCCTTTTTAGCTGACGGAGGCACCTGTTCCATTACCACCTGGGAATATCCAACATATATCATTATGTTATGAAATTCGTAAAGATACCCAGTGCTTTGATGAGAAGGTGTACCACATTTCACTGAATAAATGGTTTTTGGCCTAGCAAACATAGATGGATATCCCCATCTAAAATGTAGCTGTTTCCCAACGGACTGTGTTGCTCTTCCAGAGGTCATGCCAGCCTTATCAGTTTCGCCGCACTCTCATCCGACTTTGAGATTATTTTTACGTTTCCGCATTGCCCCAGTAATAAGGAACACTAAATTTTTTACTGCGTATTGATTACGTCACAAGTAAATAACACTGTAATGGCACCACAACAACGATTACCTTTCTAAAACATCGTGGCTTGATAAACATATCACAGAGTGAGCATATGTTATTGCGGACACTATCGGCGAGTATTAGATCTGTGCTCAAATCCTTCGTCAATTACCCTGACAACAAGACAGTGCGCTGATAGTGACAGGTTGTAGTGGCGTCACTGTGAATTTCCTGTCGCAGAGTTGAAGAAGAACGACTAGCTAGTCTGAAATTACATATCGTATGAGTCGGAGACAAGTACATTCGCTGATGATACAGTAACCAAACTAATGGGCCGATTTGGATGAAATTTGGAAAAGCAAGACTGAACTTCACAAGAGAAAAGCCTGCAATCAGAAAAATTGACACCTCGGCTGAAAGATGAAAATGGAATAAAAATTGAGACGTTAGAAAATGTACACAATACCGCTGTCAGTTTTAGCCACCCACACTCTTTCTTCTCTGATCTTCGTACCCTTGTGTTGTAAGTGGAGCCGGGTGAAAATCACCGCCGGCTGAATTCACGTTGCTGTCGAATATTCACGTGCTACGTGCATAGAAAGCAAGACTGAGCAAACTGGGAATTCTGTCCGTCTATGTGATAAAAGTCTGGCCTCGGGACAAGTGGGTAAGTCTGTCTCAACAACCTGAATGCGTATGCTTGTAAACGCCTGGGCGAAACGCTGTGTTTATTGCACGACGTGTCTAGACTTAATGAGGAAGTAGCGGTGACGGAATTAAAGTGGACGATCAGTGCGCGTCCAGTATGGTGAAGAAAAATGTGGCGTGTAATGTTCCAGCGGTTATACGTCTTTTCCTCACAGAAAAACACGCTAGGTGTCAAATGTGGCCTTCATGGGTTTCATAAACCTTCAGGGGCACTGACTGCGCCGGACGGGGGGACTGAAGTCTGGGAAATTGTGCCTGATGGGTATATAGTGCTATGCCAGACTTGTCTAGTGGAATGAACCATGGCAGGTGGTTTACGCCGAAGGCCGGGAGATAAATTAGCCTAATTGTATTTGCATTGCACACGTATTCGATGTTTCGGAGTGTGACCTTCAAGTTAACCTGGGAATCGATCACCTAGGCTACGTATGCTCACAGGACCACCTATGCTAAAAAGTCTGTTTTTCATGCTCTAATTTCTGTCGGGACTACAACTTACCGGCACAATTCACCGATGCTTTGACGTCCTTCGCCCTGGTCCAATTCGGTTTTACAGGGGCACGGAGAATCAGCTGATTTTAACGCGCCACTTATCTTTGTAATGGACTCGGTGTGGCAGTAGTCCACCATCGGGCCCTTGCTCACCTCGCCGCATTCGAGGCACACGGTTGGCTTGGTCAGTACGGCCATCTTACCAACATGTTAAAGCAGTGGAAGCTGGAAAATGCAAACCAAAAGGCTGTTAACATTGAAAGCAAGGAGCATGGTTATCGGGTCAACTCGGAGAACGAACCGATTAACCAGTCAGCCTATCGTGTCCATGCGTACTGCTGAATGGGCCACTGGAGTGAGCACAGATGGACTGCAAACAATACGATGCGTGAAGAGCAGTCTGAACCCATGTGCAGTTGCATAAGTGAGAAAAGACAGTCGTAAACTGTCTCCATAATCGGGCTGGACGGATTCGTATACACTGAAAAAAGTTTGATGCAACGGTTTGGAAAGTACCAGCAACACGGAATGAAAATAATCCATCTCCACTTCAGTTCAGTTTTCCAAGCATGGACAGTTCACAAGTTTAGAATTGTGTGTACTGCCACATTACAGAGATCCCGAGTGTCGACGCTTATTTGATTCAGTGATTCGACGGGCCCAATCTTAGGATTAGTAGCAAATCTTACCACAACATTTTTTGAGGATTGAATTCCTCCCTGAAGCCCTCATAGGAGGCTAAAGCGAGTGATTGACCATCCGAAAGTGCTTTTTATTATATTTCTACATCATGTATCATTTGAGACTGAAACAAACCGGGTACAAGGTCATTCCAGTCTGACCCCGCTTACGGATAATGACAATCAGGACCCCAACTCCTGCATTTAGGGCATCTGATGATTTAAGACATGAAACTTAGTAATAGAAAATAATAACTCCTTGGCAGACTCCCTGTTTGTGGGTGAAACTCGAACAAATTTATCGTTGCACGGGAATACTGCTTTCATTTTGGGGATATTGGCCTACTGTGTGTTTTTATGCCAAATGACGAAACACACGTACCTTTGTCGGTGAAATTAACCTTTGTAGGACCAGCGTTTTTCGTTTCATTCTATTACCTGCTTTCCAGGATATAATGAGTAAGTGAACACAATGCGAACGTAAGCTGACACAAACATTCATATCATTATGGAAAAATGTTTTACCCTTTTCTTTCCCCTCATAATTTTGGTCTTGGGGAAAGCACACGAAGTTTTACCCGGTAGTTCGATTACTTTTAGAGAACTAAACATCATGAACTCTGAGTTGGTGTCCTATTCACATCCAAAAAAGAAGCACTTCTTTCATATCATGTTAACTGATTCGATCGTGTGAAACTTCCTGCTGAATTTACCACCCCAAAACCAGAAGATACAAAAACTTTAGGATGATTGTGGTTAGGTAGGAGAGCAGAGTTCAGCAAAGAGGTTTAAACCTAGCCCGATGTGTGTACTGCCAAACTCTAAAAATGAGGAAGCCAGTCAGAGGGCAATTCTTGGTCTGAGTAGTTGTCGATCAATTCTGACAGGTCACTGGTGAGCAAGCTAGTTTGAAGATTCTCGATTCTCACAGAGAATCTGATAACTACAAGTCATGAGGAAACAAGCTACTCATCATGTTGCAGAAAACTCTTCTTCAGTTGAGTCTCCTGCCAAAACCGAATTAGTGTGCCAATGAGAGCAGTTGTCGATATAAGTCATGAGCTTGGTGTTTTATCGGACGTCTACGGAAAAGGTTGGGTCAGATACCGAGAACGTTTGCCAAACAAGCGCCTTTTTCTATATTGAGGCTCGTCAGTAAGGCGTAGAGGAAGCGGATGTGTGATTACCTGATTAAAATATTCAAACTGTAATCGAGGAATCATGGGTCCCTCTGCTAGTATTGTGCAGCTGGTAAATTTGGGCCAGCCAGTTGTTGAATGAGTCAGCTATTCACTTGAACAGTGGCACATTGCCAGAAAATAATCAAACTTGACGACAACTTTGACTTTGAAGCTTCATCCGGTTCCAGAAACAGTGAAGAATAGACGGAGGTACCAAACTTAGGCTAGAGTGCTGTGGATAATTCACTCTATTTACATCTAAAATCTTCTCCCTCTGATTTGATACAAATGTACTTTATGAATCGCCTGACTCCTCCGTTTGATTCCTATATACGGCGGAGCAGCATTCGGTGGTACACGCATGTTCATTAGAACTTAACTTCTAGAACAAATACAATGGCCGATTCTTGCAGTAAGAAGTAGATTCTCAAGGATACATGCGGTCAGTACTTTTGTTGTACCGTTATTTCAAGTCTTATGCCCCCAGATTTTGAGGATATGGAGATCCTGAGTTTTTCCACTTTACTTCCGAACGTTACTTTACTGTGTGATAGAATCCTGTCAAAACGCTTCACCAAGCAGTCTGCGTGTGCCTTCGATAGCCTATCGCGTGAACGAAAGCTCTTTGCCTTGCCGACATTTTGAATGTCCAGTAACCGGGGTACGTCACTGTGTCAGTAAGTCACTTGCACATAAACGAGACTAATCGATGCCACCTTACCTTCGTAGACTACACTATTTTACGCCAGGCTCCGGCCAGTGGACCCTGGGCCTCGGCGAATAAACAATGCCCTTCCAGCAAGACATCAGCTGATCAACAGGTGAGCATGAAGATCTCTAATCAGGACATGGTCTAGTCGCTACGACCTGGGTGTTTGATCATGAGACAGCAGCTATACCTTAATTGAATCGGGCCAGCTCCACCCTCGCGACAGCACTAGAGATGGATGAGTACGAATGCAGTATGAATCACTATTACGTTAGTGTCCCCTAGCTGTGCCCACTCAGGTCGGTCTATGCTGAACAAAGCCATGCCAACCGATATGATTGACGTGGTGCAGAACCAGTGAGATGACCCGAAACTACCTGCGACTCGAAAAACCAGAAATAGGAAGTCCTATTGGCGAAATACAATCATTTACAAACAAATTTGGTTTTGCGGGAGACTCACCTGGAACCCATTTGAATCTCTCGTCTATGATGTTTCTAAGCGACTGAATGTGCTGCACCAGTCAGTCTCATGTTTCAGTTGGTACGATATTCGAGATATCGCGATACATGTATAGATGTAATACACTACTTAAAGATTGACGGAAACTGGGGGATTGTTGCTATATGATGAGCCCCAAGAAGGGCAAAACCGGTGGTGGGCTGTCGAAGAGTTTTCATCAACCTTATGAGTAGTGTAGGAAGTCCTATTTTTTCAGTCATGGATGAGGTGTCAAATGAGCCACCATATGACAGACGCAACCCCGAACCATTAGACCGATTTTGCATCCTTGAGACTACTGAATAAACAGTATAATGACCAGATCGGGAGAGCCAGGAGCAAACGCTTGCAGCACGAAATACGTGAGATGAATCTACGCGGTTCTTATAACCGAAATTTTGCCAAAATACAACAACCAGTGTGTTAGACTTTTGAAGTTGAAAGAGTAGAATAATATTGCGACACTACCTGGCATAAAATGGTAGACAGTCAGTTCCTGGATGAGGACCTGGGTGAGAGACTGGCTGAATCTAAAGAGATTTAACTATAATACTTTTCACTTCATGCCTGTGACTCACTGAATTTGACAAAGACATGGGTGTGACAAAAGTGGTCGGCTACTCTGCTGGATGCTTGCATACATTGAGGAAATTACATCCTGGATGTCAAACGATTAACCGGGGGATTGAGAGATAGGTCCACAATAGGAAGTACGCAGTGAGAGGCCGAAGGCAATGAGGTATTTTGGGTCTAAGAGGGGGCTTTGACTTGGTGAATTTACTCATTTGAGGACCAAGTTGGATTTGAAGGGAGACTCAAATAAATCTGTCCCAATGACAATTTCGTTCTGTAAGAAAAGCCAGTCTACGCCGAAAACCTGAGGAGCACCGTACAACCGTTTTATCCCTATTGGGAATCATCAGCAGTGCGCATCTCACGAAACTGAATGGAGTTTCGAACCTGCGACCTGCCGGCTGTTTGTGACAATCTTCAACTGCATAAAGCTCATCTCCGTCGATTTTCGAGATATCGAAGTATTTTTCTGAACACAGCACTACTCACAAGATAGCCGAAAACTTATTGAAAGCCCGATGCCGGTTTCACCCTTCTTGAGGCCCATAAGATGACAGAAGATCCCGAGCTTCCATCATTCCTAAATCATAGATAATTGGACTAAACGAAGCTGATATCTGTTCACTTGTCGAGGGTATCGTGTTCGTGAATTGGGACCACGGAAAGCAAAATTACCATTTGCTGCTAAAGGATGCTCCTGTGAGTCTTGTCCCAGATAATGTATGAAGCATGCCTATCCTAAAAAATCATGGACTTCTCCCTATGACTTAGCCCTTTTAAGGATTGTTCTGTAGAAGCTTTTCACAGTAGAAGCAGTGCTGTAGGCACTGAATGTCGTAAGGCGTTGCACTGTGACTTGCGTGGAGCTTTTTCCCAGCCAATCTATGAAAGATGGCTCGAATGCTTGATTCGATGTACCCCTGGACATGTGCGATACAACACAACAGTCAATTATGGAAAATAACCAGTTACAGGGAAAGGATTAATGCGTTTCAAGGTTAACCAGGGTAATTTCCGACACGAACACGGGCTGATCGGTCACATGGACACCGCACATCACCATGCGGTCCATGCTGTGCTTGGACAGCCAGACTGCGACTTGCCTTTTGCACTGCTTCTCACAGCTGACATCAATACACAAAAATTCGTTTTCCGTTTAAGAGAAAACGTGCTTCGAATAATTTTTCCTGACATACGACTAGATGATAAATAGAGTTGGGATGACTTTTTGCCAGGCTTTATAAACGCAACGCACCACCTAACCGATTCATATTTGGATATCGTCAAAAAGACTACCTGGTAATTGTGTCGTTTTCCCCAAAACCCTGGTTGTTATTTGTTTCTTCTCGGTTTCAGTATTTTATTGAAAACTTTTTCGGATGCTTCGTGGATCTAAACGAAACAGTCGACTTTCGCTTATGGTGCACAGCTTCAAACTCTGATATCTTAGAACAAAATGACAAACTTTACTTAGAACACCAGTTGGAAGGTAGAGTTTTCTTTGTATAGATAAACAGACCATTGCAAACCAGGTTAATGACAACGGATGATCTAGCCTTATACCGACACCGAATCTCCTGTTTATAGTATTCTTCGACTGAATACGCTTCAGTAGGAACATCTTTTGCTCCGTTTGGGACAGTATTCAAGTATGGAAGACCACATTGCTTATGGGGTTTATGAAAAATCCTGGAGGGCTCATCATCAGGTTCACCCTTCTTGGCGTTCAACAGACAGAGTGGTGTAACTTGGGGTACTAGGCCCAGCTGGTAACAGAAAAACTGGAAACGGGCTATTGAAGAGTTTTCAGTGACATTATAGGTGCTGCCCTATCAAGTGTTACCCGTGGTTTTTTAAAGTACGATTCGTTTTGTTTCCATAGGTTAGGTGGTCCAGTTAACATAAATAATGAGCTGTTTTCCTCCGTAGTTGTAAAGTTGTGCTGTGACTTTGTTTTGGCTGCAGGCAATAATGTAAGTGGGATTCATAGCATCATAACTAACATCTGGCCTCCTGCCAAATATACAACCAGACAATGACTCACCGTCCCTAGGACTGCTATCCGAAATGATGCTGTAAAGGAATAAAAAAAGTTGTGCCTGCCTTGGCCTATAAAAGTATCCTGCTGAAGTTGCCAACAAAACACTCAGCTTAGCCGTTTAACTGCGAATGACAGGATGGGAAATGTAGGTGACGAAAATAATGGTCGGTACGAGACTAATTGAACTGGGAAGAAGCAGAGTGGGATTTTCGGAAACTGATACTTGTTGACACCCAAACTGACTGCAAGGACAGTTTAGTGATGTGGTGGTGTCACATGTCATCGAACGCCTCGTAATGGAATTTCGGGTCAGTTTGTACGTTCCACAACGAGGACAAGCTAATCAATACTATCCACGGGCGCGAAGAAATCAAGTTACTTGTGGCCATAAATGCTATGGGTTGTGGCCCTTGTTATCCGGAAATTCTTGCGAGTTTCAAGGCATGTAGATATTGTAATTGGCGTCCATCCACATATTTGATTCGAACGTCAATACCAGACGAATAAACCGTGTGTATTAGATATAAACACACAAAAATATGGCCGCATATGGCAATGTCACTGCAACAGGATTAGCTTTACTGGCGTCTGTGGAGACATTGTTTACATCGCCCTGCTACCTTCCACAGACTACTACGACATTCTTGTCTGTTGTAGTTAGTATATCCATCAAATGCGATGGGGCGAATGCTTGTTCGAATTCGATCTCCCCTTACTAAATAGTCAAAAAGCGTCTCAGTAACTTGGTGCCCTGCCTATGCAGATGATTTTTGCTACGAACGAGGTTGTCTTCCGTAGTTTCGATACACACAACAGCGGTTTGTGGTCAGTAAGCATAGCAAAACATTTTGTGAAACTTCCTGGCAGAAAAAGTGAGCTAATCATTCATTCTGTGCCAGTGCTAGCAGCTGATCCAGCGCGTATATTCTCTTTTCCGTCAGGGAACAATGCGAAATAACGGAGTCCACACCGCTGTTTTACGCATCTGCTACCAACATTTCATGTGGGGTCAAAGTGCGGAAACAAAAGATCCGCGTGCAGCGCGAATCTTAGCTACGCAAATCTACGTTGTTCACCTGCATTCCAGATCCATGGCTCGTCCTTACTAAAAAGACGATTCAAACGGTCCCGCATCCCATGAATAGAGGGTGGGAATGCACTGTAGTGACCGATAAGACCACTGGACAAATGAAGCTTGGGAACGACATTTGATGGGGAAAGTATAGACCAATGATTCTGACACGATCAGGACGGTGGCTGTGTCTCATACTTTTCTGCTCTTTAAGGGAAGCAGCGTTCTACTGGGCCAAATAAGGCGGTATCGAGGAGTACTGATATTTCTGAACTAGCATTATAGTGCTATCTAAGGAAGCTAATGAGTCTGAGATACCGTGCAGCATGGTGTTCATTGTGTTGGACAACGGTAGCAGACGTTTCAGTATTCAATTAGAAACAGATGTATTGGAACACCCCTAATTGTTACTAGTATAAAACTCTCTGCACTCATAGACAACCTTTACTTGTAAGCATCCATCTTGAGAAATATGGAGCTTCGTTCAGTACAAATAATCAGATCTTCCGGAACCGTTACTGATGTTCTAGTGAGGCGTTAAAATCTATTGACTAATCTGCAGATATTCGGATGCAAACGTAAGCAAACCTCGTTGCCGTCACTTCTGAGTCTTAGGCGGCTGCTACGTCAATGAGTCACAGTAGGACGGCAGCAAGTCTTTTCTTGAATCACCGAATCCTGCGTGCATTGTGGTCGCTTTCTTGTATTCCTAAAAGTTTTCCGTTCGGTCTTTGATCTCTGACAGTGGCATTTTTTGTAGCCTTGGTTTTGATTATCTCAGTATCCATGTGTGCTGCTAAAATGGACAAAACGAACAAAGTGCCATGCGCCGCAGTTAAGTAAGTGGTTGTTTCGGTGTCTGATTACTCACGCCGAATGTCTTCTCCTCTGTGTGGAGGAAATCTTGTTCGGAGGGTTAACGTGGCTTATGTTTGGGTAACAAGAAGTCTCAATCAGACGTAGACATTTAGCTGTCACTTTTTATAAGGTCTTCTCTTGCCCAGTCCTGCTTTGCCGTGTTAGCTTCACTCGAGGATTTGAGTCCATAACCTTCACCCATACGAAACGTGAGGTGGTCTCGTGCTACATATTCAGTTGCAAAGGAAGTCATGAACGCGTTCCCCGTTGAAACCAAATTAGCGTACAAATGGTTGTATTTCGCTACTCGTGTACAATCTGAGTTCAAGTGAACATGTTTTGACTGAAACTTGGGGACCGTGTCTGCCAGATAAGTCTCAAGTGTGGGAGCAAAACCAGTCATGGGCTCTCGAAGAGTTCAACAACCTTGTTGGTAGTGTGTGACGTTTAGTATGAAATACTGTTACTCGGCGCTGTAGTCACTGGCTGAGCAAGTGCTGAACAAGGAATTCCATCAGCTTCGACTGCTGTTGCGTGACTAGTTTTAACTCGTCAAATGATATGATAACAGCGGAAGAGTCTGCCACCAGGACCCTTAGGACTGGAACCAGGTGAGGATTACGGCTTGTGATAGCAGCCGACTGAATCCAAGCTGCCGCCTGACGCCCAACCACCACATGCTTGAGAAGCAAGACCGATCAGACTGTGAAGTCCATCTGACAAGGTTATAAGGGTGAGCAAAAATCGACACTAGCGGATTCAAAGGGGGAGGGCGGGTAAGTCTGTTTTGACTGCCCGAGCACGTGTATGTATACGCAAAAATGACTGGCTGTTTGTCAGTGCCGATGAAACAGCAAGAGCGTGCGATCAGTGCGGTGCTAAGAAGTGTCGGCAATGTTCTGGCAGTTTCTACACGTTGTCCCTACCTCTCACTTTCGCATAATTTATTCGTTCTAATCAATTTCCAAACACTGTTGGTCAGCAGTTGCCAATGAAAACCATACCAACTGGAGTGGGGTGCCCCAAGACAGTAATGTACAGTTAGAGGTTGTGTCACAACTTTCTTGCCATACACTGAACCAGTATGTCTGAATGTGATCACTTCTGTGGCGCCACCAAAAAGACAGAAAAACTTGTGCAGTGACTTGTGCTATGAGCTCCAGTAAAACTCATTCTTACAGATATGGAGAAAGATTGTAAAAATAAAATCGAACCGGTGGTTTTGGTCCTCAGATGTTCAGGATTGTTGAAAACCGTCTAGCTGTACATAACTGTTGAAGGAAGCACGACAGCTGCCAGGTTACTCAAGCCTAGAGAAAAGCAGTAGAGAAGCCGGGGTCTGGCTTGAATCACGGGCTTTGTAAGTGGTTTCGTGTCCCAACCACTAAACCATCCCTGGATCACTTGTTGGGAACAATTCACCAATTTTGCCATCCATTTTGATCGAAACTGATCGAAAAATTAGCTTCCACGTTCACACTTAGACGTTTGCATCAGTAAGCCCCCTCAATCGCAACGCATTTCTTGTATCTCAAGACTATTTAGAATTTCTATTTGGACCTTGTCTTTTAACTGTTTCTACTCTCTCCAATGGAAATTCCGTCTAACTAGCAAAATCCCACACTGAGGAATTAGTTCGGACAATTTTATTTTCCATGAATTAATTCCCTGTACTTTTTGCCTCATCCGATTTCAACAGACTATCTAAATCGGGCCTCTACCTCTGAGTGATGATAAAGACAACCCGAGTGCTTCCTGAAGAGGATTGCACCTTGAAAAGTTTCATGCTAGATATATTCGAATCCTAACTAAAATATGGAAAATACAGCTGTTCTAGTACTATTAAATACTGTGGCTTCTTTGACTAATTACATTGCCGAAGTGTTCTTGCCAACCTCTCATTCATCTAATCGCAGAGACAGACAGAACCTGCCGGTCTCCTCCTTGGTCTCTCAGCTGGTTCCGATATTATTATTATGTTGGCTAAGCAAAATTCAGACACCCCTGTTTATATTTTCTCCTATGTAAAGCAGGGTTACTTTTTCACCCGTCATACTGGCAGCTTACAGACCGCAATCCCCACTCGGTTCCTCAGCGATTCTCCTATTTTCTGTGCTATAATGTGGGTTTCTGATCTTCCATAATTTGACAGTTCTCTGAAGAAATATTTTTATCTGTTACTTGATGAAAACAGGCTGCATTTTCATGCCTTACTTGTGCTTCTGTCCAACTGACGGGCTTCACAGTGTGGACTTGAATTCCGAACTGCTTTCTACCGCCGGTATTTTTGGGAAATTGGTCCTCATACTTCCTGTGAAACTTGGTGATCTTGGATCCGTTTTCCAAAAACTCAGAAATCCCTATCTTTTATCAGAAGGCGGTGCCAGATATATCTAAATGGTCTCGTCAAAAATTTCTTATTTTACTGCGTTTCAAGTCGTTTCTTTCTTGTATCATTCCTCTCGGTCTGATCAGTCGGAAACCCCTTATTTATTGTCAAAGTCCCAATGTAATTCCACAAGGCAGCCTTCGAAAAAGCGTTTCCTACATCGTAGAATGCATTTTTCCTGTTATTTTGGCCACATTCTTGCTGCTCTTATGCCGTGTACTCTGACCTCCTGGCTGGATATTCAAGTATTTGGACGAAACCACCTTCAGACATTACTACATCGGTCCTTTAGTTCATATTTTGCTCGCAATTGCACTACTGTTAAGACTTTGGAAGGGAACTTCGTAGGAAATTTGACTTGAAATTTTCGCAGTCTTATTTTTAGCGATAAACCTTTGACCGGTTCACACGAGAATTGGTCGATATCCTATCATACAGACTGAACTTATTGGACATCTGGCGTTCCACGCTCCACTTCCGGATATGGTGTAGCACACATGTTGGTTGGTTTGTTTATTTAAAAAAACGATCGCACTTCAGCTGGAAACATAGGACACAATGCGGAGGGCGTAGGTCACATCTGACTTGCGATGGCAGCCGTGTGTTAGAATCAAACGTAGTCGGACTGTTGCTATCACACTGTTACACACCTCATCACACCTTTCATTTGGCCGTACCATCAGTCGGTGGTTGGGAGGTGACAGGATGCCTAGGTGTGGGCTATATATTTCTACGCTCCAGAAAAACAGCTGTCATTCAAAAAGTCATTCCTCCCATCTGTCCGCTGTGTGTGTGTATGCTGGTGTATGGAGGGACAATAAGGAGACATGTGTTTCTGTTGTTGCTGTTGCTGTTGCCGTTGTACTTACACTCTGGCATCTGGATTTGTTTCAAGTCAAAACGTAAACAGGAGGAGGATAGAAATGGCATAATTTCTTAGGTACACAATGATGTCACATGTATGGGCCGTTGTGCTCCTGAGGAATAAGCGTTTCCGCACTGATGTGAACATATTGCTGCTGTTATAATGCAGGTTCCAATTAGCCATCGAAAATAGCAGAAGGCGGGCATGGACGGCATGTCTCGAATTCGAGTTTAAAGCCTTACTACGAAAGATACGGAGAAACTATAAAACCTAATCATTCGGTGTGTGTAGTTCGGCCATTTGATAAAAGCGGAATGTGGCGCCCTTTGGAAAAAGCATTTGTTTCAAGAAGCAAGAAGGAGAAGCAATCAGCTAGGCCAAGCTAAATCTGTGTTAGGTGTCGGCCCAGGGATTTTGTGTGTTAGGGTGGGTCACAAAATGTTAAGCCGATGGGGAAATCTATATGGATTTGGGTCTAGCTTAGGGTCTAGTTCATCGGGTCCGGTTCACGTGATGATCCCTCTTGAACGTCGTTTGCACTTTTCGCCCGTCTTTGTGGATGAGCTAGTTGTGTAAGGAAGAGGGATTCTGTGAACTTTGGTCGGTTTGGGATTTCCACCCACCTTGTTTTTGCTAACGTGCATTGACAACCACACAGTAATGCGTCAACTCCGCTAATCTAAGACCGCTTTCCATACGCTCGCCAGTTCCAAACCCTCGATTCTAGTTAAGCTGTGATGCTTGATAATTTCCACCGTCTCGGCCATCATCCGCTCTGGTGGGAATCGCAATCCCCGTCCTAAAACTTCCACATTCTTCAGATCTATTCTGTGTCCCGTATCTAACGCATGTACCGCCATCGCTGAGTCTTTGACCAGCGTTTGTTATTCTTCCGCATTCCTTAGTGGTTTGTTTAGCCTCCTTTTATGCTCACCAATTCTAGTGTGCAATTTCTTGACAGTTTGTCCTACGTAAACCTTAATGAATCGTTGCAGTTAATTTCATACACGCAGTCCCTAGTCCTTCTAACCGGGAGGGGGTCTTTCAAGTCCACCAGAACTGAGCGTAGCATTTTTCCCCTCTGGAAGGCTACTACAATTTTGGCTAGGTTCAGCAGTTTTCGAATAACCTCCGATGTTCTTGCTTTATATGGAGACTTATTCATAGTCATAAACTGTCGGACAATCAACCGTCTAGTACACTCATTTGCATACCAATTTGGTTTTGATGGGAAACTCACCCGGAACCCAGCTGAATCTCTCGTTTATGATGTTTTCAAGCAACTGAATGTGCTGCACCAGGCCGCCTCATGTTTCAATTGATATGATATTCGAGATATCGAGATACATGTATGAACGGTTGGCGGCTGACGCTGAAGCGACGGCGATTGGACACTACAAACCCGACTTGTGCAAACAACTGGCTAGCCTTCCCTTCCCTTGGTGAAGCCGATATTGAATCATATCTACAGTCCTAATACTATTGTCCGGCTTGTGTCCAGGTTCTGATTACCTTTGCTCGCGGTACTGTTTTCACTGACCTGTGTGTTTGTCCGCCAAATTACCTGTCTGTTATCCTATCCCAACCTTGATTCTGAGAGTTCGTAAACAGCGGATGGATCAGTTCAATCGAGTGAACAGATGAAATTATATTTAAATACGTTTTCATATTGAATGATTTTCAATGATATTGCACTCGGGGGCAGAAATGAATTAGTTTTCTTCACCGTGGACGGTTTAGAATATTATTTGATAAATGAAAAAAAGCAAGAAGCAGGTGGGAGGGAGGTTGAATGGGAAGTATTCGGGTCAATGGGTCATGGCATCCACTGGGCGACGTCAATGTCAGACAAGTTTCTGGGACCGGATTTTTCGCAGACCAAATCAAGTTCAGATTTTGACGCAGAGTTGCGGGCCATGCAGTCGGTTTTCAGTCGCTTTTGTCAGCGGCAGTCGTCAAGATCGCATCAGCCTTATTCGCTTCAGATGTACTCGCTATGTGACATCGAAGGCGTCGACGGCATGACTAGTTTAGGCATTTGCATTTAAGTGCAGTTTTTTCCAACCACCACTCTTATTCTCTCCGGTAAATATCTTGTCCAACGTCCAAACTTTTGATGCTGGGTACGAGTATACAACTGAGTACACACAGAAGCTGGTGGTAGAACGTGGAAATTTGTTCTTCAAACAACCTGAACATTGAGATGTGCCGCACCTCGAGTTTCTTCAGACTTCTGCATACGGCTCCCGCTAAATCGCACTGTTCAGCCCCACACTGTCCCTAGATCTGAAACCCAGATCACAGTTTTTCCTATTTTACCTGGAGGTGGGGGCAACAACGTAATTTTGGCAATCCTTGAGTCTAAGCTCCGTTCTTCATTTGACTGTGAATGAGATATTTCGAATGCTATATATATATATATATATATATATATATATCACCTTTGCTGTTAGGACAGAAAGACAGAAAATAACTAAACGTATTACGCTTTCAGCTGCAAATCAGACGAGGGCACCGGGTTTTCGTTAATAAGTAATTAGTGAGTAATGATGAGACAAGATTAACAGTTGATAAAATCCAAAGTGACATTGTGTCTAATTCACTACGTTAGGAGATACAATCTCCAGACCAGCTCCTTCCCCATAGTCGTCCGTGCCCTTCTCGTACAAGTTTTCAGGACAAGCTCGCTAAGATTAGACCTGGATGAGTAGGTTGGTTAAAGGTACGTAAAACTTTGTCGGTAACACTGAGCTGTGATCTCTTGTGTGCAAACGTACCTAACAGTAGTGCAAATGGAAAAAAACTGGTTGGTTGTCTGTCACCACCCGAGAAATTTACTATTGCAAAACTAGTCTACCTACGCTAATCTTTTTCAGTGGACTTTACCGCACTGTCACTGTACGCTATTTACCCTTTACGAGGCTGGGTCTTCTCTATCTTCCGACTGTCGAGACCGACGAGGGGGGCTGTCACAGCAACACGCAGGTTCATCTCCCAACCCATATTATAGTGTATTGTACAGAGTGGGTATTGTTTGCGGAACTGGCAGTTACCTTCAACCACTGAAATTGCATTAAGATTGTTCAACATTGTTATACTTGCGTTAGCCGACGGTATGAAGCCACTAGGTTGTCCGAAGGTCCTACTCTGTGAGCTATACTGATACTCATGACGGACATCGTTGTGCTCAAATCTTGTGGGTATGCACACATTACTTCTACGTTTGGGTTTTATATAGTGGGAATAAAATGTTTCGTTGATAGAAACGATCTTTGGCACGAGGACGGATATTTTGGTTGTGTCACGGAAAGCTTTTCCCAAGAAAACCTTCATGGGTGGTTTACTTGCTGTTTGAAAAGAAACTGGAGAGGCTCCGGCAACGAAACCATTGTTTTCGCTCGAATGAGAGGCTAATTTTAGTCCATCTAAATGATATTCAGTTTTGTTCACGAAATCATTAGAGAGCTCGGCGTGATCAACGTTCGCTGGAAGTACACTTTTATCCTTGATCCATGGGGAAATACACAAGGGCTGACTGTAGAACTGTATACTTCATGCCGCCATTATTCAAACAAACTTTTGAGACGACTGAATTTCCCGAAGTAGAAAACAATTTAACACACTGCTGGGGTGATTCGTTATCCCCGATCGATCACGTCAAAGTGACTAAAGATGCCCAATGATTTATTGACCAACTGCAGTCCGCTTTTGTCTGTGGTGTGCTGTGGCTGTCAATGCGCAGTCTGCTCCGATTTGGTTTTAGAAATCCTCGATAGTGAAATATTTTTCAAGGCTAAATTTGGGAACGACTGTCGAGTAAATTTTTCGTTGATCATTTGTTGCTACGTCACGCCGAAAGTTGTTGTGAACTATCCTGATGCGAAATTTCTAAATGAATTCTCGGAGCAATTTTCCATAAACTTTTGTATCAGATCGATAAAGCTCGTGCCTGAAAAAAGTAAACTCTGTCCTTGAAACACCTTTCATCATAATCATTGAGATAGACATTACTCTTCCCACTGAGTTTCTTCCACCCACCAGATGGTTTCCTTTCTCGCATTTACCGGCTTTGCTTCGCAAAAAACTTGGAAATACTGCTAGAAGGATTACCTTACCGTACTGCTGGAGGGTTTGTTACTTGTTGGTGGTGTAAGGCGATTTGGGGATTTTAAGAGTGAATTCGTCCTATAGGTGAAACTAATCTATGATGAGAAGCCGAGAAGCACTGTACAGCTGCTTTGTCTTAACTGAAACCACTTGCAGTACGTGTCTCACGAAACTCAATGGAGATTCGAAACCAAGAACCCCCGGCTAGTAGTTTAAATACTTAACAGTTCGGCTATCAGCGGCTGATCCACATTCTGATTCGCTCGTAATTAGATAGAACATAGCGCCATTCATTCTTCAATCACGGAATCCACATCACGCGGTCATACGTGTTGACTGGCTCCTCGAGTGACGACTTCTCAGGTGGAATTTTCACTCACTGGGTGAATTTTATTGCTCCTTTGAGCTACATATAGATTGTTGGTATTGTGACCAGATTTGAGAATTTTACTGGGTATTTTGTCCTTTTGGTGGCGCTACATCACACTGCTGATCAGCGGCTCGTGGCCGAACGGTTAATTGCTGAATCACTAGCCAGGAGGTTGCGGGTTCGCTATTCCCTGTAGTTACGTGAGATACGTAGAGCTAATTACTCCCAATAAGAATGAAACACTTGTACAATGCTCCTTGATTTTTATTGTGGGTTGGCTCTACTTACAAGACGAGATCTCCATTGAAATTTGTTGCTTGTACAGCACAGTTTTATACTACTGCAGTGTTATACTGCAGTGCAACACCCCCACAACGACTACTGACAGGGCCGGACAAAAATCACTGTCACAAATAGGTAAACGCTCTTGAGATCTTTATAATTCGAGGTCTACCTGAGAACAATAGGAATCAAAACAAAACTTTAGGCCCATTATTTCAGTTCAAGGTGTAGAACAGCACATCTGTTAATCATTAACCGACTGATGAATTCCAAGTGTGATACCAGGAACACGACTTGGCTTACAAAACGCGTCCCTTTTGATAGATGACTGCTTAAAATAGCCCTCTGTGGCGTGCTGGTGTTCTGTAACGCCCCAACAAGTAAACAGCTATCTGCGACGGGCTTATATCAAACTTATAAGTGGCTTATAATATGTCAAGTACTCTTTCTCTTTGAATATTCGCCTCCATACAAGGAAGTCATGATGAAAACACACAATGTAACAAATACCGGCTCAAGACTAGAAGTGATAAGGTTAGGGTGGTTTTCCAAAGTAGTTGTCATGACTCCGAATAACTGGGCGCGTTTTCTCCGCTACATAAGTTATCTCTGCACTGGTATGCAAGTATGATGATATTTTGCAGGCCTCTTTGACGATCCCCAAATCCATTCCGTGTGCGGTTACCCTGTCTTTGCCCTCCAGCCCTGTGATGTTAAAAAGCCGCCGACTACTCGTCATAATATTTCAACAATTTTAGAACGTACTCTAGGCGGTACTGCATCAATCCCCAAAGGCTTACTGATGGGTGTTAGAAGACGATAACGGGCCCAACACCACAGATTCATCCGGAGTGACTAGGAGCCATGATTTGTATGCACTGTAGAAAAGCGTATACTCGGACCAATTTTAGTGAGGCTTACTTGATCGTTACAAATGCGTTTGTAGTCATAAAGTATACGAAAGTCATGCTAATCAAACAGATCTAATGGCTATGTTGCACGCATATTGCAGGTCCCACCAGTTATTTACTGTAAAGACAGAATAGGTCTTCCGAATGTTTTTATTACCGATAGGTGAGTTTGTTCATCTAGCTTGTCATATCAATCGTTTACTATGGTTCTTTGCAAAGACAACAGATGCAGTTTGACACAACTCCTCTGTCATAATGCGTGAAGAGTTATTTTTCTGCTCAATAGAGCGTCAGTGTCAATCAGGTAATCCCTGCCAATTCCATCTCATCAAGCCTATTACTCGAAACTAATTATCTTACATGTATTCCATCTGGAAAGCGTTAAGTTACCTCAGAATATCACATAAAATTGGGAGTACCTGATATGGGCTTCCATAGCTAGTGCGAAAGCTTGACGTGGCACTGTTAATTCAATTTACGTTATCTATTAGTTACCGTACTTACCAGATAACTCGAGGCTGTAGTGAGAGTTGTATTGAAGGAAATGGCATAAGACTCGGGACACAAGCGAACTGATATTTGCTGACGTGCTCTTTTAGGATAACACAGAACCCGAGGTAGGTCCCAACTTCATTTTGAGCTCCGGCAAAAGCTAGCTTAACAATTACTGAGACAAAACGCTGAGTTGGGTTCCGGTCAGCGTTCCGATGCAGTCGAATAGAGGTACTGGTACCTCTGTGCATACTAAACTGGACGTAGTCCAGACATTTTCCAATGCCTTGTAATTACTTTGTTTATGCATCCATCTTGTTACATACGTCTCGTGGATAGAAATCCCATCCTTTATATGTGTTGTTTTATTTCAATATTTTTAACGGTAGGGTGTCGTGAGTGCAACATTGGGGGAAGTCGCGTGGCCTGTATTGTTCGAACGGGCCTAGGTGATGGTCATTCGCATAGCTTTCTGTTCTGTTATTTGATTTGACTCACTTGAAGGTCTGCAAATGTAAGATAATTTCAAAAGTCTGAGAGTTTAATTGATGTTGCCTGAGTAATTTCTTTTGAGTAATCTATATTGGATCCACTTAAGTGGACGAAATAATTCATACACCGTGATATTAGGAAGGCTACCAGAATGTTTAAAGCTGATATCTTGATGATTCGAACAGTGTGCTCATACATAGAAACGAAGAATCACCCATTCAGTTGCATACGTAGTCACCTTTATACGTACATAATGATACTCCACTGCCCTACAGTATATTTTAACTGAAACCGAGAGATTGTATGAAATTTTCCTAGACGTCCTCAAGTGAAGGATGTGGTGAGGGCTATCCTTTTTGAGGCTAGTGGCGTTGAGTGCAGGTGAAGGCATGTTGGTTATGATGACGGTGACAGTTGGGTTTATTATGGAGATTGTAGTCGGATTTGCTAGCGCTAGCGATTCTTCCCTACCATCTGATCGGCTATCCGTGTCGTCTTTTGCTATCTGAAGCAGGGTCCAAACATGCTGATTCTGTTGTCGTCTGCTTACCAAATTTGCACCACTTATTTTGCCTCACTAACTAGACAACGTGCGGCGCTTAGTGATTGGCAGAATGAGGCGTTCGGCTTTTTTGTCATGAGCTGTGGGCGAATTTCGCGTGCAGCCATTGGCTGACGGATAGCCAGCCGTTCGGACGGATTTAGTCTCGAAAATGCGTGCGTGGAACACAGGGCTGCGCACAAGGAGGATGTAATCCCTTTTGGTCACCTTACTTTGGCATAGAGACACCTTTATTTAGATCCTGTCTTTTTGGATGTTGTACAGAGACACCTTTGTTTCCATCGAGATAAGTTACCGAGGCACTTTTTTATGGTTACCTTAACTTGAATGTACTCGATGTATTCGACTGTTCCGCATAAAACTTAGTCCTATCGTTCATAAATTCCTTAGACACGCGTGAGTTACCGGCAATAATAAAGCCTCAGCGCCTGTGTTTTTATCCTCATGGGGTTGCAAGGCCATAAAGTAGGTCTGCTCCATCCTTCCATAAGAGTACGTCCAAACATCCATCATTATCGTGCCACCGATCGATTTTTAAGCTTTTGAAGCTGATTTTCAAGTTACCCTGTTACAACTAGACCACGCGCGTGTGTAGGTCTTTCTTCTATCTGATTGCTGCCAAGTGTGACAATGTACACAATAGATCCGGGAGGGAGAAAAGAACAAGATAGTCAGGGCAGCTGGAGGATGGGATTTTGACTGCCGCCGAAAGTGACATAGAGCATATTAGGCTGTACGTGGTCTACGCAGTCTACACTAGGAGCAACACTGGTAACCGATGGCCGCTTATGGTCAGCTGTCATCTGAAGCCGAATGAATTTGATTGCTTAAAAGTACGTAAAGTATGTACCGTACACATATGGAAGCAAAGAGATAGAGTACCCCATTTGGATAGAACTAAGCATGAGTAATCTTTCTAGGCAGTAGGCCAACTTCTAGCAACATTCGAGCAATTATTTGCTTTCGAAACAGCTGGAGTTCGTGAGCACTTGTTTTCATTTTTTGGGCGTTTTAATCAAAAGTTGTTTCAGAAACTGATTCATGGGCTGAGCTATAGTATAGCCCTTCTAAAACTGTAAATTCTCGTAGAAGCTCCAACGAATCAGTCAGATTTATTCTTTTCTTCAGTGACCATTCCTTCTAAATGTGACCCTTTAAGAGCGGATAAATGCTGATCATTAACGGGCCCTTTCCCCACGTTTTATAATCCTTTGTGTGAAATGAACGTGTTGAAAAGATTACCTACTCAAATTTTCGTGGATTATTGGTGTACAAAACTAATTCGCGAGTAATTTGCCTATTTTGGGGTGAAACGAACTCCTGAAAAGATTTTTGGCTCGCTTGAAATAAAATGCTTCTACTGACATGTTTTATCATAACGACGTCTTTTGTGCACACTTTGTATCCTTCAATGTAGAAATGTCAAATCATCTCGACATATCAGAATGGATAAACTCCAACGGATGGCCTATGCGACTGCGTTTGTTTCACCAAATTGCTGGCTGAGGTGCATTTCAGACACCATATCTTGGTAAGCTTTGCATTCATACACATATGCCCCAAAACCACAAACTCGCACAAATGTTTAGGGGCTAAACTGTACAGGTACGTGGTATCCCATCTACTGGTGTTTTTATGGATGCACGTTTCTCCCCCGAATAGAAACCTACCCATAGAAGCTAATGTTTTAGTAGGCAAAGTATCATAGCTCAAACAGAGACGGACTATTTTTGATCGGTTTTCCCCTACCGCTCTCAAATCAGGATCACTCCTCGAGGAGTAGCAGGAAACTGTAGTACTAATTATCATGGCATTTAGCAAGTGTTTGACTGTGGCGAGCTTTGGTTGCCAATGCTAATACCCACAAATGAGCCTGACAACTGAACGTAAAATAAACACGTATGGTCACATGGTTTGCACATATTTTAACGATTCATGGTACGCACCGTGGAGTGTAAGCTTGGCAGTTTCGTTTTACTGATCTGGCTATATCCCTCTTGAAAATTTAGTGTTGTCGTCTGGTTGGTCGCGGTTGATCGAATTTCCCGACAGATTTTATCGCATGGACTAAGCCAGTAAATTAATTTGTTTTTTTTTCTTGCCGCAACAGTGCTCAAAAAGTTGAAGAAAACTGTTCGATAGCACACTTCCGGTTTCATCTTTCTTGGAGCTCATTAATTAGACGTAGTTCCCGAGTTCCCATCAGTATGATTCCTTATTGAACTGTTCATAAGTGTACTACGCATAAGAAACTTAAACAAAAAAGCCTGATTCAATAGGTCTTCTGGTGTATATCCAGCAAGTCCGTCTATTCACCTTTACGGGGTCCCGCAACTAAGTGGGGACTGAATCCCGTTGCCGTTGAAGTACGGCAATTTTATGAGTAACCAATCAAAATGCTATCGTGCCTAACTCAATATGTTTCAAGTAATAATTGAAAAAGAAGTATTTATCGATTTTAAGGTCACAAAGTGGAAAGTTTGTATCGAGACCAAAGCCTTTGTTGCACTGTACTGGATAGCACGCATGTGTTGACAGGCTCTGCATTGCCGCACATAAAACTGATCACCCCAAAGTCGGGGTACGCTTACCATAGCTCTTAGCACCTTAGTGTTATCGCTCACTTCCTGTGTGGGATCAGATCCAGGTATAGAAGACTGCATCGGTGAAACTTGAATTCACTTGACCTTCACTGTATACTACCGCAAAATCATTTTATTACACTCATCGATCAAAATTTACTCATCTTTCACATCTTACTGCTTCACAAAGATCTTTCAGTCTCGTTTATCTCCACAGAAAAACTCGGAAACAAAAGCAGTTCATCCTTTCTTGTTTGTTACTTCCGTCGTTTGAAACACAGCTTGTTTCGTTAGAGCAGAGACTAGTTCCGGTATCATCACTCAGCGCAATTTTGGGAAAAAAACACCGATTTTAAGGGTGATTATTGTTCATCTGGTGGTTTGTTTCCACACCATTTTATCCAAATAACGAACTTCTTCATTTTGGAATCACTGACTTAGAAGTTCAGATAGTGTGTAAAATCAAGTAATCCGGTTTGCCGAATGACGAGACCGATTTATTCTGGAGGATATTTCGGCCTCCTGTCTTGAGGTGAAATCCATCTCAAGCCGTCTTTTGGCTTTGTTCTGTCTGTCAGAATGCTGATAGGTACAGAAGAAATTTCGGGCAGCGACTCACCAGTAGGCCCACATCACCTAAATTAATATGTGGGTGCAATATACCCTTCAGTTACTCTCACCAGTTCAAGTGCAGGGCTTCGGTTTCACACCAATCTGTCGACCTTGAAAATAGTTGAGCTTTTAAATGTAAGCGTTGATGAGGTCAACTATTAATAACTGGATCAATCTTGGCTACATAGTTTGTTTCTGCCATTCTGGGTTCCCCTGTTGTGCTCCGTGAAGCTTGGTGTAAAAATCTACTTTGCTATCATAAAAGAAACTACTCACAAGGTTGCTGAAAACTCTTCGACAGTCAACAACCGGTTTCCCCCTTCTTGGGGCTCATCAGGTAGGCNGAGTGTATTTGTCGAAATCAGTCCAATTTGGGTTCAAGTAGAACATAAGGTTGACGGAAACTCGGGGACTGCGCCTACCTGATGAGCCCCAAGAAGGGCGAAACCGGTCGTGGGCTGTCGAAGAGTTTTCAGCAACCTTGTGAGTAGTTTCCTTCATGAAAATATACTGCGATATCTCGAATATCGTACCAACTGAAACATGAGGCGGCCTGTGTGCAGCACATTCAGTTGAAGAACATCATAAACGAGAGACTCACTTGAGTCTCCCGTGAAAACCAAATTGATTTGCAAATGAGTGTATTTGTCGAAATCAGTCCAATTTGGGTTCAAGTAGAACATAAGGTTGACGGAAACTCGGGGACTGTGCCTACCTGATGAGCCCCAAGAAGAGCAAAACCGGTCGTGGGCTTTTGAAAAGTTTTCAGCAACCTTGTGAGTAGTTTCCTTTGTGAAAATATACTGCGGTATCTCGAATATCGTACCAACTGCAACATGGGGAGGCCTTTGTGCAGCACATTCAGTTCAAGAATATCATAAACGAGAGATCCAGTTAAGTCTCCTGTGAAAACCACATTGATTGCAAATGAGTGTACTTGTCGAAATCTACTTTGCTTCTTGCTAATTTGGATTTGAAACAGTCCCCAAATAAATCAAATCACCTGGATAATCGCCTAGACAACGGAAAATTCGGGTATCAGCAGATGTATCATTCAACTCCACGAAACAGCAATCGCGCAGATGTGTTGTTTTAAAGTTTCATTAGAGCTAGTAACCTCATTTCGCTTATCGAATAACCAGAATAGACCAGGTTTTGCTTATCTGAATAAAGACAAGACTTGACGAATAATCGTCGGCTTACGGGTGAACGCAAATAGCACCATTCCCTCCAATTGTGATACAGCATTATGATGGCTTTACTGGTGGTTTTGTCGTCCCCACCCGAAGTTATGCTTCTTAATGGGAAATGATAGAGTACCGGAAAGAATATGAGTACTTGTGTTTTAAGTTATTTTCAGTTAGTACGCGCAGTTCATTGCAAGTAAAAAAACAGTGGTGCTGAAATTCAAGCACTCAGAGAACGACGGTCTGTCCTAGACTAGGGTAGAGAGGCTAGTTTAACTTTTGTATCTCTGCGGACCATAGCCAAATCCAACTGATCGAACGACCATGAGCACACCGAAACAGGATACAAAGCACGAGTAATATCACATCCAATTCTATCTCACGCATCTCTTCCAAACCTTCAGGCCAGAGATGTTACTTAGTCGGTTACATCATAGCCTCAAACCAATCAGCACTGACCCCCATGGCACTAGTAAGTGGTCCAAGTTCATTTGATTCTTGTCTTCCTAATTACTTCGATCCCTCAGTCCTACCTTATCTGAATCGCCAAGTTTTTCTTCAAAACTACCAAATGAGTAATTCCGACAACGCACCCAGGCAGGCAGTCTGAATCTCCTACGGTTCGCGAATCGACAAAGTGCTGGACAATCGACTTCCACTGGCTGAGAATTTGGTTAACTGCATTGACCATAGTGCCGTCAGCACGTGCTGCCCGATCCTATGAATAAAGTACGAGGTAGAGGCTGACAGCCAATAAAACCACACACGCTTTCTTACGTGAATGTATCCACACCCGCTCACTTACCATCGGTTCACTTGACCTTCGTTTGATACACCTCGATTAGTGTCTCAAACATCGGTTACCAAACAATTTGCGGTTGACTCCGTGTTATTTGTGCACTGAGGTGATTGCCAAACTAGGACTAGCAGCCTACGATCATCCCTGGTCCACCCGTACCGTGTTCAAACAGAGCGTACTCAACCGTATGTATGTGTATGCATGTATGTGTATGTATGCATTTCGAGCAGGCATGTGTTGGTCAGAGAAATCCAGCTTCTCAAACATGATCTCAACATGACAAGAAATCCAGTGAGGCCAGAAGTGCTAGTACTGCCCCGAAACGCACTTTCGTCCGTTACCCTTATGCTTGGCAAACGAAGCCCACTAACGTACAAGTGGCATCCATCCAATCAAAATTAGGCTAAGGAGGACTCTCCTATACGGCTCAGAAGAAATACCAGGTGCCGCGTTCCAAAAGCTGACAAGAGCAGCATGACTGTAAATATGAACAAAGGTAGCTACGAAACCTGCCTCTTGGACCTACGAATCGATAGACCTGCGCACAACAAGCCAAAGGTCTAAGTGAGCAATACCTCCGAGGCCTTATACCTAAACTTGAACACAACACTTGGTTTATTCTTGTCCCTAATTGTAACATTGATGAGAAGTTGTATGGTGTCCTCACTAGCTATAAACCTGATTTTCCTGTTCAACTGACTGTCACATTTACAAATTTTACAGCCTATAGGCTAAAGAAGTATTTGCGCACCATACTTAAACCCATCCTGATACTAGTCACAAGTTGTGTTCAGGTCTCTACCACTGCGTTAGATGACGACGAGCTATCATCCAGTACTGTCACTGGTTGTGCATCCTTACATGACACACGGATAACACTGGCGAATGATCATTCTGTTTATGAGAGAATATCTCTCTTTTTCAGTCCTGTAATTGGGGACTTGGAATTTTGATTCTGTGACACATTTTCCATGTTTGTCAACCAGCTGCAACACCTGTCTGTCCGTGTGTAAGAATTTCTTTTCGCATAACCTGGAGTTATGTGTTCTCATCAACTTCCCAAACTCTCCAAATTACACTTTCGCCATGTGAAAGATATGTTCGTCCTTTTGAACAGACAACACAGAGATAATGTGTTAGCGTTTCTCAATGGCTTATATGAAAACCTTACGATTAGTACGCAATGCAAAAGGAAGATCAGAAGCACTAGCTTCCTGAAATGTTAATCATCAGCTCGTGGATACAAGAACTTAGATGCCATTTGCTACGGATTTCAGTTGTGCTTCCCGATCTGTATGAAGCGCTCAAAGGTCAAGAGACTACCGGAACGGCGGGACTTATTGGTTTTCAAGCAGAGGACCGTGTAGGCACTGCACTCAGCTAGTGAACCACAATGGACAACTGGCTTTTGTAAATCTACGTGGGTGAGGAAGCTTCCAATAAACAGACCGAAGCTGTAAATGAACCTCAATCCTATATCCGGCCACCGTTTCACAGTGATACCTCCAGAAGCCGTCCGGAAGCTACTCCATGAGTACGGCATCAGACAGTTGTTTCGCATGGCCAATGGACAGTACACAATAACGCACGACTCAACGTGAGGGCTGTTTTCCTAGTATGGAATGAACGAACGACGTGTAGACGCTCCGGTTCTCAGGTCGACAGCAACTACACAGGCCAGACATCCCCACAGCTTGGGGTACGGGTAACAATTCAGATAAAGTCTAAAGGACCCTTAACAGTTTCAAAAGCCTCAGACAGACCAACCATATTTCTTAGTGCCCCGCAACAGGGCATTGTGCCAATTCACAAAATCATCGTCTTCTGCAACGGGTGTGACTCCCGGCTTACGAAGTTAGCTAATGCTCCTTCCCTTAATGAATAAACCATAGTGACGTATAACACAGCTAACAGAGTTAGCGATCTGGCAGGCACAGTACGATGTCAGCACTTCGAAATCGGACTCAAAGCACGGGTGACCTCACACCGAATCCTGTCTCGAGCACGTGTCAGACGTTCAGGTCAGAGCTCTTAATGGGTCAGGTAATGACCCAAACCAGTCGGCACCGAAAATCAATGATGCTACATGGTGCCAATGGGTTTATGCGATAATCGGTTGATAGAGATGCACCATGCTGTTTGAAAAGTGGTTCGGAAGCGATCAAGAATCCATTCCCTCAGAACGGTTTTACAAACTACAAGCCCGAAGAAATCCACAACAATAAATCCGTCGATTGTTGGCCAAACTCCCGTGATCTGCGATCACGCAGGACTACCCCCGATATCTACGTTTGTTATTAAAATATTTCACTAAAAATGTGGGTAACTTTGTATACATCAGTTGGGAATGTTGAAAGAGCATTCAATAAACGACCATAGCGGCTTTCAGAACTTGTGCATCCATAAGTGTACTTCATTCGGTTTCCTTTTGTACTCCACCTCCAAGAACACAATACCCCTATTTAAGAAACCGTCTACTAAGAAACCTGTCTACTATAGACAGGGTGCACTCTGTTTGACAACGGCTAATTTTCGGTCTCCAGGATTGAATTACCGGAGGAATAAGATGAAATGAAATTGACCATAATGACATTAATAATAACGTTAATAATAGTATCATCAATAATATTATTTCTACTGAATTTCTTTAACTCATTTGCTAAATCCAAATAATAAGGCTTCGAACAAGAATGAGTCAGGAACCTCTAATTCTGAGAAAGCTGATTCTATTGCAGCACCTCGTTTTTTCACTTCACTGGGTTTAGCAGCTCATTATACATTGCCGTTCTCAATAAGAAGAGGGGTAGTGGACCGGAATTGCCCTGTGTGTGAGGGTTGGGGTGCTTTTACACAATCAACTTCGTCTGCGGTTGAGAGGCCAAGTGAACCAATCTGACCCTGGTTCTTCAGGTGGTGAGATATGACTGCATCTGATGAGAAACAATTGAATGACATGGTTTTATTGGTTCATATATTTATTGAGCTCGAGATGGCTCATTGGTAAAGGCGCGAATTTACTAACCGGAAAGTCCGTGCTTCGAACCTAACCTCTGCATCTCGACTGCTCCTGTCTAGGCTTGCAACTTGGCAGTATCACAGCCCTCATGCTTCCTTCAGGAGGCATGGCCGCTCGACACCGGAAGGTGTTACAGCTGGACGATTATTATTTATTAAAATTATTTTTGTGCCCTAAAAACAAGATTTTCGGGCAAAAGTTCTTTTGGATTTAAAGTTACACGCGTTCATTAAAACACCGGATAAGTCAATCGTTTTACATATTACTACTTTGGTTCAGTACCAAGCAGTTGTGGAACAAACAATCTTTACATGAAGAATCTCTCAGGAGAAACAGAGCTGATTATTTTCGCGTTTTTATTTCTGGTATACGGACCACCAGGGTCGGGAGGTAAACTGAAAGCACCAGTGGGGACTGAATCCAGGTCGTAATCCACGTCCTAACCCACTTGGATATCCCGGCCATCGAGTGACCCGTCCTCCACAAACCTCCCTGATTTACTGACCTGTTGGTAAACTGTTGATCACTAAGTAGCTCAGAGGGAGAGTGATTTCCTTCTGAGAAGTCGTCACTCGGGGAGCCAGTCAATACCTGACCACATGTTGTTTCATTGGTTGAAGGATGAGTGGCATTATATCCTAACTTAGTGCGAGCTAATCGGAATGCTGATCAGTCGTTCGTAGCCGATGGTCTAAGTGTCGAGGTCGAAACTCCCTTGAGTTTCTTGGGATGCTCACTACTGATGATTCACAACACGGATGAAACGGCTTTTCAGTATAGACTGGCTTTATTTACAGGACAAAATCTCAATCGGAACTTACTGACTTGTCGTTTGGACTCTCGTGCAAAACCACACACAATGCCTGCACGAACATGAAAGTCCCAGGTCTGTTTCCAGCGTGTGCCAGTACAGTACTGTCAGATGAATGGAACGCTGTCGAGAAAATTCACTTCCAGTGAACCACCGCTGAAGCGATATTCCACGCTTTCCGCCCTTTGGTGTGGTCTGATTAGAATAATCACAAGAGCGTGGAATGGCTACAAAGTCTGAGTGTCTCAAAGTAGACAGTCATCCAGTAAATTAATACGTGATCTGTTGTCTGTTGACAATTTGTGCCTTTACTTACGAGTTTATGCCGCTGATGATTACGCAATCGGTTTACGATTACATAATTAGGCCAATTGCTAATGGAAACAGGCGTGTCAGCAACACAGCTTATCCTGCTTATGTGTCACAATGTCACAGTGATTCAAACAAACGAATAAAAAAACTACTCATAAGCAGGTTCATCAACCGTAACAAGGAGAAGATTGACCAAAGCTGAGGTGAAAATTTGGCTAATTAAAACAAACTCAACCCGTATGGCTAACATAAAAAGCACTGTAGAATCGTGTAATTTAGTTTCGCGATGCTTACTTACATGTCCAGAGTGAGTTTAAAAGGGAAAACCTTCGACAGAGGCGATGATCGAACCAGATTTGAGCTGTTTTCACAGATCAGCTGTATTGAAGCCGAGCACCTATACACAAGATCTAGTTGATGCTTGCGGGATATGCAATGCTGGGGAGAATTGTTCGTATTACATGTACCTTCGTTATTTTATGGTTACCACTCCTCAGTGAGAACAAACTCAGTTAGACACCACACTGGATCAGCTGCGAGTTTATCATTAGAAACTTCTTGCAGAAAGTCCAAATATAGGCACCTAGACCGATTTAGTTTTACCTTGTCGCAGGCTACCTTTAAATTTACCAGCTTCTATCTGTCCGTTAGTGACATCGCACAAATCCATGTGGGTCAAAATCAGAGACCATTTTTTATGGCCTGGATGAATTCAGTGAACAAAATGATAACCTTGATTCAGTTTGGCGTGGTTGAGTCACTTGCATTAGCTAAGCGCGCACGGGCGATTAGACAGTGGAAAGTTTGGTGCCTTCGTTAAACTAAGGACCCTTAAAGACCTCTATAATAACGATTACTCCTAATAAGAATAGGACGGTAAAACAATGCCCTAACGATTTAGTCACAACAAGAACACGGTTTTGTTGTCTACTTTTTGCTGTTGGAACAGAATTGATTGAGTTCTGAAGACCGGTAGTTTGTTAGCACCATGAATATGCGTGACAGTGTCTTCCTTCTACATCATTCGAGAGCCATAGAATGATCGCCACTATCATGCTGATCACCCCTACTTAGGTCATTCAGTTGTTCATGTACGGCAATGTTACTGAAGCAGTCGGATCAGATTCAGAATATTGCATGCACACATATATATATATATATATATATATATATATAGATATATATATATATATATGATGGCGTGCATAGAATCCCCAGCAAAAATTATGATGTGTGAGAACGCTTATGGGTATAAAACTGGTCCTGTTGAAAGGCATACACAATGAAACCTTTGCGCCTCATTTGGTACACAGTTAAAATGGTGGTCTATTTCTCTCTCCTCTTAGAGACGAATCTTTGAGCCAAGACTCATATTAGTCAGATAGAGAGAGAAATCCAAGTCATCATCCATGGCATGTTAAGGAGAGTAAAGCAGATAGAACGAATCTTCTGCTTCCTTATTCTTTTTGGCATACGAATATACAAAACTGTGGATAGCTTTTGAGGTGGTGATTTCCGATGGGCGTATTTGCTACCTTGAAAATGTAGCAGCATATCATCGACAATGGTTTATCCAACTACTCACAAGGTTTCTGACGATTCTCGGAAAGCCCAAGACCGGTTTTGACTTTCTTCGTGTTAATCAGATAGACGTAGTCTTTCAGTTTCTGTCAACTTCATGTTCTAGTTGAATCCAAGTTGTACGCAATTCTCCAAACACAGTCACAAAATAACTTGGTTTCAACGGGAGGCTCACCTGAGTCCAGCCGAATCCTTGGTTTTGATGATATTCACTTTCCGAAGTATGTGTGGAGTATATCCTTATCGAAGAGGTGACTAACATCAACCGTCTCCGGCACCTTGTGTATGCCTCGCGCAAATACTGAGAGTGATGTTCGTATGCGTATCGACCGTCTATAGTTGTTCTTTGGTTGATTGATTCGTCGATTCGAGTGACTGATTCGCTAATTAGCTTTCGAGTGCTTGTCCATATTTTGGACCTTGAAACTAATTTCCTCCTGGATTTTAAAAATGCGTCCCACTTTTCAACCTACTTAAAACTCAGAATTTCAAAGCTGACACGCCTGATTTAGTGATGATAATTTTGAGGCCTATTCTCGGTGAACCGAAGCCAGAGATCACGGAAGAACAAAATTTGCTATCCATGGTGTGGGTGGCCGATTGCCTTGAGCAAGTGAATTTGAACTTACCTATCCACCTTGGTATGGTCATCAGCAAGGACACAGCCATCGGCAGCATGCTTACCCCTACGTGGCTTGATTTACTTCCGTCTATAATCCGAAAGCGCACACAACTAGCCGAAAACGCGAGTATTGTCGGGTTCGGTCTTGGATGGATGACGCAAAGGTTTCAATCGGGCTATGTTGTTTCCCTGTGCATCGATCTCAACCGTATGCCGGCCTCACAACCGTTTATGACCAGGTGACCTTAGAGAGGTCAAATGCGCTTGAAATTTGAACAAATGCCTGTAAGTTTGGCGATGCACAAAGGTTCAGTCTTATCGCTAGACATTTTGGGTTACCTACGGATAACAAGCGGGTACATGAAACTAGGTGATCTCCCGTGTACAAACCCGGGCCTAACGCCTTAACATAAAGCACTCACTGATTGTTTGCTGAAAGAATATTTACAATAAACGGAATGCATGGTATTTGCTGTTACTCTGGTGGCTAACCGCAAATATACGGAATAAAATGGCGCGGCTAGAAGCTTGGAAGACCTAAATTCATTTTTCAGACTTCAATATACCCCGGGGAACGGGGCTTCATTCCATCTCAAGAGATCGGATTTGTGTTAGGCCAACTGTTGGGCCAACACTGTTTTGAAGTGGATTTTCCGAACCGAAGCGGCATCTAC
>SJOL01006375.1:63442-77672 GCA_004794785.1 Opisthorchis felineus | reverse complement strand
TTCCCAGAACAGAGATCATTCTGGGGACTGACCGAAATAGCCTTCTTCTTCTAAGCAACCTCTGTTGGGTGGTACGCCGTATAATCCGCGCATTCGCAATATTTATCCATACAACACCACCTGGTGTGAAGGAGATTAAATTAAGGAGCTGTGATACTAATTTACCGCCATCCTTTTAAACAAACAAATAGCAGAAAAACACAGAACTAACACCTTTGCCGTCAATTTGTTCTTTGGATGGATGCGGTGATATTGGCTTCGAACAAAACGTAAGGGAAACAGGCATGTAAAATTACAGGCTGCTCTCAATGCATGGTTTTGCTCGGTTGGTTGTGATTTCTAAGACGGGCTGCTTTTTGCCTCCCACCCCCAAGGACTGGTCTAGTTCCGCGTTTATCGCTAACGAACTTGACTCGTCTTTGGGCATGCAGGCTCTTCAGCCGGTATTCTGAAGCAGCCTGAACCTGCTTAAGTTATATTCTATTGAATTAGATGACTCTCCATCGATGTCTTCAAATAAACTCTGTGATCTTGAAGAAAGCTGCACTTCTCGGTGAGTTTTCACAGTGCTGATTCAGATGGCCTCCCAAGACTGCTTGAGCCAAAGACTACACTGAACACATTCCGGTTTAGGTTTTCAACCACAGAACATACGTCAATTGCGAGGTTTCATAAAAAGATTCTGGTTGTACCACGGTGCACATTTGTACACGTATAAGCGTCATAGACGTCAGATTCCTGGACTGTGTGATTTCCGTTGTCGACGGATGTACTACGGAAGTGTTACTTCCTGTGCTGCATCCTGTTGGATGAATAAAGTCATTGTAATCGCAGGCATCCAAATAGACGGTTTTTGAATGGATTCTTTTAAATATCACCTTACCTAGGCAGCCAAACCAGTAACTTCAGGTAGATGATGGGTTACTACTGAAAAAGTCATTTCAACCTGCGTGACTCTCCTCTTCTCTTGGAGGCACACATTTGTGAAGCTCAGCACTACATTGTATATATATATATATATATATATATATATATATAGATATATATATATATATATGATGGCGTGCATAGAATCCCCAGCAAAAATTATGATGTATGAGAACGCTTATGGGTATAAAACTGGTCCTGTTGAAAGGTATACACAATGAAACCTTTGCGCCTCATTTGGTACACAGTTAAAATGGTGGTCTATTTCTCTCTCCTCTTAGAGACGAATCTTTGAGCCAAGACTCNTATATATATATATATAGCACTGGGTCAGCCGCCAGTTCATTGCCACAACAGATGTATGGCCGGGTCAGACTCGAACGAACAGGTGTGAGGAGAATGTGTGATAATACTTCATTAGTGGAACAAATGTCTTTCATTTCTGCTTCCTAACTTCAAACTTCACCTGTGCGGTATGCTAACTGCCGATCAATTAATATCAGCACCCTCCTAGGGGAGCACACTGTTGATGAGTCTTGGCAGTTTTAGTATTCTTTTCATGTGGTCTACTGATGAATCACTACCTGTGGAGAATAAGAACGGCTGTTATATAGTTTCCTCTTGAGAATAGGGATACGTTACTTCCGCTACTTCTGACATTATGTAGCGTCACAGTGGTTTATTGGAGAGTCGCTTCTTGCGGTGACCGCAGTGACAGAAATTATGTCTTGAGGGAACTTTACTTTCGGGCAGATAGTATTATTCCAGGGGAAAGGACGTCACAGGTAGTGGCACGCGTACACAGCAAGGTTGCTGCACATACTTTTCGCCACGTCCCACATTACCCTTTTTTAAGGATAACCTATTTCTGGCGTTAGGGCAAAAAATGCTTTTAAATACTAATGATATGTTGTTCCATGGAATTGTAATTTCCACCTAAGCTGACACTTGACAACACCCATGGTAAAATGTCACGTCAAGCAATCCCTCTTTTCTCCTTTTTAGATTTCAAAATCCTATGTATATTTGTGTTGGTACCCAAGGACAACTTACTTACTGAAGTCTCTTTCAAGAAATTCTACAGTCCTCTACAACTCTATTCAAACGATCATCTTGTGGCTGTATCACAGCATTATGATTAAACGGAACCTGAAGAGAAGATGTTGATTCGATTTCATTTTCATTTCATGCTCGTGTTTTAACTAACTACCTTATATCGGATTCTTCTCACATCTCTCTCTTCTGTCTACTTCTCAGGTTTCAAAATTTGTAAACATCCGTTACGAGATTCTTTATTTGGAAAGCTCAGTACAGCCCCACCTGATCATTCATTTGCTCACGTTGTCAAATACCGTTCGATCATTCCTTCTTTCCTATGTTCTTCATTCACCGATCCTATCCCAACTCACTATTTTGGTGATGTAAGGTGAATGAATGTTTTGGCAACATCATTCATTCGCTAAACAAGTGGGACTTCATCGATCTCCTCAAAGCTAGACAGTGAGTACTATCCACCGTAATATTTGCGAACTTGCTCAAAACTACATCACTGTTTTTTCTCGTTGGAGAGAGACAGCTGCACACACGTTTTATCTGACTGGTGTGTCGTTACTCTCCAGTTTTGCTTTTCAACTTTACCTCGAATATCCCCTCAATATGGTATGATAAATTTTTTGAGATAAACGTTGTCTCTGAATCTATATACTGGGCCATTAATCTCATGAAAATTTCTGGTGTGTTGGTGTTTTGGTATGATAATAAGACTAACACTTAGTGGGTAATACGGTATAGTAATTATCATATGCACAGAACTTTTAGTAACGGCCACAATGTGGCCGTTAATCTGTTCCTCAACTGTTACCCCCCTAAACATTGAAATTACGGGTAACCTGACAAAAAGATCCATCAGTTCAACGGATTGATAGCATTATGTTTGTCCAAATGTTTGCGCTACATTCCTTTCAGCTGAATTATCGAGCAACTAAGTCAGATGAATATGTGACGAGGGTCCACACTCATTCAAATGTTACCCTTTACTTTTCAAAAGAAGTAAGCGGCGTAGATGAACATATAGCTGAGCAAAGTCTTCCTGAAGCCATTTTTTCGGTAAATCTGTTCCCAATGAAATATAATATAAATGTGGGCGAGCTACACTATTTCGCAAATTATTTTGGTGTTAACACAACTGAGACACAACTGAATTCTGGTTGAATCTATCGTTCATGATATTCTTCAACTGAATGTGCCCCATCAAGGTCATCCGTGGTTTTAGTTGGCACAATATTCGGGATATCAAAGTATTTTCCCAGACATAATGCTACTCACTAGGCTACCGAAAACGTTTTACCAACACACTACTGGTTTCGACCTTCTTGGGGCTCATCAGGTGGGTGTAATCTCCGTGTTTTCATCAACCTTTGTTCCTAACTGAACATTAAACCTATTTAGGTGGACTATACGAAGCCAGTAGCGGGCTTTTGAAGAGGTTTCAGCTACCTTACAAATGGCGCCATAAAATTCGTTAAGAAGCAGACCTCAAAATGTTGCCCGACTCACCTGAATATCACTTGTGCAATCAAGCTAACTGTTTTGAAAAATGAACTGGGCGTTTATTTAACTCATCCAAGATTTTTTGTGTATGACCCCAATACACCATGAAGACATTTATCCCGCAATGGTTTACCTACTTGAGTATCCACTTGTTCGGTTTTCCAGTCATAGAATGTGAAACGAACCAATGAGTATCTAAACTAGTTTACTCAGTATCGAGAGCTGCGTTAACTTCAACCAACTTCGAGTCAGCAAGCCAAAAGTTATGTATTTCTTCATTTTCATGCCTCCTGTTCACCTAAACGCAGGTCTGCTTCGGTTTCTTGGGTGCTACGGTGAAATAAATCAATCTAGCGGTTTTGGTGCAATTACGGCGATGCAAATTGCCTCCCGCTCCCTTTCTCCCTACTAGCCTGCAAACTCGGCTGGTCGAAACTTATTCACATCACTTAGTGGAAGCTGCAACATGAATCGTGTGGTGGAGACATGCTTAATGGAAAGACAGGACAATTACCGCGATTACGGGGCCTTACTAAAGGACTGTTGTACCCGAGTATGTGGTCCGAGTACGAGGGACTTCGATATGACGCAGAATGGCGGACTTTTAACGATTGAGAATGTAAAGAAGGTACATTCCGAGTCCATGTTTTGGAATATGGGTAGCTCGGGTGCGCTGCTTGGTTGTTGGTCTGTTCGCCGAGCTTGGCAGTTGGATTGCATGCATGATGCAATCCAACTGCCAAGCTCGGCGAACAGACCAACAACCAAACATTCCGAGTCCCTTCAGCGGTAACCCATAGGTAACAAAAGATGATAGCTTCGTTAAACTGAGAATGTTGCAGAATGTCAGCTGTATTTCAATACATATTTTTTCTTCTAAAGATGCCCTGGTACGTTCCACATTGCGTCTTGAAAAACACGCCAAAACGGACCAAATGACTCGTCTGAAGTTAAGACCTCCCCAAAGGTGTCTAAACAGTGACCTGAAGCCCAAAATGTCCTATATCTCTGGGACATTTCAACCTCATATCGAGTCATCATTTTACTTCTATGGGGACAATAAGATTCCCCCAGCTTACCCCACGAATTCTATGGAAACGAATGGAGCATTGTAATTTGGGGAGGATGTCGTAATACGAATATATGAACTGCTATATATTGTTGCGTAGGATTTTTTTACTGAAACACAAAACGTTATTGAGAAAATTCATGCAAATCGGGATCGGCTCTCCAAGTTCTGAATAATTCCGACCCAAATTACATATGCTCAATAGTCAAAAGTATATACAGGGTTGGGATGCTGTACACAGATGGATAAAGCGAAAATAACCGAGTTTAACCACTGGACACATTCGTCATGCCCGCTTGTTCTGAAATCATTCATACTATGTACTTTGCTTCTGGAGGAAGAAATCCAACAGCTCTATACCCAAGCGATACTCTCTCGGCTGGAATTACAATCCAGTGTAGTACAGTAATATATTATACCATTATAATGTTAAAATATTACAACAATCTTGAGTTAGAGGTTCAAAAATACCTACTCTTTCGTATTTGCATGGTTTGCACATTACAGAGATTGAATCAACAAGCGGACACCCAAACTTTAACAAAAAGGACAAGGTTAATGAACTGCACCGGACCGTAATGACTTGCCATGTGCTAAGAGTGGTCCTTTTGGGGACAGATGCCACAAGTTTTAATTGCTTGCAACTGTCAAGTCAAGGACAAATTCATATTTATCTTTACCCATTTTGTGGCTACAACTGCGAAAATTTGGTCATGGGACCGAGTAACCTAAGCAGGGATTAATGAAATCCAGATAAAATAGAGCATACCGTAGATCTAAACGAAAAGAGGTAACAGCGTTGGATCCTGTCAGAACAAGACGGTGGTGTGGTTTTCTGTCTATTTTCTGCAGATGTGTGGCACTTTGTTCTACATTACTCAGACTGCTTCAGTTCCGTTCCGAAGTTGTGTGGATTCAGAAACCTGTTAGTATACACGCCAGACCAGTTACTGCACCTAGCCAGGAAACAACACTGGACAAAATAAAGCAAAATATCGGAATAAAGAAAGTGCTGAAGACGAACCGCCTCTGAGAGAGACGGTTAACTAGAACAGTTACCGGAAGAAAGAAATCCACTCACAAACCTGCCAGTAGATCGTATCTTTCCTGTGATTCTATTGAAAGGTCACATAAATGAAAGATAACATAATCAGAGTCAGTCGAATCCATGCTCTCGTCTAATTCATGCCTTTGACTGATTGGTGGAGGAGCTTAGAATAGTAACATTGCATTGCTAGTAAACAAACTTAAAATACAGCGTGTATCCAAGTGAAATCGCTGCTAATATCATGTAGGGTTTTTTGCTACCTAATGATAGGTCACTTCTGGCAAGCTGATGTAAAAATGATATGGAAGTTGAAAACTGAGAAAAAGTTGGGTTACATGCATCAACTGAAACTAATGCAAACAGACAATTAGAGGGTTCACTACGCTAAGAAGTGATCCCATCCAATTAAGTGGTTAAAGTGCAGACTCATCCCAGAATGGACCGTGATTTACGACTGAACTGTCGATTGCGCCTGTGTCTTGAAGTGGGTGACGTCCGCACTGTAGTGTTCGTGATTCTTTCGATAACACGGCTCTACTTCACTAGAGTGTCATGGACAAACCGTTTAACTTGATTTTAGGTTTGGGGCGATCAAAGGGAGTGAGAAACATGCTCAGTAAACGATTGCACGTGGCGAAAGATAAAAGGAATTCCACCTGGAAAGTTATGCAGGAGTTTACTTATTTCGAATACAGCCGTTTAAGTAAGGGGACAAAAGAGACGGTTCTCAGTAGGCAGTGGTTCCTTAATGACCCTTTCGGAAACGGTCTGTGTATTGGCCTTCCAAGAGCAGACCACTTTGCAGAAAAGGTCATTTTCGACGGACATCCTGGAGTGCTCACTCCATGTGAGGATAACTGTAAATCCAACCTAAATTTAAATAGCGCTACGTTTTGTTTTACAGGTTTTATGGACTTCAGCGAGCGGCCTCAGTGTAGATTGTTGACCGAAATGTACCGGTGGTGTTGGCAAAAGGACCCAAGCAAGACCCCGTTTACTGTAAGGCTGACAAAGAACGTTCTTCTGCGATTTGGGTTATGGACTTTTTTGCACGTTTATGAGGTAAACTGGTCACTGAATAACGACAGAGACAAACCTTGCTCGCCAGCTACGGCTGTTAATGGACCATTAACCTGCTATCGATATGGGCCGTCTGGCGGACGTACAGTAGCCATATATATATAATCATGCCAATCTACTTGAATGGGCAATTTAACTGACTGAGTTCCTTTCTGAACAGCACACCTGAATGCTTTTCTGGAAACTGAACAGTAATGGGAACTAAAGAAAGCGGGTGGTCTGATATAAAAATAAACATAAAGTTTGTCGTCGTATTCCAACCTCAACCTTAGTTCAACTTGAATTAAAAGCTCCCCGCCCGGTAACAACGGAGCCTCCCATGAACGTCACTGACCATAGTTCATCTTTCTAGGGTAGAGCGATCCGAAAGAAATGAAGACCGAAATACTGTCACAGTGCTTAGCCTAGACAAGACACTTCGAAAAGCCAATCAAAGAGTAGAACCATGGGCCGACCGGTCAGATACTCACACTTTAATCACTTAAATTTGTCGAACTCTGTTGGCGACTTTCATCGGTGATGATTTAAACAAAGCAGTCTGACTGTTCATCAGTAGTCAAACTATTCAAGACTACATGATTATCAAACTTATATTTGCTGGAAATCTTAAAACTGATACCAGTATTTCTGGTAACGGTGTGCAAGCTCCCTGCTTTCATAAAAATTACCTCTTGTAAAGGTCTCGGGGTATTTTTTGTGTGTGCTTTGCCTGAAAAGTTTGACGAGACAAGTTTGATAGCAAACAGATCAACAACCACCTGATTAGCAATAATGTTTAGGGCGAATCTACATTTGAAATAAGTTGACAAAGAAATACTCCTGATATGGAATCAAAAACCACCATCGCACGCTTAGAGTTTTTAAATCACTTACCTCTAGAATTCATGGTAAGTATGCACTTGAAATTCATTTTCACCCGTGATACCCGGCGATGCTTCAATGGTCCCTTCATAAGGGAAACTTTTCATTCTTTCTGGTGGGGACAGACTAAGCTGGCCAGTATCTTTGGTCAAGTTGTCGCAACCACTGCCCACATGATGGGGAAGCATAATTTTTGAAAACTTCTGCCGGCACGTCGGAAATATGAGCGTTTCTTATTGATGATACACAAATAGATGTTGACACGAGAAACAAAAAAACTAGCCTTGACAACACAATGGCTTTAGCGGGAACAAACGTAATGCCTTTCGCGCAACGACACCAGCGAAATAACAGGCCTAAGAGGAGAGATAGACGAATTTTGATTACATTAAAGCGTCCACTCTGAACGCAAAGACTTTCAGCCTACCACACAACCGCTGTCATATAGAATTCTGAATATCGTCTTATCGCGCATCAAATATGACAGCTACCCACCAGACAATTTTGCTTGAAATAAACCGACGGTAATAAATATGAAAGGAACGGAAAGACTTATTGCTAAAAAACGAACAAGTAGAACTGTTTTGAGCAGCATGCATCCAACGATCCTATCTCTAAGTGAGTATATTTTTTGATTAGTGATTAGAACTGCCATAATTGCGGCAGAAAATACGTACCCGACGTTGCGTGACTGAGTACACCGACTTTATTGTACCCAAATTATGTTTGCTATGGGAAATCAGGCGCGACCGGAGCGGAAATTGTGCTTTACCACATTGGGTATGTTATTTACATACGATTTCAAGGAATTTTCACGTGGGAAGTTCCCCTGAGGTTTACTTTAGGATAATAGTTAGGACGGCTGATGTATTTGTGGGTTAGATTCATCGGGGTTGGTCGACAGTTCACAACAGACTTTGTCCTCCCTATGGCTTGTGAGATGGTTGTGTTTTTTAAATCCAAATCAGTCCTCCATCCTATTCGGACACCAATTTTACATGTATTTTCCACAAACCTCAGTTAGTGAAGGGTGTGCTTGGTTTCTAGTGCACAATTTTTTAAGCTCAGTGTGTAGCACAAGTTCTGGCCAGGGTTGAGCCGGGTTCTTGTTCAACACCTTGGTTTGTGTTCCTTGTGAACTGCCTGGCTAAGACCGCCAGTGGAGTGTCTACGGATTCCGACTCACTTTCCAAAACCACTCAGAAGGAAATGAGTAGCTTCATCGTTTGTTCTGTTCGTGTGAAAGTGAAGTCAGATGAAGGATTTCGTTACGGAGATTCTATTGTGAACTGTGCTGTACTCGTCACAGATTTATCCAGTCTCGCGGTAAAGATGACGTAGATGAACAAGCTGAGAATCACGTGAGATATTCAAATCATTCTGCACATGCTCTGCAACATTTCTGATTTCATTCTCCTTAGGTGGATACATACACTAAAACCCTAACCAAAAGTGGAAAGTCGATAACAGAATCCTAAGAAACGAGTACTTCATCTTCACGTTCATTATATTTTTGATGTCTTTCTTTGTCGGTCTTCTTGTTTCAGTGACCGACTTTCACAAGTTGCTTAGCAAGTTGTACATTGTACTTTAGCTGCCGTGCACGACTAGCAGTGATACATCCATTTGGTTACAAGACAGCTTCAAATTCAACTAACAGAAGTTTTTAGGTAACACTAATTTTGATTCCACCAAGCTCAGAGGTCACTGTATCGCCAGTGTGAACCTTTCTTAGGTCAGCCTCACCTGACCTGAACTATCAAAAAGGATCGTGGCAGAAAGTTCACTTTCGGATGCCAGCAACTCACTATGCACTAGTTTATAGTGATACCAAAGGACAGAGTAAGTGGATGAATCAGGTGGTTACAGAGTAAGATTTCCGTTTTAGCAGACGAAGTTTACATAGAACAATTCTCCAAGAACGTAATAACGTTTTTTGTGGTGTGAAACAAGCACACCATGTCATACCTGACGGAGAACATTGTCATCCGGTCTCCAGGCGAATAACTTCCTTGAAAGCGGTCCGCTTTGGGAGTGGCTGTATCTTGCTCTTTGAATTCCAAGGCATCTAAAAAAATGAAAGGAATTTTGTAAGCATTACACAAGGCACTACTGTTGTTACTTCATTGGTGTGCTTCAAATAAGTACCGAGTAAAGCGTTCTGTGAATAGTGCTGCTCGACTAAAACAGCTGACGCGAAGGTGAGATAAGATGAAACCATCCAACACACTGAATGAATACTTTTTAGATCCTTCGAATATAGCACTGGATGACTTTTCTTCCTGTAAAGCAAGCTGACATAGCAACTAAGGCTGACTTTTAGCGATGTTAACCCATAACCATATCGGACGCATTAGAGACGGCCCTCAAACAGATATGTCCTCTAGTTTGATTATGAGGCTTTTCTGACGGGCTAAACCCTATACTGCTTCTGTGCACCCCAGCTGATTACTAATACGGAGTTTTAGGTACCTGTCATTTGTCCGCTTGCCGTTCGTAGACTGTTTGTATAAACTATTCTTGTAAGCTGTATTTAGTTGGAATGCCGGAGAGAAAAATGCCATTCTGACGCCCAATTCTATTGTCTTACAACTTCCGATCAAAAAAGCTTAGCCAGATGAAATGAGTATCATTCAAAGGACCATCGCAAACTTTACGAATAAAACAGACTAACTTGCTTTTAGATCAAAACTAAATTCTACCAAATCATACTTCGTGAGCAAAGGGCTTTCCGCTAAAAAGTAACAAGGTCATCGCAGAGCTTTCACAAAATAACTTGAGTGGTTCCTTACCAAAGTCTCCATAAAGTAGTCCAAAACTAGTTTTTGAAGACGCGGAATTGACGGTAAGACGGAGTACCATTTTTCGACTGCTTTCCTAAAGTTCAGAGGTTCCTAGTTACCCACAAGGAACGCATGGAGATACAGTTTTTGGAACATATCGCCAGTATGATGTAGTGAAAAAAGAGACGGGCTAACACGGCTTTACTTTTACTGCAGACGTATCAGTTAGAATGTATCACAGTTTTGGCGTAAAACGACAACAACCTGCTGAGTGGGTCCACAGCCTCTGCCATTTCATTTGCTGCTGAAAATTGCACATTCAATTTAGATACAGTATTTTCGAGACCGGTGGACAGTACAAGCAGTTTGTTAACCAGGTTCACCAAAAATGTCCAGCGGAAGCAGCGTTTTTGGGTATATTTGTAGACGTAGGTAAAATTCGCTTGTTTCAGAACCACAGACTGATTAAAGTTTCGTAGCTTTCGAGACGATGGATAGATGTACAGCAGTGAAGTACGAAGACCGGGCCAGTTTGCATATTGGGTGAATGGCCCGTCACGTTGACGTTATCACGTTAAGGTTGCCATGAAGTTCGCTGCTACTGGTCGATCAGAACAGAGGTCCGGGTGCGCTTTCCACTGGATGGTCCTGTGCGCTCAATGAAGTAAACAGTCGTAAGAAAACTCAGTCTACTTGATTCGTGGGTCCGCCTCAGCTGCCTTACTGGTGCAGGTCTGCAGCATGTGGCAACAGCGAAGGCCACTTAGGACCCATGAGTTGATGGAGGCTTCGCAGTCCAGATGAGAAGGAGGATCTGGCCCAGTGTCGCCCAACCCGCAGAGGTCTACAGCGTTTCGGCTTCCGTACTAGGAGCATCGATGTACGGGCCTCCGGTTGAGTTTACATCTCAAAGACTTACCATGAAATGTGCATTTGTGGATAAGATATGGAGTGTTGAAGTCATTGTTGATACATATTTGTTGCACGAAATTTCACAATATCATTGTTGCGTGTCAACCTGCCAAAAAGTTCCAATGAAATTCGGATAGCTCGCAATGGCTCCATTTTTAGGAGAAGTCCGCAAGTTCTGGACGGCTGTCGCTTGAATTCGAAATGACAAAGATGTCTGGAATGTAAAATTTGGTAAATGCTAACATCTTTATCCTAATGTCAACAATCTATTTACGTGATCCTAGTACTCACTCTTAGTGGACTCTTATGAGGATAGCTGGAAAAGCCTCCGTAATTAATCACACCGCCCCAGCTGTTAGACCCATCTGAAGGTCATACACTGTTTCTATGTTGGTTGGCGGAATGTAATCGAGGCTACCGAAGCCATGGTCACATGAATGTCGCAAACAAGGATAGAGTGGAGATATGGCCTGGAATATGGCCATGAATGATGGCACCAGCCACAGACACGTCATTCATTCTGAACAAGCAGTCAAATAGCCTAAGACTTTTCATATGTGACACAGAATACAGGTGAGCAATGCAGCTGACTTTGAGGTGAATGGTATGCGATTCATGTGGATCTATTTTCATTTGTTCGCCACATAGTACGACAGTCTTCCTAACTTTGAGAAGAGCAATCTACGCTCAGATTTTGCAAATTCAATTGACTGACGTATCTGGGATCTACTCCAGACACGCTAGCTGATTTGCCTTGCGCCAATACTTGAGAAAATCTGGAAAAATCTCTTACCGCACAGGCTTTGAAAAAATACATAATGGCGTGTACATGTATAATTTGTCGGAAGGCAACCTTCCTGAAAGCGAGTTTCAAGCACAAGCGCCGACAGGTATTACAAGTAGGTTGCTTCGCCCATACCTAGAATCATCAGTAGTGCACATCTCACGAAACTGAGAGAGTTTCGGACCCGCAGCATCCTGGTGAGTATTTTGAATACTTAAGCTATCGACCGCGGGTGGCTGATCAGCAGTGGGATTATCTCGCATTTAGACAGGATATGGCACCACCCATCCTTCTTTCATGGGATTGCTGGTACCAAAATTCTACAATTAGCTCGGAAGAAGAATGAAATTCATCCAATGAGTGAAATTCCCACGAGAGAAGTCGTCACTAGGGCAGTCAGTTAACACGGGCAAACACGTGGTGTGGTTTCTATGATTGAAGGATGAGCAACACTATATCTGGTCTAAGTGCGAGCTAATAACACTGCTGATCAGACGCATGTGGTCGAGTGGTTGAGTGTTCAAACTACTAACCGAGAGGTCACGAATTCGAAACTCCTTTGAGTTTCATGAGATGCGCAGCACTGACGATTCCCAATAAGGACGAAACAGCTGTACAGTGCTTCTCGACCTTTCAGCATGGATTCGATTCACTTATAGGGCGAAATCTCCATTAGAATTCCCAGCAGTTGGTCAGTGTTCAATTTTTATAAGAGTTCTCCGGGCTGAATTATCGTTGTACCAGATTATCTCTTTGAATATGTCGGAAAATTCTCATCAGGCAATTCTGAATGCACGATAGCTATTGAAAAGTTTATGAAATAAACATCTCCAACTGAGGTAAACCTGCGACCATTTGCATCGCAATACTTTTTGAAAGCAGTAGACTATGGAAACAGCGTTCATGGTGCAAACCATGTAGGGAGAATTGTGTACCATCAGAGTGCTAAAAATAGCATTTATAGAGGAATACTTTTCTTGTATTTTCGTCCTCCTCCAGAAGGGACCATCTCTCGGAAGAGACCACTTTTGGTTGGTTGCCACAGTTGGCCTCTCCAGAGGAGGATAAATGTGTTCCAGGTATGTTGTTGCTGCAGAAAATGCTTTTGCTGATTGGTAATAAGTATACAAATACTTCCCGAACAATATGAACATTCATACGCTGGACACAAATCTCTTCGCGTGATCACACACACCTGAACCGATGATGTATGTGAAAATGACCATAAGATCATTTACCCTATAGTGCACAGATTGATAGAATTTCTTGAATTCTTAAATTTCTCGGACGCCACCCAAACATTGGAAATTTCATTTTAGATATGGTTGAAAACTTCACTTACTATATAAGACATATTTGCGCTCGGCCTCATACCAGACTTGATCCGTTAGTCGCAAAACGCCATAGTATGTAGTCCTGCATGAATGATAAAAACAACCATATGGTCGGAAACTACGACTTTCAGACATGTCCTCGGTTGAATTCTCTACAATTTCAGATTCCAACTTCATCCGTTCCTGAAGGATAGTGGAAGTTAATTTATGAAAGCCGTTAACATTCCCATGAGCACGCTTCATTGACAAACCCAAGGCGTGTTAGTTCGGATTAAACTCCGGAATGAGCGGGTCAACCCAGGATCTTGGTGGTCCATGGCAATATCCACATTTTAGTGAAGTCGCTTCATTATTACATTGAAACTTCATACGTTTGTCTATTATGGCAATCCAAGTTAAATTTTCACCTTATTGAAAATCACACATAATTCCATTCCAACTTTCCGATGATGTGCTTAACGACGTACCTCGTTATCTCTTATGTTTGCGCAATTAACGCAAGGATCCTTTTCCGTTCCGTATATAGTATGTGGCCCGTGCTCTAGTAATCGCTCTGTTCCGCACACTAACAACTAATCTGAGGGATCAGTGGAGCCTTAAGACACTCATCACTTGATTTGATATGGCATGTAAAAGACTCCTAGTCGTCCTAGTCATCTAACAATGTTTCTGGCTGGATCCTTGAAAAAGCTATGAATAACTTTAGAAAAATTTCATTGCTCGACAAATACACTCATTTGCATACCAATTTGGTTTTGATGGGAAACTCACCCGGAACCCAGCTGAATCTCTCGTTTATGATGTTTTTAAGCAACTGAATGTGCTGCACCAGGTCGCCTCATACTTCAGTTGGCACGATGTCCGAGATATCGCGATATATGT
>SJOL01006375.1:27459-46165 GCA_004794785.1 Opisthorchis felineus | reverse complement strand
TTCAGAAACCTTATGAGTAGTGCATTATGAATGGTGTTCACTTCCCCAAGCATAGTCAAGACTTTGTTGGCAGTATACCATCGCTTATGGTTGGAAACGCCTGTCTTACATGACACACTGATGTAAAATACTTGGAGTCCATCTTAGTTGATTACTTCATTTGGTCGCAGCGCGTTCAAGCAGTCAAAACATTGCCATTTGGTGGTTTCCGTGAGTGAATTATGAATGATGCTATCTCCGGGCCAAGTGAGAGCCAATCACACTGCTGATCGAATACTCACAGTCATACATTTAAACGTTCAAACCACTAACTGGGAGGTCGCGGACCCAAACACCTTACAGTTTCGTGAGATTTGCGTAGCAGATGCTTTCCAGTGCTTCTCGCCTTTTCAGTGTAAGTTGGTTTTACTTAAAGAACGAATTCCCTGTTGAATATTCCTACCAGGTTCCGATAACTTTACTTTTAAATTCCTAAACTGAAGGCGCCCTCTATTTCTTTCGATCTTACTCATATATTTGCAACCATACATGTTCTTCCTTTTTGGATTCACTGTTTTCGTTCTGCTCTCTGGCTTTTTGAAGCAGGATTACTGCCTCATAGTTTGGTCAAGAAACCATGCCTCTAAGTGTAGTAGACTGTGTAGGAATTCCTCAATCAGCTTTGTAGACAGCAAGCAATGTGACTGCCTGACTAGGCTAACTTTACGCGGAAATATCACCTGACGGATGCTCTGCATCGAATTTTATCTCAGACTTTATCGATCTTCTGCATGCGGTTCACGAACAAACTGATCTAGCAAAACTACCAGGCTCTGTCATTCCCCACGTGGTTCGGTATCTTCCTAACCTAAACTCAATGCGCCATCCGCTCTTACTCTTCATTGCCACTTAAGCTGCCACTTGTGGATTTCATTCTGCTTTACTTTACAAATTATATGCCTGCTTTTGTCGGTCCGTTACAAGTTCGCGTGCTGAAAATTCACCTCTCGGGGCACATAAAGCTGTTTTGGACTTGAAATGAATTCTTTTGTCGACTAAATGACGGTAAGGCTACCTCGGATTTCATTTTGAGCTGAGATCTTCATAGTACTGCTTCTCTTTCATGATCAATAATACACATAGAATCAGTGCTAAAAGATATTATCGTGAAGCATCAGTGTTGAATACTTATGTTGTGCTGTCGATGATGATGATATTGCGAGTGACCAACGTACTTAGGGTTGATTTTTAACAAGTAGTCGCGTGCTTAAAAAAATAAAATTCCGTTAGCTGGTTGACTAGTAAAATTGTTTCGAAAATCAACGTGAGTGGGTGTCCTTGATTTGACAAAGAGAGCGATTCATGTCGATCCCGAAAGTCCTTGCTTACTAAAGGAATGTTGCGTTTCCGTTTTGTCTCGCTCCAGTGGATCAACCAGACCAACTGATAACTCAGGGTGAACCACACTCCTAACAGCCAAGTTCATTCTACTGACTGTCTTTACCATCAGACAAATACATAGTTCATTATTTAAGAACTAAAGTTCGCTCGTTTCAGGTTGCCGTATAATTTTGTAGGAGTAACTATTCCTTTTGCAACTCACGATTCGTAAACCTTTCTGGATGGGTGACCGTATACAATTAATTCTGTCACACTTTCAAGTTAATTCAATAAACGAAGGTAAACTATGCTTAACTACGCTAGCTAGTACCGGAATTTGATGGGATTTGGCCAGTTCACCTTGTTTGTACTGTCAACACAGAATCGTTTTCCTTCGCAGTTGATGCGCAAATTGAGGTAAACTTACCTTTGACTGGACATCCCAATTTTTGGACAACATCAGAGTTTACATTGAGTATGCACCAACGACGACAACAACAGCGTCATCTTGAACAACAAAAGCAGCAGCAGCAGCAGCGGTAACGACGACGACGGCAACAACAACCACAACCACAACGGTAGCTTATGGATCTTCGACCTCTGGATCAACTTGAAAATCATCTCATCAAATGGTTTAATGATGTGGAAAAAGCGTAAACACACGACACCACTTTCCATACAAATAGATCAATATACGGATGCGTATGTTGAGTTTTGCAACTAAGTGACTTGAAAGGAGCTGTGCATTGAGCAATTTTAGACGGCTCACAAATATGTGTTGTTAATAGTTCCGTGTTTACGAAGATGGGCAAGTCAGGGCATAATTCTTAGGTGTAACAAATATGATTGGCTTTGGCTTACCTGCCCTACCCGGGAGCATTGTAATCGTAAGAAGAACGGGGTCTGAGGGCCTGCTATGGCACCAAGTAGCATCCCATATGGTTGCTTCAAGCCACGCAAAAATAAGCATCCAAGTTAAAGAGGCAACCAAGGCAGCAGCGAATTTTCCAATTACTCTGTTTGAAGAAACAAACCCCAAATAGCTTCCGTACCCAAAAGGAGTTTGTACGGTAGAACTACTCTGTCCCATTATTCTGTTGGTGAAATAGTCAGACACTTGCCAGAAAATCGTTACAAGGAAATGTGGGAAGACTGGTAACACTGAGTTTGCTACCAACGTTTCTACTTTCAGTCGGTAAATAGGCTTATTTGACATTATCAGGCCCTGGACAAAGGCTCATCCGTGGTTTTGGCCATGAAATGCATGTATATGGCATGAAAATACATACCGATGCGTCGAAACCATATCGATTGCTGTAGGTCGTACAAATCTCCTACGGGTATTTTCATGCTAAAGAAATATCTGATACGCTTTGGGTGATATCACTACAATCGTCAGAAACGATTACGTGGGGACAGGGGAGCATATTGCAAATCAGAATATAACCGATTAGAATACCTGAAAATAGGGGATACGAGGAATGCCTGAGAGGGACTGTGATAATTTTTGCGCAACATTTTTCTATGCTACTAATGTAAAGTATAAACCGTATTTCGACAAATACACTCATTTGCAAATCAATTTGGTTTTCACGGGAGACTCAAGTGAGTAGTTTGTGAGTAGTTTCCTTCATGAAAATATACTGTGATATCTCGAATATCGTACCAACTGAAACATGAGGCGGCCTGTGTGCAGCACATTCAGTTGAAGAACATCATAAACGAGAGACTCACTTGAGTCTCCCGTGAAAACCAAATTGATTTGCAAATGAGTGTATTTGTCGAAATCAGTCCAATTTGGGTTCAAGTAGAACATAAGGTTGACGGAAACTCGGGGACTGCGCCTACCTGATGAGCCCCAAGAAGGGCGAAACCGGTCGTGGGCTGTCGAAGAGTTTTCAGCAACCTTGTGAGTAGTTTCCTTCATGAAAATATAAACCGTATTGTCTAAACGATTTTCTGAAAAGGGACCACGAAAATAAAATTCACACTAGATCCATGTCGCTAATTTTCTTTACTTCACTAAAACAACCGCATCATCACTTTCGGTCGAAATAGTTTTTGGACAATTGTCTCCGAAGCCATTACTTGAACAGTTAGGAAACATCGTGGTTCTCTTGAGTTTTTTCTCAGTTCATCGGCAGAATCCTGTGTACTTACGTCTCGCCATTTGACCCTAGCATTTTTATCAAAAAATTCACCTCACAAGGACCAGCTACGGTCAATACGATCACAGATTTTATCCGTTTGCGCTGCGTAAATGAACGTAGCCTCGCGGAACTCTTCTGAACACTGCATTTTGATAAGCTAGACCGATGGTGAAAATGCTGTCCATTGATTGCAATGCTACCTTCATTAGTTTCCGTTCAGACGGCCAACAAAACAACACAAGACTGACCAGTACTCACTTGTCACGTCGCAACATTTCGTTCTCAGGCAGCTGCTTGGGAAGTCCTCTAAGGCCTGAAAACAATATATCTTTATATATATATATATATATATATATATATATATATATATATATCAGTGCATCGATCCACATAATCATATGATCGTATGATCTATATGACGTTCGTTACTGTATTGCTTGGACGAGTCATCCCGACCCTGACAGCTACGCGGTGAGATTGCGGGGATTTGTCGCTCCATCGTTATTACAGTACACTTTAACTGCAACAGCCGCCTGTGGGTTGCGTTCTATGGAATTCTAGAGCTGCACGATGGCAATTTCTTCTGGACTGAAAATAACAGGTCATTGTTTGTGTGCAAACCAAGTGAGGGTAAGCAAAAACGGTCGCTTACATTCCACCACACACCGTAAACGCCTTGTAAAACAAAGCCAGCTTTTGTTACCTTTTTTTTCACGGAAAATATAAGTGGATATGGGTTTTATAGACGCACTGAACTGGCATGTTTTCTACGGGTAAGATGCTGGTTTGTTGGACCTTCACTGCTATGTATGCATGGCTATATTGTTAGTAGGATTAACGTTGTCAGAAAGGAATTTTTATGACGATAATGACGCAAGTATGTACTACGTAATTAGTATTTTTTTGTAACAGCTGTCCTGCTACGTAGTCGGATATGAGGACTAGCTAGCTGTGACTGGGGACTTGTCACTAGCTGTACGACTTATGAACATGGCTCACTGTTGGTCGTGATTTTCTGAAAAGTGCAGTGACTGACTTGCTGTAGTGGATATAACAAGTGTCACAATTATACTCCGCCAAATACACGAAGCAAGTGCGTGTTTAAGGAAGTCGTTGAAAAACTCACTAAAATGTCCGATATTCGTTCATGACGGTTTGATGCACGACACCACCTTCGGTCAAAGGAACGCGGAGGAAGTGACTGGGTTCAGCACACTGCCGCAGTCATTCGGGGGAGTGAGAAATTTTGGTCGCGGGATTGACAGCCGACGAATTTAAATGTCTGAATCATATCGGTGGTCTTCAAGCACCCCAAGATGCTGAATCTGGGACGAAAATCTTATGAAAGGTGGCATCGTAACCGGATGTTACATTGCAAGATGTCACGAAAGTGTGTTTGTGAATACAAAACCTGAAGCGCGAGTTGCTGATGCCAAAACACGTTGGCGGGTTTTATTCAGCTTGAGTCAACCGCGTCTCAACAAATAATTATCCGGACCGGTCTCTTGGAACTACTCAGCCGCAGTGCAATTTGTTCAGCTATTGTAACTGTGGAGGACAAAAGTCATAAGTTACATTTAAAAGTTACAGTTTTTGGGAAGTTTGACAGAGGCAGGCGTAATAAATCGCATTACCAACGCGATATGATCCAGACAGATAATCTACATCAACCTGGAAACCGTACGGATGTTTACAACGACTAACGATCAGGTACTACATGAGAACGAGCACATTACCATTCATATCAAACGCTGTGTAGTTATGTCACAACCGGATACCGCATCAGACATGACTATCACATCTCGTTCTAGGTGTATATTAATCGACTAGCTTCCATAATGGTCAGCCAAGTATACTTCAGGGACTGCGCGTGCGGAACGGATACATTTTATCGGCGAATACAAATGCTCGTTCTTTCCACCGCACTCTTTTATTAGCTACATCCCTGAGTATGAGAAACTCAACTTCATTGGAAGAGAATGAATAAAGAAGTTAGATTAATGAAATGCTGATATATTCATTCTACAAGTCGCCATGTATTCACCGTGATCACTAACATCTCTGCAATAACTATCACCAGACGATACAAAATAAAAGCATCGGAAACTGGGATTTGGACGTTCACTAAGTCCAAGCTGTATTGTACTTGAAACCGCAATTAATGTCGCCATTTCTCTGTAAACGGAAAGTCTCTCTGGTAAAGCCTGAGATGAGCAGAACTGGCCTTTGGCTGTCAGAGTTTTCAGCAACTTTATGAGTAGTGTTCTTTTGAGAAACCACGCTGCAAAACCTCGAATATCGCGCCAACTCAAACACCAGTTGACCTGTGTACAGCACATTCAGGTGAAGAATATCAGGAACAAGAGTTTCAACTAGGACTCAGCTGAATGTCTTGTAAACAGCAAGAATGACTTTAAAATGGAATCTATTTAGAGGTGCTATGGATATGGATTGTAGGTGGAAGGGCTTGTCCGTCGTTTTCGCCAGTAGAAAATTGCAGCATAAGCATCGGCTACTTTTAGTGGACCGTGAAAATCAGTCCATCTAGATATTGTAGGACCTTGGTGAAGACAAAACTTTACGTTTGCAATTTCAGAATGGCTGGGAATTTTATCGATACCCAGAAACTTTCCACCTCAAACACTATATTTTGCTTAACTTTGGAGTGTTGCAGCTATTAGTAACTGACAATAGTAGTCAGTTGACCTCAGAAGAAGTGGCGGAATTTTGTGTTTTGCAGGGAGTAAGGCGTATTAGGAGTCCTTCGTATACCCAACAGTCGAGTTGTCATGTAAAAAGATCTGTCTATATGTTCGTCCGGATGATTCTAAAGCAACAGAATCAGGGACGATTGAACAGCCCATAAACAGCTTCCTTCAAGGATTTAGGTACGTTCCGGGTCACACTGTACCAAATGGTTTGTCTTCTGGTGAGCTGTCCTTATTCCAGGAATATGTCCTCCGTTGAACATAATAAAACACTACAAAAAGAAGAGATCTGTCAAGGAAATTCAGTTAGACTGATATCAGAAGCTCACAAACAACAGTTTTACCAAGGAGTTCACGTATACGTACGTAATTTTCGAACTGCTTCTACCGATTGAAGTACATACTTCGTCATGACAACCACTGCAAATAATAGCACTTGCACTGAACATGGAAAATATACGCCGCCGTCACTCCGTCTCCTCTGCAGAAGTCCTTGTGAACGCTAAACCAGCAGGTGGTACTGGTCCTGCAGCGGAAATCCGTTAGCGTGTAATGCTCCTTGACTATACTGGCTGTAGTTAGTTCGACCTTCTCTGGTCGTCTGTGTTAGATGAAGTGAGGCCTAAGCATAGCCGCATAACCCCACATCAGGAAACACGTACAGTATAATCACATCTTTTTCGTTCAATCAGACCGCGACGACAGAACTGTCACCTGGGTTGGTGCCACAGTACCCCCAATATAGTTGCCACCTCTATGTGCGTCGTGCTCTAGCTTTCAAAATTCCAAGCTGTGGTAGCAGGGTGGGGCCAGGACGACTTCAGCCGACCGATCGCAGTTCCTGCACCCTTGATGCACGCTCTTGACCTGAGGTTGTCACTTAAACCAAGCCATAGGCTAGCCATAGAGGCAGGTACACTTCAACAAGACCGTGGATAGTTGAATTCTTCTCATTCTCCTCTGTTCAGCAAGTGTCAGTGACGTTGCACTTCCGCTAAAATAAATTCAGGACCTGACAAATTTCAAACGAAATTACCATTTGGTTTTTGAAGACAGATAAATAGTTCGAAAGAATCTAATTTACCATCCAACAGTGCGGAAAATTGGTTCATTCTGCAGTACACTTTCAGGTTATATGCCCACTGTTCGTTACAATCCAATTTATCCACAGTCGCTCTTATCAACACTACTTTTCCAGCGCATTCGGATTACGAACCGGAAAAGAGTGAAATGTGACGAAGAATTTTCGGTCTCAGTTGAATAATACCATAAAATTACAGCTTGCGGGAAAAACAATAGCTGTGTGATTTTCCTGATGTAAAGTCAATGCTATGCATAGTATTGCTCTTAAATAGGAAATATGAAGAAGCCCTAAAAGTCGGCTTAACTAAGTCCACCGGTGGAGCCTATACTGCATGAACAGTAGAAGAACAACACAGAGGAGATTCATTCGAATCTCCGTTGAACCAGACCTTCACAACAATAATAAGCAAACGATTGAGTTATTCTGAATAAATAACTTAATAAACTATGGATGAGTTACCATTAGCAGCGCACGCTCCAGTCAACAACTAAACTACCACAAGTTCTGTGAAGCTTAGATGCTTTCTGTCTGGACGTAAACATTTCAGTTGTCGGGTGAATGATGAAACCTTCGTGAAATGAATCGGAGTTCGTACTTTGCCCGTGCATCTGGCCATGCGGTGTTTCGAAAGCCAAACGCCCTAATCATTCCTCGCTCACCTCAACACGAAACATGTGATTTTCGCCAGTTATGATCTCCGATGTATTGGAAAAAGTTTCTTTTGAGAATTCAACGATAAAATTTCATAGCTTCCTTGGTTGGGGTGCTTTTTACCCAGGATACGAGAGCAAACACGTTTTGGGTATTCCTCTGGTAACAACGTAATTGTCAATAAGAATTCGTCCACTGCTCCCAAATCTCGAAAACTATGGGCTAAATATGTTGTCGCGAGTGCGTTTTCTCGACATAAAAAGACGCAGATTTTTCTAGTACTTGCGCCAAATATATTTGTATTTGTCCAGTAATCTGGCTTCTCACAAACCGTACATCAATGTTAGATTTGTTGCATATCCGTGTATGATGCGTATCGGTGAAGCTCGAGAGGAAACGCCGGAACGGGATTGCCCACAATTAGGGTATTAACTCTCTGCAAAGTTGGTTTCCACTCAGCTCTTGGTCCATCGTCCTTTGGCCAAAATCAGTATGCATATGCGTCACAACTAGCACAATTCACATTTCACGTTAATTGGCTCTTACACTCCAACCCACTATCTGAATACGAATTATCGAACTCTCATTTACTGTATGTTAATCGCTTTGTGCGTCCGTTCGCCAGTCGGTCTTAAGTTGACAATAAATATGTTATTGTGGAGTCCAGAAGCCATGGCGTACCAAGAACATTTGATTTGATTTTCTCATGAGATCACCCATGTTGCAAAATCCTTTTTCAAATTATACGGGATCGGATGGGAGAATTAATTGCCTCTTCGCCAAACGCTGGGCTAAACTGTCATATGTGGATTCATGACTTTGGTGTATAGATGGTCACTCGGTGATACTATTAGTAACAGTATTGTTATACTGGCGGGAAGGGCTTACCTAAGCTTGGACAGGAGTCCGGGGGTTATAACCCGTAACTATCCAAACACAGAAAAACTATGGAAAGTTTGAAAATATGAATACAAAGATAAAGCTGAAAAACTGTCAAAAATATCTTCTGTATTCATTGTGATATTAGGTTTTCTGAACCTCCCTGTTCCAAGTCATTCACACAGATGCGTTTTTACTTGAAAAGTCTTGTGAAAGTAGTATTTGTGACCACATTAAGAGCAGCAGCCTTCTTACCTTCAGTTATTTATTTATACGAAATGTGTCATAGCCACTACTTTAATTTCTCCATATGTATGGTACATGCGGTAGGTCGTGGTTAGAATTATTTCCCATTTTTAAATTATTCATAAATTGCTTGTTATATTTTTCCCATTTCCACTTCATCTCTTCTCCTAATTTGGTAGAATATACTGCAATTTCTACTTGATCTGACAAAATGCCAGCTCCAGGGGAAAAATGCATTTTCGCGGTAGTTCAACAGTCCAACCCAGTAAATTTCGACGCATCCTCCAGAAGAGTGCCACCATAGATGGGCACTGTTTCGATCAGGCGAGATGGCCCAGTGGTTAGAGCGCGAATTTACTGACCGGAAGGTCCGTGGTTCGAACCCGACCTCTGCAACTCGACTTTGTCTAGGCTTGAGCAACTCGGCAGTATTCCAGCCCTCGTGCTTCCTTCGGGTGACATGGCAGCTGGGCACAGAAAGGGCGTTGCAGCTTGACGTTTTTTTACTATCTTGATAGTGATCTTTTTACTGTCCCATATAAAGCCAACTCTTTGGAGGCCTTGTTCCGCAAGAATGTTCCAGTTTGGAAGAATTACGTTATCCGGCGCGATAGGGTAATTTCCCGTCCACAAGTAAGTGTACTGTGGTGTACTGTCACGCTGAAAGCTCGGCAAGTCATCTGCGACTTGAACTTGTCAAACTGAGCAGGCCAAGTCTATAACTGGTAGAGGATCAATATTGGATGGCCAGCCTAGATGTTTTGGTTCAAGTTATAATGCACGGGTCAACTGACAGTCTTCCATGGAGGAGCATGTTTCCGCTTCCTTTTGCCGAGTTACCGCAGTTTTGATGAGATTGACAGAGACTGGTCGCGATAAATTGCAATTTTACCGTAAATGGAGAACTAATAAGAAGACTATGTTTGTTGTTCCTTTTCAACAGGTTTTGACCCATTTTGGGATATGTTGCAATAGAAAAACCTGTTCAGCAGGATCGTTTCCTCCAGATGGTTAGTGCCTGTTAGAAATTGGCCTATATGGAGTAAAAGAATCATATTTTTATGTCCTCGAAATTGATTTATTGAGGCGGGGTGTATTGTGCAGTGCTTTGTAAATAATGTCATGATCTAGGTGACAGCATGCAGTTTTTCCACCGTCAAATTGCTTTCTGTAATGTTTACTGTATTCACTGTACTGATTTGTTTGGCCGCCATCCTGTTTCGATGCCAAACTTCTAGTGACCGAGGAGAAGAAAACCGTTTGGAGCAGTATTCTGGATGACTTTTCTTTCGATATGGTGACCGAAACATCAGATAACACGATGCGATTTTTCCTTTGGCTGTTCGGGACTTTTGGTGCTTTGTGAGCAACAGTTCAAGACTGCGCATTGGCGAACCTTCGTTACACAACTTTCTGGACAGTAAATGCCCGATTCCTTGCTTGTCTCGATGTATCTCTCAACTATGTTGTTTTCTTCCGGGTGAGTTCTTTGGTGTCTGTTTGTTCATTTGAACAGAAAGGCTCAGCTGGCCGTTGCCCACACAGTATCGTTTGGTCACGGCTGACTGTGAGTATTAAAATATTTGCTCCCAAAGACGTAGCGTTTTCCTGACTAAGACTTGATGCATATTGATACAGCTCTTATGATGTTCAATTGGATATGGTAAACGGTTCCTCATATTCAGACTCATCACTACTGACCTAACAAAGAGGCTATTAAGCTAGTTTACTGCTTACCTACCTGCCATAGTTCAGCTGCTAAAATATACGTGTTATCCTACGGCTGCACCACAGACCATCCCGGTTTTTGAATGAACCAAAGTTAGCTCTGAGTCGGTCAATTTTTTCAGTGTCTGAAAAAATACCACTAAGTACAACCTGGAAGTATTGTGTTGCATGGGGACTATTATGTCAATTGGTAAATTAGGTTTACACTGATGCATCTACTTCGTGCCCTCAGCCCTTTGGAGGCCTGCTCCTTGCCATGTTCTACACATATTTTCACCGCATCATTTTTTGTCGCCAATTATTGAGAGTGATTAAGCATAGGGACATCTTAGCAAACTCCACAGACTTCGGTAGCCTCCGGCGCAGGTTACGTAGAGTGCAGTATCAGCATAGCTGTCTAGTTAACCGCGCAAGCGCTCGCCTCTGACGGTGCTGGAAACATCACGTGGCCTGGGCTGTGGCAATCTTCGTCGAATTCGTCAACCTACTCATGAGTAGTTGAGTTTATCAACGAATTCGTTCGGACCAGTTCAAGAGATAGGTCAGAATGATCAGAAGAAATGTGTACTAGTGCTGCTGGTTATGATTACTTCTTTCAGTGAAGTACCAATAATTGTGTCACGATAAAACGTTCATCTGGTGCTACATTTTTGAAATGCCCCATCATTAACATTGAAGTGACGGGGAGAAACATGTCCATCCAGCTTCAAACAGAACGCATTTGACTTTTGTCTTAGTAGATAATGGCGGATTTCAGTCCAAAATCAACCATTTCGCTGGCATTAACTGCAGTTATCCGGAAAGAGGCGGGCTATATGTGTGTAACTGCTTGCTTCGTTCACTGCACAAAACACTGGGCAAATGGGTGCTTGGAAAAGTAAATGTGACCGAAAAAGGTGAGCACACCTTGAGACTGCTCGCAAACACACCTTGCGGAAATGTTTATCGACCCAAAGAATTAACTAACGACTAATACCGCTGAAACCACAGTAACGGTAGGGGTCATTCTAAACAAACGACAGCAACAAGGATTTTGGGTCTCATATATAGGCATAGGCAAAATCACATAATGCAAATAGTTTCCATCACTTGTGAAACTCTTACAAGGGTAAGCGTTCCCTATGGCTTACCCCCGTCTAACTGCGTTGTGGGCGTTTATTTCAAGTCCACATATTCCTACATTGAAGGATGCCCGTTTGAGTTAGTTGAATTCTTTTTTTTCTTCCAATGCCCATTTCCGTTGTCTCTGAAATGCTAAAGAGTGGGCCGTCATAAAATTTATCCCAATATAAGAATATTCATGTGGTTTGTCAAAATTGTTGCTAAAATCAACCCTCTTCACCAGCAATAAGCAAATTCAGGCTCGGTTACCTCCTTACTAAACTGATTTGAGGAGTAGTCGTCGGGACGTATCTTACTGGGGATTATGTTCTTAAAGAAGTAATTTATCACCTCTTGATGACTCAAGGAAGATCCATTTTTAGTAAAAAATGGAATGATAGCTTTCCTCTACTCTTAGCATCAAGGTAAATAACAAGCGTCGCACGAGAGAGCGAAATTGTTTCGAGAGGGGTCAGTTTTAAGAACGAGATTTTTGGGACAAAAATATATCGTACCAACTGAAATAAAGGCTATGGGAAGAGCAACCACTGTTTCTATTAAAAGGCCGTGGATTCACGTTGCGATCGACTGATTTAGATTTGTCACGGAGAGCACGTATGACAGTATAAGTAGTAATAAAGTGATCAACTTAAGGTTGGCAGCTGTGCCTGATTTGTTTGGTTTAGTGATACTTACTTGGTCCGTGTGTACAATGATGATCACGTGCCATAGTTTCTCTATTGAACAATCGGTCAAAACGTCCTCTTGTTTGATGCTTGGGATATGATACCTTCAATTTTATACTTCGCTTAGAATTCCAGCGCACCATATTGTCTTATCTTTCCTCGCGTTTTATTCTAGTGATTTTTGCCGTGAAATTCGCCCTTCCAAATGTGTATTCATTCTAGCACCGCCAACCTGGCCTGTATATGGTCGGACACGTCCCGTCCGTGATGGGGGTGTTTGTGGTTGAAAAATAGGTGCGATGATTGCGGGAACTCAATTGGCTAAAAGTGGGCTAATATGGATCGAGCCGGGATAAACAACGGTCAGTTGCTACCAAGTGCGTGCGAATTCAGGTGCACATTTGGTTAAGGCAGGGCGTTGGGTTATTTTTATATTTTTAACGGTTTCGTCAGTTTTTATACTGGGGCGAAGTGCACTACCTACTTCATATCACAGCATCAGGAAAGGAAGACAAAGGACGAATCACTCGCGCTCGTGAAGTGGAATTTATAAGCAGTCCCCGAACAAGTTGAATGCATTTGAATACTGATTCGATGACGACACGAGCACTTAGTCCATCGTTTTTCATGATACTCTATTACCAGTACTTTGGGACGTAAAGTTGAAGATGTAAGTCTTAAAATCAGTCTTTAGACGAATCGCTGCTGTTAAGCGGCTTTCTGAGACCCACTGCAACGGAGAACGTGACTGATAGGTAGCATCAGTGTGTCTCATGCAAGATTTCCGGACGCTTACAATTACTTCTTCAAAAGAAGCAAAAATATACAGTTTGCTGCGTGCTTCTAATCCACATAATTTATCCCAATGTGGATGGATGCTACTCCACTGCCTTTCGTGTTTTGTAGCTTGCGTGGGTCTAATGTAAAAGTTGAAAACAACACAGGCGACGGTTTTGAAATACCTGCATAACATCAAAACGGGAAAAGGACCCGGAAATAGCCTGATGCCACATTTATTTACATTCGATGGTTGTTACTTGAATGAAACGATCCATAAAATAATGTGCGTGGTAATTAATTGACTCAAATGGAGTTGTGTAGGTTTTTATCTTTATACTGATGAAACAACTTAATCCAACCCACGTGGACAGTCAAGAATGAAGGCAGCAACAGTTTTGTGTGCTAAAGAAGCACCATGACATGTACTCTCCCCCCTGCCTTTTTTCAAAGAGGTATCATAGTCGAAAAACTTCCGTAGCTTTATTTGCACACTTGTACAATAGGAAGCGACCTAGGTGGGCCGTCAGAAGGATAGAAAAAAGTTTGTTTTGGTGGCAGTTTGACGAAGAATTATCATCCAATCCTGAACAGAATGTTGATTAGGTAAATGTTTTAAATAGAAAATAATGACAAGTGCTCCAGTTTTCGGAATTTCTGGTTTATGCCTACATGAAATATACCAACCAGATTCGTCGGGGCCTAGTTCACATGCAACCTGCATATATACAACCTAAGTGTACATCCTGACTAGCGATCCGTCACAATTCCAGGAGCAGTCCTTTGCATTTTCAAACTGTTCAGTGAAAAGCCCGTAACTTGAAACAACCAGTGAATAGTGATGAACTTCTGGCACATTTAACGATTCCCATGAGTATATTGCCCATGCGTGTTTAGTATGGTTTACCATTTCCTACAACACTCGTAAGTTACCACTCCCACCGAGAAATGGTGCCTTTTAATCACAAAGCCGTGTTTTTGCTCGGTACGACAGCCAGTTTTTTGTTGGTTATACCGTAAATGTACTAGTTCCACGGCAAACCCACAGTTGTGGTATCCGATATTAGGATGGGTACTGTTGGGAAAAAAACACTCACATTAGGTCACATACCTTATTGAAAAACGTCAGTAGGCAGGGATGTAATTTGCATTCAGATCACTCTCGTTTGAACAATACTTCGCTTGTCGTGCTGCAACTATTTTAGTCAATCCACACAAAGTTGTGAATGCACTGAAATAACAATGGTTCAGCAAAGCTGTTCAACAGGTTTCCAGGGTTCGTGCAAGTGCATGACCAAGAACCCGAACAGACGGATCAATCCATCGACGCAACTGGGTCACTCGAGGCACAGGATGAAACAAGTACTGCTCAAACGAAGACACTTCCACCGGTTCTGATGAGATGCACAGGTATAACCAGTGTGCGTTGATGGAGTAGCAGTCACAGGCTTGCCTCTCTTGCTCTACTTCTGAAGTTGGAATTTCCGCAAATCCTACGCTACCAAACTCTAATAGGAACAAAGCTCACCTCCATTGCTTCCATCCTTAGAGTGGCTTGAACAAGATTGTGGTATCAAGACAGGACTATTAATGGCCAAGCCTGAGCCACATGGATGCAAATTATACAAATCTTGCACATGTCCACAAATATCAAATCTCGATAAATCTCGGTTTCCCCACAGTGTCACCTGGTACAGATGAGCTGACGCTTGGAACGCGTAAACTTCTGTTTGTTGGTTTTCTATTCAATACGTTCTAATAGTAAAATATTCATCCGATGACTAAAGTTTAACGTTTCTCGTTAGAATTAATGAAATGTTCCTAGTATTTCATCCAGCATTGGTGCAGCCTACCAAAATTACTCAGATAGTAACCTCTAGCGCTGTAACTTTGGGTATTTGTTCCAGTTTCGTACAGTTGGTGGGCCAAGTGTTTGTCAGAGGCTAAAATGCACCTACAAATGTAACCTTCATAGACGTTTGTTCGACTCTAAGATTTTCTGTAATAAACGTAAAATCTGATCACAAATTCAGCTATACAGCGCCCAAGCCCCTTAAAAGCCTTCGAAGGCACTCATCCACTATAGTATAGTGCAGTGGAAGGTGCACCGTATGTCCAGTGCGCTAAACTGACCCTTAGACGAGTCAAACGTAGCTCTTAACGTTTGATCCCAACTAGGCCTATAAAGGATCACATCTACCTGCTATCAAACAAAGATTCCTACGAGACCCTTAGTGCATGCATTTTTGACGAACTCCCTAAATGGTCCTCAAAATATGTACCGCTAAACAATCCTGATTAATGTCTGACGGGGTAAAAAAGCGTCTAATCTTGCGCAAGCGTACTGCCAAACAGTAGATCAACCGTGGGTCCTTTGAAGCACGCCATAGATTAAAACAACGAAACTTGTGCATAAAATCATAGCGCCTTAGGCTCTCATCCGAAACCCTAAAATGTCATAAAACAGCTGCAGTTTTGTTAAAATGTGTTTGAACGTACTCAAAATCTACTTTGGTTAATAACCTCACTTTTTTAGTAGCTATCATGGCTCCGCTTGATAGGTTTGTGTTTGCACACGAAGATTCTGTGAAGGTGGCCTCGTCATAGCTTTCTACTTCCTTGAATTTAAAAAGGCCAAGATGGTGTATTTGAAGTACAAGTGAGTCGTTTTTGTCCACGTAAATTTGCAAATCAGCCATTCCAGGCTTATTTATGACAACGTTCTCTTCCGTAGAAGCAGGTGTCTAGCCATACAATGTCAAAACCGGGGAAATCTTGGCGGCTGTTAACTGCGGCGTGCTTGTGATGACCGTCGTCACCTTTATCAAATGTCCAGCCACTTCCTACTTCAGCCAGAATAATGAATCTTCGATGTTGACATCTAAGTACCAGCGAATGGAGGAAAGCCCTTCTCTGCGAAGTCATTTATTAGCAAACACGAACTAAGCAGTTACAAGCCATTGGGCAGGAAAGTTAAAATCCTATATACACATGGTCTTTAGATAATGGACATTCTCATGCGTTCTCTCGAACATTCCTTGATATCCATTGACTAATACAGAATAGTAAACGAACACTGCAAAGCGGCTCCACAATTTCCGCAATGGACTTCACCTTCCATCAGATGCGGGACGTAGTTTGACCACTAACCATAGACTACTCGCCTGGTTCATCAGTAGTATACATCGTTACACCTGTAGCACAAACATCAGGCCGACGCCCGATCTACGACGAATTAAAATGGTACAGCGCCCTAGCCGGAGATGTCGCAGTATGTTGTAGATGAAATTGGGAAGATTTTGACCGCCCAATATGTCTAAAACTATCATGTTCAATGCCGGTCTCCACTGTTAAGTAGGTGGTTGCGTTTCGCTGACTGAGGTTGATGACAGGACTTCGGCTATTGCAAAGCTCCACGGATATAGCTCTGTACTTTCGGTGGAAGCTAGTGGTGCCCACTTTAGCTTCATTTACCTTGCCTTCGTGCAACAGATAGATGTATTCTGAAGTTTTTCAGACATCATCAACGTTGATACTGCGCAAAGCACAAATCGTTTTGGGTAGACTCCGCTAGGTTATTTAAGTTTGGGTATGTGGGTACAAACTGCACACCTTTCTTGTAGATTGGACGGCAGGTTATGTGTGCCTTTGTCGCAAGCAAGAATTCTGCGCCTCCGCGTAAATGGTTTAAGTTGCTCAAGAAGGTGATAGTAAGCAATATTGAATTGAGGCATTTGTAACTGATACAATGACATCGCAGATGCGGGATATCATAGCTGTGCTTGGCTGTGACATAACGCTTTGCTCCTTTTACGTTGACCAGGCGATCAGGAAGCACCTCTTAAACCGCAGCTGACATGCATTCCAACACATGACTTAAAACCAAGTAGGTAACTATCCATCGGATAATAAACACGCAGATTTCGGCAGGATTTGGATATCTTGCAGGAAACTGGCCCCAAATTCACTTTGTATGGAAGTTCCTAGTAGCTGAAACCCCCAACAAGCCGGCCATTACTGAGCAGTACGGGTTGGTTTGAAAACAGGACCAAAAGCTCTCTTAAGAAAGCAAAAGAGTGTATGAAAAATATGTGTACCCAACTGGTAGCCCGGAACGTGCCACACAGAAGTTCCCTCTGGCACTTACCACTGTATCCGACAAAAAAATCGGGTAAAGACTGCTATATACTTTGCGTTTCGACGCATACCGACATGCGTTCAACCAGGTTTTTAGGCAAATTGGCTATCCAGAACATAGGCTATAGTCCAATCACAAATCAACCGATGCAGAGTGAGAAGCTCAATGCTATTAGTATGTAGTTTTTGGTGCAACCCCCAAAACGTTCTTAGAGAGTTAAAACCCCTTCTGCAACCTGCACGTGCATCTCTCGTTAATCCATTTGGTTGTCTTCCATACACCTGCTTTCGTTATTCATGGGTATCTCGTTCCATTACATACTCGTCTCGGTCAGTGTCCCATCGATCAATGGCTGGTAACCGAATACAACTTACCAGAGTGGGGGATACCACTATTGCCGGTTTTGAGACCACAGCCATCACAGCTAAGAGAAGGGCACATTTATCTAGGTAGTCTTGTCGGCAAACCGAGACTGTTGGGAACTCGCAAGACCACAACCTGCATTAGACACTTAATTGTACAAAGGCAAAAGTTGTTGGGCCGCTATTCGGCCTTTGGTCTAAATATTCAGTCAGTAGTGTTGAAGTACAACTATCCCTATCCTAGTTAGTAGTATACACCTGCAAACCATATCTCTTTTGGTTTCTGTGGCCCGTTGATTGAACCTGCTGGTTGCTGGTGTCCGAGAGACCAATTGCCAAATTACGGCAAATCTTGTGACAACAAGTCTTGTCCACTGCACGCAGAAAATATGCAGGTGCGTCCACCAGGTGATTACACATGCAGCACTATATTAGTTTCATCAAATGTCGTTATTCTCCGCAAACACAGGTCTTTTGCTATCAAGTGGCCAGCCAAAAAGGCGTGCTCCAATGTGGATCTTGACTCATCCATGCAAACACAGCTGAGAGTTTCCTGTATAGCTGTTGCGTTCCAAATATTCTGCTCAACTTCACAACGTACTGGTGGTGGTGAGTTTAGACCATAACAATTGTTAACATGTACTAGATAGTGCTTTCGAATTCCGTGATGGTGACGATTTCTTCTGATGCCCATATAAGCAAACACTCGCACGCCCTTTTCAGTGCCATTTCCCCTACTGTGCTAATACCTTGGCGTGTTATTAGGGTTTGCGTGCTATCTTGGCCATGCAGGCTAAAGCAGTCGGAAATAAATCCCACAGGAAGGCTAACGGATAG
>SJOL01006374.1:565826-579422 GCA_004794785.1 Opisthorchis felineus | reverse complement strand
CGGAACCTACTGAGACCCTAAAACTTCACCAAAATCTCAATAGGAAAGCCGGCAAGCATCCAGGCCAGTCAGTCATTCAATCAATTCAGCAAAAGCCGATGAATGTTCAGGCACGCCACAGAAGCACGACCGAATGTGATCAGCATTCAAGCACATCATAGAAACACGATCGATGTTGATGGGTGTTCACTAACGCCTATCAGGCAGCCTGGATCAATGTCAGAAAGTTCCCTTTAAATATCGCGGGGCCGTTGTAACTTTTGCACTCGAACGCACTTGCTCGTTGCAATAAAGCTGTTGTGTTCCTTGTCGGTGAGTTCTTTTCTGGCACTAGGCACTGGAGCGGGGTCAGCGGAAGAAATAACAGGCTCGATGGCTGCAAACGAAAGGACGTGCAGGTCAAAATCATTGATGTTTGGGCTTCGCATTTATTTTCGACTAAATCAGCGATGGTCGTCATCCACAGCGTCACGGCATCGTGAGACTTTAACTAAACTTCCGTCGCCCGCGTCTCTCAGCTCATATATCAAAATGGAGTTTATACATGAGTGAACATCGATTGTGGGAAATATCTTTCAAAAGGCTCCCCAACAGACATATTGTCGCCACCTAATACAATCAAATATTGAAAGCGATTGATACACGGCAGGAGCTGTAGTTTGTTACCAATGCCGCGCACGATGCTGCTATTGCGTGACGGTGCGTGGGCTAGGCATGTCCCCGTCTGCGTTGCATAGTGCTCACTATTTGTTTAACTGTCCCGATTTCACGCTTCCTGGGTACCACAAATGTCACCAGTCATGCATTTATGCTGACTGTACCATTACGATAATGCCTGACGTACGCCACCCACCGTCTGGAAATAAACATTAATAATAACCAGCCAGGTTGTCCTTCTCCATTTTGAGCGCTTGTCCTTCTTTCCCGATGTGCCCCATTGTGATTCGTCATTATTTGGCCAACCCTGGCTTAAACTAATATTTCAGTCGCTCAGAGTCACCCCACTTATGCATTGCCCACCACTTTCAGCTTCGACCTTCGGCAATACCTGATTCGGATGTCATGTTTGGCTGTTATGCACTCTACTTGGTCTGTGCCTTACACCCGAAGGGATCCCCATCCGGACAAAAAATACCAGCGATCTTACATTGGCTCTGTTTCACCTCCGCGGAATCCCTTGTACAACACGAAAAGTCCCGTTGCTCACAGGATTGCACATCCCAGCCCAATCACCTTAAACCTGACGTCCGTCACGGGGCTGTACATAACTGAAGGGTGCCAGTGCAATGATGGCATGGCATTGCCATATCCAGTTTAATAGCATACCTGCAACTAGTCCCTTCATACTTTTGACAATGCTCTCTCGCTCACTTGTTCCGTAAACTGCAACTGCGAAAAAACTCTTCACCTGGCCCCAGCCGCCTCCGAAAGTGTTCATTCTAATTTGCTGAATCTCCCGTTCGGACCTGAACCTCTCGGTGACTTTCATTCTGCGCTCCTAACAAATTCAGTCATTTCCTGTTCAGGTCGCTTTCCGTGTTGGACGTTAGCGCCCACTCACCCTCAAAGAAACCTTTACGCCGGACTCCACTACATCAGTGACACAAGTGAATCCATACAGTTTCAGGGTACACCGCGACTTATGGATTCCCGTTTCCATTTATTCGTATTGCTGATTCCTCCGATTCATCATCCCCATCTTTCGTGACCCTAGCCCTAAGCCCAACAGTCCAAGGCTGCTAGGCCTCGGCGGTTGTTTTAGGCTTTAGCTCAAATTGACCCGCCGGACCGTGGCAACTCTGCTGCCGCACCAGATCCGTTGTTCTGGTTCCTCATTTTTCTCAACTTGAAGTTCTTCCATCAAGTGCTAGGCAGAATGCCGCTGTTTTCCCCCGTTTTGTTTTTGCCTGTCACCTTCAAATCCTAGCGATCTGATCTTGCTCTATATTTTCTCCAAAAATGCAGTAGCAACTGTGCTTCCCTGCCAGTGCCGGTTCAGGGGTGATCTCGTCTATATCGGATAATGCCCACTATTTATGACACTGTCCCTTTTCCGCGCAATCCCCGGTACCCGAAAATCCTGCCAGTCGTGCTTTTATTCCGACTGTAAAGGTGTGATCATGCCTGACGGTAAGCCACCCACTAGCTGGGACTTAACATTATTATTATACTTGCGCGCAGTTGCTTCCCGTTTAGATGGTGGAATCAGGTTGAACGCACCCTTGGTCACATTGTGGATTTTTGTGCTCGGGCCTAGGCCTTCAGATTACTATTGACTAAACCGTGAATTAGCGGTTTTCTGCTGAGTTCTTAAGTAAAAAATCCGTAGAAACAGGGTCTCGTGAGATAACCTTGCCTCAAGACGGCCTGATACCTGGTCGAGTAGTTTGACGGACGAAGCAGGCTTGGAGAGTATTCCTTGCTCCAGCAAAATGTAAGTCAACAGCACCGTTAATGAATTCAGAGGCGTCCATTGTCAAGTTTTCTCACAGCATGGGGTGAAGCTGATCCTTGATACCGAAGGTAAATGAGCACGTGGAAGCTGCACCATCTGGCGGTAGGAGCGTGTGTATTTGACAGCGCTAAGCCAACCACCTGAGAGCATTTGTCATGTGCCAGAAACTGCGAGTCACAACGAAGTCTTACCTTACCTCGTGAGTCCCTGTACGATGATAATATGATAGACGAACGTTCAGCCGTTATACCCTTACGGTTCCTATCTGCCACACCACTCGAAGAAAGAACGAGGGCTAGAATGCTGCCAGGTTGCCCGAGCTCAGACAGAGGAGGCGAGTTGCAGAGGTCATGCTCCAGCCACGGAGCTTTCGGTTAGTATATTCGCGCTCTAACCACTGAGTCATCTCACCTCGTAAGATTATAATGCCCACTATTTATGAGACTTCCTGTATCCTTGCATTACCGGGCACTCACTACTTACGTCAGTCTTGCCTTCGTTCTGACCTTATCATTACGATCCTGCCTGACGGTATAACACCAACCATTCTTGCATTATCCACCCAGCCTCCTGTGACATCAACAGTGTGGCATGTCCGAGGCCGTCAGTTTGGTGGTCAAGTTTTTTAAGCATTTGCTGGCGGTACCCAGATGGTCGTTGATCACAGTGTCAAGGTGGACCATCCACGACCGTGCATGCATAACCGTGTAACTAGAATCTCAAGGTCAGGTGTTAGAAATATTTTTGGGCCTCAGCTTGCCATTAGCATTTTTAAGTCATTTTTGTACACCAATTATTTGATTATTTAGAGTGCTCACTCAATAGCTGTGCTCACCCTCTCTCTGACTCTTCCCTATTTCATTAAGCTCTCCTCACGTCAGAGCTTGCCAGTACCAATCCCACGATGGCTTTCTGCTTCCAGATACTCGCCCCGTAGCTCGCAAGAAACAACACTTCTGCCGTCCTCACCATAACATGCAACCATCTCATGTTTAATTATATTAGCACCCTCGCGCAAAAAAGGGGCTTAATTCTCAGGCACTGTTCGTAAACGGACTCAAATGTGATCTCCAGTATCTGGTTAGCGTCTCAAGTTCGCGTGCACCTGATAAGTTAAGATAATGCCACTACTCCCGTCTTCTTCTAAGCGACTGTTAGGCCCCGAATCCCCAACATCCATCCCATCATTTTGTCGAAAGAAGTGCCTCGCTACGAAAGATCCCTGCTTTCAGTCCCATCACTCTTTAAAGTCGGCCGACAGAGCACTGCGAGTCACTTCAAACCGTTCGGTAGTACTAACCGATATCCCCCTTCCGGTTCCAGTCAGCAGTCCCCCTCCTTCACCCCTACTAGAAGAATCTCGGATTCATACAGACCTGGCTAAGCTCGGAGCCTGTGTGCATAGGATGGAAAGCGTGCTAGCTTCCTCCCAAAGCATAAGGCCAATTGCTTGCCTTCTAAATACTGACGCAAAATGAGATCCGTCAAATCTCCAAAAAGCGTCGATTCTCATTGGCGCACTTGCCTCTGAGATTTGTCAGCGTTTGGAATGCCGTCACCATGTCTTAATGTCCCTGATAGCATCCCGCTGGAACTCACAGAAACTGCTCTCCTGACGGCAGGTAACATGCTTAACACCGTCTGCACAGTTCGACGAATCCGAAAGTCAAAACCGTCCTTGCATTGTCTAATATTATTGCGATTAAAGGACGAAAACAATGTCGCACGCCCGCCAGCATCCAAGGCCCTCCTCTCCTCTACCATAAAACTCCGAACAATAAAGGTCAAAGCTGCTCACACTCGAATGCGAAGAAAGCTTACTAAAAGTTCATCATCCAAATCTCTAAAATTGACCACTGAAAGCTGCCATCCGCAGCGTCACTCAATCGCAGATTTCACATGCGACCAAGGGTAACTACGCAAGCTGGATTGCCGTTGAATGTGCGCTTAGTGGCCCAGGATATTCCGATTCAAATAACAGCGGTCTGAGTCTGCCAAACGACCCGGCCTCTAATCCGCTCGCATCAGTTTCTGCTGAACCCCAACAGCCCGTCGATAACATCAAAGCTGGTCACAGGCCAGCCGGACCTCCAACTGCCCCTAATGATGCTGGATTTGACGTGTTACCCCCAAATTCCTAACTTGCCAACTGTCTCCATTTCGAATTCTTCCATCTCCGTCTCCATTTTTTGCTTTTTGTGACCAAGGACATTTACTCAAACGTCCAAGTTCAGTCGTGGCTAGCAGTGGTTTTCAGTTTTAGTTCATATCAGCCAGCTTCATCCTTGATCTAGTCGTACGTCATGCTCATCGTCATATTTTTTTTCGGTTCCCATACCTGCGGTGACTTTTCCCGTAATAAGCATGCCTCGTTGGTTGTACCCTCCTTCCCGTTGTGTTATTGTCTGTCGCGTTCAGGTTGTAACGACCCGATCCTTTCGCAATCAGTATGTTCCCTACAAGATAAGAAATAAGCTCGCCATATTATGGCGCTGACTCTTGTCACCAGGCCGCACAAACCTGCTTGTCGGCTCCAGGCCCCGCACACCACGCTCATGACAATGACTCTCCGCTTCTACACTTGGGCATCAACTTTTATTATCCCTGACCTCCATCATGCCAACAAGATTGACGGCTGATTTGATAGGTACGGTAGCTCCTCAGCCCAGACATGAGGCTGCAGTCGAGGATGACAGTACCGGTTCTTCCCCCAGACCTTCTGACCTAATGACACTTCGTGTCTTCACACCAAAGCGCCTGCTCTGGCTCAAACATGTGTTGTCAAAGCCTCGTATCCTAGCGCCTTCTCCTACACTAACTCGTTTAGTTCCTGCTCTTCGCCTTTCGTCTACAAACCTGACCATAACCCGCATGGTACATAAATACATCTGTTGCCCCTGAAACCGTGCAACCTGGTCTCTTGGTAGGACCTCTAAACCACAACTATCATTAACTTATCTTAGCCCCTACCAAGTTCCACCCCGCTGGCAACTCGCGTATTGTTTGCCTGGGATCCGTTCTCGGCAAGCGCCTACTCCAACATAGACTCCGCCTCTTCCGAAGCTACGTGCAGCTCCACCTCTGCGACCTTTAACTGTGTCTTGTCTTCCCATTCCAAAGCACTTTCCAATACAACCAACGCAGAGGATTCCTGTTACCCCCAACGGGGCCCACTCCTCTCAGAGAGCTTGATTACACTACTAGCTTCCTCGCTGCACCATGTCCCCTCCCCTTATCTTGCATCTCTTACTACATGCCTCTTATTTCATCCCACCCAATCAGCCCAGTTTGGCTGCCCGTACCCTCCGCCACCCACGATTCGGTGCTGAAGGCACCCGCTCATTTACTCTTTCTCAAACACTGCACCCGCCCATCCATCTTGCGTGACCTAAATCCCGCTATTTCCGTTCAACTGCCACATTTGGTACCATCCTCTGATGCTGTTGGTGGCACTGTTACAAGCGATTACTCGACCCAGCCTGTAAGTCTCTGCCAACGGAACCTCGCTGCCTTCCCAGCCACCCAAACGCTGTCTCCGTACCAATCACGGTACGTCCCAGCATCTTATTATCACACATCTTTAACTGGTCCTACCTCACCCACCAATTCGAGAACTCCCGACTCCCCTGTCCGTATTCCATTCCATATTGAACTCCCTGGGCTTACCAACTTTTTACTAGCCACCCTACCCACCTACCCTAATCCTGCTAGAAATGCTTCTGTCCTTCTAGTCAACACCCGATATGCACGGCCACGTTCGCGGTGTTTTGCAATAACCGATAACATGTTATCTGCCCACCCAAGAACAGCGCAAGCATTGATTTACTTAACAATGTGGGTCGCCACTTGACGCGGTAGTCGTAGATATATTTTATGGTCATCGTCAACTTCATCTACAAATTATTCGCGCGTCGCCGATAACACAGTCTTGTACTTCGGTACAACAATACAATCTGGCAATTAGTCTCACCTCAGGAGCTTGCCAGAAAAAGCTTACCCGTTGGAAGTCTCTGTCTCTGGTGGTCACCCGCTGTTCTAGTGCACTAATTCTTGCGACTACCAGTAAAAACTAAATTTACTGCACACAGGTAATGGTTTTTTGATCATATAAATTGTCCTTGGAATTATGAAAATACCGCGGCGGAGTGATAAAAGCGTTATCGGTTGAGAAAACGCGAATTATCTTCTCCAGTTTGTGTACTATGTGGATGCAGGAACTTGTGGGAACACCGTCACGGGTGTCATATTTCGATGACTGTATTGACGAGAAGCTTGCGTTCCATATCATCGGACCCTACGATACCCGCGGCAGGTTAGGTCTCCGAGCACCTCGTACTAACGCCGCGTACGTAACTTTTTGGACAGGTCCGTTTTCAGGTGGAGTAGTTCTATCCTGAAAGCAGCATTATTTCACCACTCGAGCACATTCCATTGTGAATGACATGCGCCTTGGACTAGCGCATCTAACGGTGTTCCTTAAGTGCAAGCCTCGTGTGTCGACACCATCATTGGCTAAAGAGCCCGAAGACTCTGCTTCTACAACGAGGTGCAAAGTCGCAAGCAGCTGCCGGTGGCAGTCATGCCCACGTTTGATTGTGCACGGGTTTTCAGAATGCATGGTCGGCAGCCAACCTGTGCATTTAATTTATATCGCTCAAACTTGTGCCTAACGTCGACGGTATAAGTCTGCACGGGTGGCCGAGAAAATGGATTTGACGGATTCTTGCAACTGCGTTGGAATTAACGAATATGAGACAGTATGTGGTAGGTGTAGTTCGAGGTGGACCGAAACCGCTTGACGTTGATGCCTATCTGCGAGACAAGATTAGTGAAATGTGGTTGTTTGTGTCAAATGTTTTTTTGCATCCAAATGATGAGATATGTGCCTCTACCTCTTTCACCAATCGTTTGAAACTGGCCAGCCAATCGTTTGTGGCCTTAGTTGAGGAACATTCAAGCCGTTACGGAAGCAACGGGCATGCGGTCTTCGGGGTCAGACTGGAAATGACGATGTCTTTTCGACACCTAGACGGCGTTTAAAGATAGAAGCAGATTTTGCTTAAAAACACGACGCAGAATGCCATATTGGTGTCTCAAAATTCCATACAACGATGATAGACATGTTTTAATCTTTCCCCCTTGATTATTTGCGCTCGGTATGTCTAGTGGCAATGATGCAGTTGCTGGGGTTTGGGGTTGTTGGTCCCACGCGTAATTATTAGTGATTGTCGCAAGCACCAAGCACAGAAATTAACCGGCACATTTTCACTCTACACAACCATATCTTTAGCTATATCCAACGTCACCGTTGCCCTCTTAGGGACAGCTGTGTCTTAAAGGCTGCAGAGTGTAAGCCTTTTTTCTTTACGTAGGATTTATTGTTTGCAGGTGTGGGTGACACCACTATTTACAGCAATTTCCGTGACTTGGTTTTTCCTAAGTACAGACTTTCCCACTGTCTTTTTAATTTTGATTGTGCTAGCTTTTTTGATAGCGTTAAGCGACGATTTGTACAGATTTTTCTTATATGTATGGACCACAGTCCTCACATGCAATGTATATTGCCTTGCTCATTTAGCGGAAGATTTGAGGGCATATGAACCCTAGGATTGGTTTTTCGCATTTCCCTTTTAGTCCTTCTGTATAAATAATATAAGGATGTCCTGGGGTTGCATATTCCCGCTGTCCAAATAAAAATGACGCATTGCTAAACAGCATCAGCCTCTGCGGTCACACTGGACTGCCTGTAGACAGGTAACAATAAAGGAGATGCACCCATGCCTCCTACCGTATCTCCTTCGTTCCTTTTGAGCTGTTGCTGTAAACGAGAAAATGCGGTTCTTTTTTATAACTATCCATGCAACATGGTATAAAAGATTTAGAAAATTAACAAGATTTATTCATGTTTTTCCTTCTTGCACATCCAACGCAGTGGCGTGATATTCTCGTCTTCCGTGTTTGTCATATGAATGAGCGTGTTTTCATTCAGCTTTCAGATCGCATAGCATGCAACTGTTCTGTTTTCTGGTTGAACGATGACGTTAGTGATATCCCACTATTTTGAAAAATGAAACTTACCGTTAGCCATCTTTCATCGACCGAGCTTCATAAAGTCCTCTACGAATCTGAGTTTTTTATATGTTATTGCCTTTTTTATACATGAAAATTTGCGTTTGTGGACACCGAACTGTCGGGTTTGGTTTTCAAGGGTGGTTCCCTGGAGAAAGAATTGCGTTTTGGTGGAAATTTGATGACTGCGACGCCCTGAAAAGACCGCTAATAGACAAATAGAGCACGATATCGAACAGCGTCTCGTACAGTGTGGTGGGACCAAGAACCCTATTATGGTTCACACAAAGGCGTAGGTGCGGGTTAATGCGCCTTTAGAAACATACGCAGAATTCTCATTTCTATGCAGTGCTGAACTCCTGGGACGGCACTCCGAACACAGAGCCACAGAAAAGCCTCTCGCAGTACGATGGCACCCGCAAAGAATATTTTTAGTAATGATCAGGGGAAAAGCAACTAATCAAAAAAACCTCGGAAATTTGAACTACTTGCTCGTTCACGAATGTTTCCATCACCGGATAGATAAGTTGGCGGCTGTTACGCTATTTTATGAAAAACTTTACATGCAGTTCAGCCTGTGATTATCAGTCGTCTGTGATGGTACCGCCACACCTGCGGACCACTGAGCAAAGCGATGGCTTCAGCGAGGAAAGCTGCGGCTCCGGTAGGTTTCGTGTGCCCGAGGCCGCGACCATAATGCCCCGGAGTGGCTTGGCTGTATTTTGAAGCACACTGCATTTCTACTTATTTGACCATCCGCATGACGACAATGTTAGAGCTGACGCCTTACGAAGTTAGCTAATGTGAAACTGTTAATGCTTGTTCGAACATCAGAGGAAATGTTGGGTCACATGGAAAAGCTGAACGTATGGATGAGATACCTGGGGCAACGTCGCAGTTCGGATACGCAACATTTACGCAATTAACAGAATGACCAAAAGAGAACATTTGGATGCCCTTTTGGTCAGCTCATTGGAAGCAAAATTCCGTGAGCAGTCACTGTGTGCTTCAACCCCGGTCAGCACTTTATTAATCAAGGTTTTTCGCATTCTGGGATAAACTGCTCTGGCCAAATTTATCAACCTTTTTGCCCTCAGTTAGCAGGACAGCTGACTTGGTTAAAGGACGAGGAAAAAGGCCTATCTCATGCGCATAATTACCGAGGCTTATAAAAGGTTAGGTAATCGTCTTATACAGACCTTGACTGCTTAGATGTCATGGACGTTTTGGCCAAAAAATCCAGTATCACGGCAAAATTAATAGAGAAGGACATTCAGTCGTGGTCCAAAGAGACGTTTGATGGAAGCCGTGGAAACCGAAAGCGTCGGCGTGATAGGAGTGCCTAGAGGCGGATCGACGAAAACCAATAACGTTGCTTGTTTCCCTTTTGCACTCATCTCGTCAACCGTTGACTATGCCACGTTTTCCGTCCTAGGCAGTGCGCGGTTGCTAATTATGTACCACATTCGGTTATCTTTCCGAGGCAGTAAAGTTGGGTGGTGAGACCAAGTACCGTCAGACGAAGTCAGTTAGCCAGTATATATGCCTCAGTGACTTTAAGGTTGACAGGTTTTGAAAAACAAATTAGAGCAAAGCTGCCAAGGCTACGTTGAAGTTTTCTGGTTTGCCACCTTTGGCGGACCGTAGCAACCAGTCCACATGCGACCACTGTTGGTTCCACCGCCGGTGCGACCGGCGGTTTGTTTACTGGGTCCTAAATTGTTGCTGGGTAAGTGCTGGCACAAATGACGTAACTGTTGTTCATGTATTCTGTTTAGGAATTTGGAATGCAATGAGGGGGATCCATAGTAGCGATCAAAAATATGAATCCTGCACTCATATTGGACCTGGAATGCGGTAAGCAATTTTAACAACAATGCGCATCCGGGAAAACTTCAAGATATCCAATTTATACCGTCAAATGCTAAAAGTTTATGTGAAAGTTTTTTTGTTCAAATATGGATTCAGATAGATTTTTGCGTGCATCTAAGGTTCTCACAGTAGGCAAGCACTTTTGAAACTGAAACTTTCACTGACAAATCACAAATTAAGATAAGCTCAAGAAATATGAACAAAAGTCAGTTAGGTTATGGATAGCTCTGGCCTGAGCATATGATCCAAACCATTTCCCTCTGAAACCCACAGGTTTGAAACAAAACTTCACATGTAAGATGAAGATCACCCGAGGAGTGAGTGCATCACCAAATATATTTGGCTTCGAGGAAATAGGTGACGTAGAGGATTAGGGCACACCAACAGGTGAGACGGCACTTTATCCCGAGGGCAGCGCGTGTACTGAAATATATACCAGCTGATTAGCAAAGCTAAAAAGCTCAAATTACGCAGTTGTTTGTAGGAAACACGTTCCTGTAGGGACAGCCATCATCGCTTCCGCGGTACGTTCTAAGCTGGTTTCTTTTTTCCCTCGTGCAAATTTTTGAAAGATTTCTTTCACTGTTAAATCTATTTACAGAGTTCACACGTGTCACTTGTGGAATTTTTTTCACTCTGACATAGCCTTTATGTGGTAGCCTGTGTTAGTTCGCACTCAGTTCCTATTTTGCACCCAGTCTCAATTATGACTCAAATCGATACAGGCTGCTCACTGCAGCCATCGATGGACCACAACAGATGTGGTCGAAATGGGTGTCCGTCGAATGCAAGACCTGGCATACAATGTCACGCCTGCAAGGCCTGGTGGCACTTCAAATACACAGGTTTACAGATCGACCAGGTTAGCCAACTAGCTAACTCTCTTGACCCGTTCGTCTGCGCCAGCTGCCTCTACCGTAAGCGTGCAGTGCATTTCACAACTAAGAAGACAGCCACCAAAAACGAAACCAAATCTCCACTGCTAAACCGAAAAGGCCAGTGTGATTGCTCCGCTTTAATCGGGACAACCGAAGCAAAACTGGAGCTTCTTTCCAACGCTCTGGAGGATGCGAACGCAAAAACGCAGCGGCATGGACAAAAGCTGATAGAGAACTTTCTTCGCTGAACGCGTACCTTGCGCTATCCACCCCGGGTCCGCTGGCTGCAAAGAAGATCATCCAGCTCTCTGATACGGCAAAAAAGACCGCCACGGCGTCTCTACTGGACAGGCGCGCAAGGGAGAGCAGGATGATCATCTGGGGGTCATTCTCCAAAAAATCACGCCACCAAAGCAGGCACAGTCGTTGCTTGGTGGTGTCATCACGAAGCCAAAACATGAATTGCTTCACACAGATTGGTTGCGCCAGAAGGGAAGCAAGAGAACATTTGGGCTTCTAGTCACCCTTTCCTACCCATCTGCCGTACATAAGATCTTGGAGCAAGCTGCCAGCATTCAAAAGACCTACCAAACGATCAGGCGTATATCCGGGAATCGCCCTCCAGAGGCGCGAAAGCGGGGCCACGGAAGTTCTGCGGGAGAGGTGTGAAACAAGTCTCCGCTTGGCGTCAGTTTAGCCGACCCCGAACTTATGGCCCCATCGATTGTGGTTACAGCCCCTTGTGCTCCCGAAAGCACGCCGACGCAACCGGCCGCGACTCCGGATTGCAGATTCTACTCAACCACCGCAGAATCCTTGACTACTCAGAGCAGTGACGCTCGGGAAGAGACAAGCCTCACGTGAACGCTTCGCCAAAGGTAAGTAGAGCTACCAGCGCTTCTTTCCGTAACAGACGATATAGGTGCAGCAGTGAACTCTACACCCAAGTCACAGCTTCTGAGCTGGACCGGGTCAGACGTGCTGAGGCAAGCGGTGAAGGCTTCTGACAACTCAACCGCATGCGTTGAGCTCGACATCGGGGAATGCTGCGAGAACCCTAAAACCACTGAGAATTTGAAGCTGCCAATCTCCATCTCCACTCCGTCGAAAGTGGTCTCTTCGATTGTGGATCCAGTCGTTGCCCAGGACCCAAACAGCCAAAGCCAGAAACCTGACCACAGTGAGCCGAAAAATCCTTCGTACACCCAGTTGGTCACGCTGATCGCGAGCGACTCGGGAGTCCACACAAACACGAAAGAAAGGCAACTGCAGCCAAAAAAGCCACACAAGATTCGCCAAATCAGAAAACTTCTGGCTAGCTGCAAGGTGCAGTCCTCTACAAAAACGAGCCTCATGGGAGCGCCAACAAAGGGACTACTTCTCGGTGCTCCTACCCAGCGCCCAGGGCCCCACGAAGAAATTTCCGATAAAATCGCGCAACAATGCCCAAGAAACCAAAGAGACACATGTTTGCCCCAAACCCTTGAACAACAGCAAATCTGGTCGTCCGAAGGGTTGTAGTAAAAGAACTATAAGTAGCAGGGGTCGAAATTTTCGCCCACGGGGAGAAAAATTCATCCCATAAAGATAAAAAGCCCGCGCAAATTGGGCCCCCATGGGGAAAGAACCATGCAAATGAAAAGCAGCCCTCGAAGCCACCAAGACAGGAAGCAGAGAAGTATGCAGCGGAGGTCCCTTCGGAGCTTTGGACGCAAACCCGACCTACAGCTATTAAGTCTGCTAACCTCTCTGATTACAAACCACTCGACTCTTCACCTTCGAAGGCAGCAGAGACAGTGTTGAAATGCCTGTCCACAAACTGCGTCAGCCTTTTCAACAAACTTTACGATATTAAACAGTCAGTTTGCCTTGAACAGCCCTCCGTAATCGAACTCACAGAGACCTGGCTCGCACCAGATGTCTCTGACGCGGAGATCTCGATAGACGGCTACTCCATTTTTCGAGCTGGCTCAAAACGAGGGAGGGCTGGTGGGGTAGCTTGCGGCCTACATGCGGCCCTGCTCATCCCGATTGTCCTCTCTGACACCACTCCTGCACTTTGTTGCGATGTACTGTAAATTAAAATCCCACAGCGCGGTTCCAATTCTCTCCTTCTAGGTGCGGTCTGCCGTTGCCCCTCGATTTCTCCGGAAGATGGCCAAGTCCTCATACGGACTCTTGAGCACCTCTCCTCCAGCTACCACTTCACTCATCTCTTGCTGGTAGGTGACTTCAACGCTCCAAAGGCCTCCTGGATGGGGCTCAAGCGCGTCGGATCAAGTGGACCATTTTGAGCGTCGCTGACCGAAGCGGTTCACCAGA
>SJOL01006374.1:538482-564216 GCA_004794785.1 Opisthorchis felineus | reverse complement strand
GCGCCGGTCTCCATTGGAGTTCCTCAAGGCTCCGTTCCGGGACCACTGCTGTTTCTGATATACGTCAACGACCTTTCAGACGTTCTTTCAAGTTCATGTCTACTTTTTGCGGACGACTTGAAATCCTGGAGTTCCAATGCCAGTGCCCTCTAAATGGATGTAGCCTCTGCAAAGCATTGGTCGTTGGGCTAGCACCTTCCTCTGAATGACGAGAAGTGCGTCAATATGTCATTCGGAGGATACTCAGCGAACGCCTATGTCGTGCGTGGTGAGAATGGTCCAGAAGACATCACGAAGATAGATACCAAAAAGGATTTGGGTATCTGGCTCTCTTCAAACGTGTCCTTCTCACTGCAAGATGAGAAATCGGCCCAAAAGGCATTCGCCGTTCTACGGATGATTCGGCGCACCTTCACCCGTATTACTCGCATCGACTTCCAAATACTCTGTGGGGCCTACGTCAGACCGCTTCTTGAATACGCCAACAGAGTTGTCTACTCAGGGCGCACGAAGGACGTATCCCTCATTGACGGTGTCCAGCGAGCTGCTACGAAAATGGTTGCCGGCCTTAAATCCGTGGACTGCGAAACGCGTCTCATGGTGCCTGACCTCTTTCCCCTCGAGTATCGCCGCTTCCGGGGGGACCTTATTCTAACTTATTCCCTTTTTGAACAGGGTTTGGCCAACAGGTTTTTCACCGTTGAGCCAGCAAACATACGGTGGGGACATGGTAAGAAGATTTTCAAGCCGAGAGTGCACACTTTCATTAAGCAAAATGTTTTCTCATTTCGTGTAGTAGCTGCGTGGAATAACCTTCCTCCGACAGTTGTCCACGCTGCTTCTAGAACCCAGTTCCAAGCACTATTAGACACTCTTATGCGAGTCCTCGTGCTGGCAAACATACTGCCCAGCGCTGAGGACTTAGAGAGCAGTGCTACATCCTTTTTTCGCTTGTGCCTTTCAGGTGAACGATACCGCTGAACTTTCCGTTGCTCGACAAACTTGAGTCGTATTGGATTCCACGCTGGATTGACAAGTTCTTCTTCGATGGAGCAGTCTGAGTGCACTTAGGCTTGAGCTAAACGTCTTCAGCACTGGTCACTATTAATGTTTCCCAAGGCTCCGTTTTAAGACCTACTTTAACCTACGTCAACTACCTTACAGATGAGCTTCCATGTCCATATCCGCATTGAGCGGACGACCTGAAGCCGTGGGTTTCTAACGCGAGCGCCCTCCGAATAGATGTGAACACTGCAGAGCGGCAAACACTTTACTGACACCTACCTGTGAATGATGAAAAATGCAATAATAAGTCGTTCGGAGGAGACTCAGAGAACGCATTTGTCGTGCATGATGAGAATGGATCAGAACGCATTACGAAGATTAATAACAAAACGATTCAGATATCTGGCTGTTTTCACACATGTCCTTCTTACCCCACCGAGAAGTGTCGGTTCCAAAGGCTTTCGTCATTGTGCGGATGATCTAGAGCACCCTTCACCGTATTATGCCCATGGACTTCCGGATAATCTCTGGGCCCATGTCAGACCGCTTTTTGACCGTGAACCAAGTTGTCTGCTCAGGGTGCAAGGACGCAACCATCACCGAGCCTGTCCAACGAGCTGCTATGAAAATGGTTACTGGCTTCAAGTTCGTAGAGTCCGGAACATGTGTCGGGATGCTAGAACCATTTCTCTTCGAGTATCGTCGCCTCTGAAGGGACGTAAAACTTGCTTATGCCCTTTTTTGAACAAGGTTTGGCCAGCAGGGTTTTCACCATTGACCCAACAAATGTGCGGCTGGAACAAGATAAGATTTTCAAGCTCAGAGCACGAAATCTCATTTGACAAGAAGGTTTCTCATTTCGGTAATTAGTGAACGGAATACCCCTCCCTTATCACTTGTTCATGCCGCATCCATAACCCGGTTCAAAACATCCATTATGCTCTTTTTTGGGGGTCTCGCTCTGGCAGCTTACTGCCCAGCTCTGAGAATTTGAAGAACGGTGTTACACCTGTTTTCGCTTGTGCCTTCCAGGTGAACGGAAGCCGCTGAACGACAAGAACAAGCCCGGCCTGGAACGCTAGGGAGAATGCCTCCATCCAGTGTATCGATCCGCGAATCCGTGAAATCCATAATCCGTGAATCGTCCAGGAAAAACACTCGAATTCCGTGAGCCCCACCCACAATAACATCCCGCTGTGAGTGAACGATGCTGCTGAATTTTTAAGCTCCATATTGTCGGCACCTTTCAATACAATAGTCACACGAGAAGCTACATCCCGGCGGGGGGGTCCACAAGAAACCTGAGTAGGCTCGACCTACTCTTCTCCAGCGCCGGTCTCCATTGGAGTTCCTCAAGGCTCCGTTCCGGGACCACTGCTGTTTCTGATATACGTCAATGACCTTCCAGACGTTCTTTCAAGTTCATGTCTACTTTTTGCGGACGACTTGAAATCCTGGAGTTCCAATGCCAGTGCCCTCTAAATGGATGTAGCCTCTGCAAAGCATTGGTCGTTGGGCTAGCACCTTCCTCTGAATGACGAGAAGTGCGTCCATATGTCATTCGGAGGATACTCAGCGAACGCCTATGTCGTGCATGGTGAGAATGGTCCAGAAGACATCACGAAGATAGATACCAAAAAGGATTTGGGTATCTGGCTCTCTTCAAACGTGTCCTTCTCACTGCAAGATGAGAAATCGGCCCAAAAGGCATTCGCCGTTCTACGGATGATTCGGCGCACCTTCACCCGTATTACTCGCATCGACTTCCAAATACTCTGTGGGGCCTACGTCAGACCGCTTCTTGAATACGCCAACAGAGTTGTCTACTCAGGGCGCACGAAGGACGTATCCCTCATTGACGGTGTCCAGCGAGCTGCTACGAAAATGGTTGCCGGCCTTAAATCCGTGGACTGCGAAACGCGTCTCATGGTGCCTGACCTCTTTCCCCTCGAGTATCGCCGCTTCCGGGGGGACCTTATTCTAACTTATTCCCTTTTTGAACAGGGTTTGGCCAACAGGTTTTTCACCGTTGAGCCAGCAAACATACGGTGGGGACATGGTAAGAAGATTTTCAAGCCGAGAGTGCACACTTTCATTAAGCAAAATGTTTTCTCATTTCGTGTAGTAGCTGCGTGGAATAACCTTCCTCCGACAGTTGTCCACGCTGCTTCTAGAACCCAGTTCCAAGCACTATTAGACACTCTTATGCGAGTCCTCGTGCTGGCAAACATACTGCCCAGCGCTGAGGACTTAGAGAGCAGTGCTACATCCTTTTTTCGCTTGTGCCTTCCAGGTGAACGATAGGCGCTGAACGAAAAGAACAAAACCGACCCTGGGAAACTTGGGCAGAAGCCTCGATCCTGTGTTTCAATCCGTGAAACTGGTGGTGGTTTGTTTAAATCTTTTTCGTAAATAGTCCACTTTCAAATAATTATATTCCGTTTCCGTGGCCCAGACTCTTGGTCCTCTTTAGGGTTTACCGATGTCTGGCTATGTGTATATTTATACCCCATTCGTGGTAATAATTGTTTTGGTAATAAGCAGTGCGGCTTACTTCGTATATGTGCAATATTCAACACGTAAGCTTGCAAAACGCATACGGGAGCAGATGTTGTCTCGTATCATTTATGGCTCACAGAGTGCGATCATCGGTTAGTTTTTCGCCTGTTGAATTTCCATATTTTGTAGTTCCCCTCACTAGAAAAAGCTCGCGGGGTTTCCGTTCAGAAAGCATGAGACGCCTATTATTGAAATCCCCAAGGGCAATGATTGAAGCGGCTCGGGTCAAAGATGTTCCCAAGGTTTATGCAAATGTAGACAATAGTTTCGATGTGCGGCCGGTCAGGTAAGTTGCACTCTTCATTTATTGTACACCGCTGTCAGTCCCTGATCTGCTGCAAGTGTGTGGTGCGTGCATTGAAAATAACGACTTATAAGCGCTCGCAAAATGGGGACCAAAACGAGAGGGGAAACACTGATTCCGACGGGAAACATAATGCACTAGTGAGAAACTCGTATAATTCTGGCGCCCCCATCACTGACACCCAGTTGCAAGACCAGGTGGAAATTGCTGTGTATACACAGCAATAAGTACATCTGGGGTCTCGGGCGCAATCCCAAGCTTGACTCTGTGAAAATACTGGAAAGGTCGTTCAATCATAACACACTTCCGGTATCTTGTTACCATGCCACCCGATAGAAGCACGATGTCTGAGGTAATGTCAGGTAGCTCAAGCCTAGACAGGGGCAGTGGAGATGCGGAGGTCAGCTTCGAGCCACGGAACTTCCCTGGTTTTCGCCTTAACCGCTGAACCACTTAAAGTGCACTTGAAGATGAGTCGATTAACACCGCAGTACCAATAATGTAAACCCACTGACTCCATGCCTCAGAAAGAGCCACTGAAGATATGTCTAAGATAGTGTGTGGCCTGCCGGACGCTCGTCAAACAAGGCTTCACAAACGGGCTTAGTAACCGCATTCCAGCCGAAAGTTAAATGTGGGGAGATACACGAAGTCCTCGTAATGTGGCCATCCAACATGGTGGCTTTCCTGAGGGAGGAAACAAAGCAGAGCAGCTGCATTCATCAACTTCGATAAGTTTCAGTAGCTCAGGAGTATGTAGCTGACATGGCTAGAAATGTACTTGTAACGCGCAATCATGCACTGACGAAGATTGCTTGGAGATTGAATGGGAGCTAGTTAAAGGGGCTGTGCTCTCAGCTTTCACATCTGTTCGTCCAAGCCATCAGCTTAGACTTAATGAAAACTGGATACCGTCGCTGCTAGAAAGGCCATACCAACAACTAGCGACTGTGATAGCGCACACAGATCCCTCAAGCACAGGATAATCAAGAGCCCAAGTAATGTCATAACGCTGGTGAATTACAGTGCCCAGGAAATGGAGCAGGATTTCGTTGCACATAACAGCCACGCCCTACTCCAGCTGATTCGGTCAATCGGCCAAAGAGAGCAAAGCTCAGGTAAACAATATGAGAAGAAGACGGAACAGCGATTCATTCACAAAACCGTCGTCTTGCGCGATTGGCTGAGTGCTCTAGGGAACAGTTCAGCCGACCTGCTTCAACACACCTCTGGAAGAACCCAGCTCGCCTGAATGGAACATTGAAACTAGCCCGCCGTCAACAACAGAAATCCCTCCTTCAACGTGACAAGGCACCTGATCCGGATGGCCTGCACCCCTCACTTTTCAAAGAAGGCGGTGCGTTCCTGGTGAGCAGTCTGACGACCATACTGTGGGAGATTTGGGAGGGAAACAAAATACCAGTGGAGTGAAGCATCTCGGCCTTCATCCCAGTCTTCAGAAAGGGCACAAGTGGAAACTATCGTGGCATCAGCCTGGTAGCCGTGGTATCCAAGGCGCTATCTGTGATTATTTTGCGCAGGTTCGTGGACTATTTTGAGAGACAGATTGTCGATGACCGAGCTGGGTTTTGCCATGATCAAGGATGCGTCGACCATATCTTTATCCTGGGACAACTTCTCGAACAGGGACACTCTTTCAATAGTCTCACTTTAGTCGTTTTTCTTTGTCTGAAAACTGCTTCTAACTTTGTCCATCTTCAGAAATTCTAGTGGTGTCTGGCTGTCAAGGTTGTCCCTTAAAATTTATGTCCCGTACGAGAGCACTGTACGGAACTCCTGTGGACGGGTATGAGCATGAGAGAAACTCTCGACTGAGTACACCACGTCCAGTGTTGTAAGACAAGGCCGCTTTTTCTCTCACTTCCTCTTCAACTTCCTTGTCGATATTCCGCTTGACTCTGAGTACTTGGAGGTCGAAATGCTCCTGGGAATTTTGCTCAAAGACATTCAGTACGCGGACGATATGCTCTCTTTGGTTCAGATCCTTTAAAAGTGCAAACCACTTTAAATAACTGAAATAACCCTGCCGCACTGTTTGGTATGCGCTTTACAGCTTCAAAGAATAAAATGCTTCTACAAGATTAAACCCGAACCTCAAGCTTGCAGGCGAGCCATTAGATGTGGTAGACAAATTTGTTTGCCTTTGTAGCTGTATGGATTCCAGTGGACTGGCCGGAGATGAGGTTACTTATCGAATCGGGAGTCCAGGGCAGCTGTTGCCAACCTCCGAGAACTATTGCGCCGACGTGACGTGAGTTTGTCGGCTTATGTCGGAGTTTACGCTGCGGTAGTGCGGTTCACGCTGATTTATGGATCAGAAGCATGGAATCTAGGCGCTGAGGACATATGAGGGCTTTAAGCGACCAACGGTCTCTCCGAAGCATTTTGTGGATCTAGTGGGAACATCGGGCTAGTAGTCTTGGGGTAAGGTAGATCGTTTTAGGAACTCTCCCACGATGGATGGATTACTCTCGCTTCATAGATTAAGCTGGTTAGGACATGTACTTCGCATGTCAGAGGACCATCTGCCTCACGCGGCTCTTTTCACCCAGCCCTGTGATGAACGGAAGCGCCAGAGATGTGGACAATCTAGGACGTGGCAACAAAGTATGAAAACATTAACTAGTAAACTGAATTGGGTCGAAAACCTTCGGATTCTTGAAGGTGGACCGCGGAACTCAGTTCACCAGTGGTTAATGGTACTGGCAGAAACGTCCCAGTCGCACACTCAGTGGGGCTCGTGCACCAAGGCTGTTAAGTTTATTGAGTTGGTTCCTTGGATGGGGCCGAAAGCCAACCCCTCGTAGACACTTGGGGAACAACGAACATGACTTGTAATTCTTGCAGCCTTCTTAAAAATGTAGACAGATGACTCTTAGATGCTTAGGAGTTGCAGGTGATGTGTTTGTGAGGAGTTGTGGATATCACTTTTGGACTAGATGACCCTGGATCTCGACGGCTTCTCTCTTCTAAGATTCAGTAGGATCGACGGAAAAGAAGGAAAGTTGTACAACCAAAAGGGAGCCTGGCCACGTGGCAGAATATCAGTAATTTATTCCGTCTCAGGAGTTCACAACAAGTCCAAAACGCGTGTGTATCGTAGCTCCATGACAAACCCAAAGCAAGATTCCCAACTTATGATCTTTATTGAGTCGCTTCTATCTTTGTTCGACTGTTCCGTCATAATGAGTAGCTCCAGTACTACACTAAAATTGGAGTGCGTCTGTAACGGAGAGCAATCACGGTACAGAGAAGCATCTATTCCTGTTATCGGAGCGTCATTACTATTTTTTTGGTCATGAGGTTCATAATCGTACGCTGGTTGGGACACTGCCGGGACGCCCACAATTAGACGGGAGGGCGATTAGAGTCCCAAACCAAAGCCTTTGAAAATAACTTGGAAGGTCTAAAAATTACGTTGAGCACGTTCGGTCTGTTATCCGAGTCAAATTTTGACTATCTTTGGAGTAGCAGATGTTAGGCAGCTTTAGACTATAAAGAAAGAGGAAGAGGCTAGGAAAATAACCGCTATTGCAGCTAAACTGTGGCGGTAAGTCGTGATAGCCCCCTAGTACGATCGTCCAGTATAGTAGTACTGACCTAGACCAGAACTCTCCAGGAAGAGAGACGGTAAAAAATAATTTGTTTCGGGGTGGGGACATTTGTGAGAAAAAGGTCCCTGCTAAGGTGACCTGCGAAGAACGGGTGCAGCAAGTAGTGGGGTACCCCCAGTGTCAGTGTTTGTGTCTACCGCTTTTGCTATACATCTTCCAAGTAGCTGAGTGTATCTCTTCCTTTCGTGATTGTTGTAAAGTATCTTAAGTAGTAAACGCAGCTGATACTTTTGGCGTGGTCCCGATACGATGCCTACCTGGGCTGAAACCTACGATTTCCCAGTATTAGGAAAGTCACTTGCGCCATTATAGATAGTTAGTCGACGGGACATTCACTGTGCTTTATATTAACCCATCAGATGCTTGTGGCTATAACCAAGGCCAAAGCCCCCGGAAGTGTGTCACAGAATATGGAGATGGAGAAAGAGCCCTACCTAGTAACAAACTGTGTATTGTTTGTTTTTGATTACTTCTTGCAGACACAGTAGATACTGCACTTTTGTGACACAACATGACGGATAGTTTCGGCACGGGCATTGTTGGTGCTCTCAACATTCTCCTTATAGTTTGGCTACCATTTATCTAGATGGTTTAATGCGGCAAGCTCCGGTGTCGCGAGTCATAGGTATTTGCGCTCAGTGATCGGCAGCAAAGTGTGATCTAATCGTATATCGCTGTTTTGACAGCGATAAGCAGTACTTCAAGTCGATCATGTTGGCTGGAAGCGTACGGGGAAACTTCACTGAGTCGTTTCCCACTTCGCGGAGACCGTATCCGTACGATTGCATTCTGCGCTGTGCGAGACACATAGAGTTATGTTATCCCTGGGCAACTTTTACTGACATAGTTCGACATTCACCTTCCGTTGTAGATGAGCCTCAAATACCAGTGGTCGAACTCCTCAACTTATCAAATATCCTTGACTTGAAAAGTTCTGTATCTGAAAAGTGGGCCGGAGCAAAACCCTGATTCTGTGAATGACTCCTGTTTTGGGTTGCAAGGTGTTTTTTAACGAACGAAATTCTGACAGTGTTGACATGACTTCTAGGTGCTTTGTCGCCAAACCGTCAGTTCAAATAAGAGATCTGATTAATTTTAAAGCTTAGCCGTTTCGAATCAGCCCAGCTGATGTTGATCTCTCGGTTGGACAGGTAGAAAGTAACTTTGCTTTGCGGCTTCAAACTCCAGACGAGCTATACCTATGTAGTGATGGATACTGTTAGTCGCGTGTTGGTTACTGCCAATGACTTCCATGAACTAACCAGGTAATCTCGTTCTTACCCATATCAGTGTTCTCTTCAAGACGGCCCTCCATCAGTCCGTAGCCTAACTTTCCCATAGAAGCGCTAGCGCATTGTCCTCTCTCCTAAGTTTCTTGTTTCGGAATGAGCAACTTCCCCGGATCGCTCTTCAGTTTGTCCGCCTCTTCGGCTGCACCATCTTGGGTTGTGTTGCCGTAATGTTTGATGGCAAACATATGGATAACATGTCCGCCCCAGGCTTCTAGAAAAAGTTCCATTCATATAACCGATAATTCCGCCATATTCGTTCGATAGGAAAATATTTTTAGTTAAAATTCTCAATGATTCTCAATGTCTCATCTTTAGAGGCGTCTGAAAGTATCCGCATGGTTTGAGCCCACGGAACCTAGATATAATTCTGCTCACTTACGCACCAATACTCTTAATGGTTGTCTCAACTAACACAGTAGCCATTCAGGTAAGGCTGATCCACTGTCACATTTTGCCATTGAATTAGATATCGTGTTAAGGACCCGTGCTGTGGCTCGTATTCTCTTTCTGATGGCCACTGGACAACTGTGCATCCAATTGCACTTTACAGTTAACTTAAACCGTTCTTTATGTCATTCTGTAAGTTGGTTCGAACGACCGGAGGTCATTATCATATAAAGTCTGCCACGGAACCGTAACATGCTCTTTAATGGGTGGCGCAACAGCATGATAAGGTTGAGTTTAACCTCTTCTTCTCACTGGAGATGTAGTGACAGGCTAATGATAGTTTGCCGGTGAATTTTATGGTGGAATCCTATCGTCGTTGCTTTGTTTCAAGGGCCAGTGTACTTCATGTACTTCAGTGTACTTCTGCTGCGGTTCCAGATACGGAACTTTGAGTGGTGTGTAGATCTGACGAGCTGGAATATCAAATGGAAGAATTGTGTTCGAAAGTCTACGGTACAGTTTGCACAAAAGTGAGCAAAATTATACAACAAAACCCAACTATCCAAGTTCCTGGCGTCAAAAAGTGCGCAAATCTGTCACAGACCAGCATAATGTAGTGTCAGGGTCCACGCACCAGACAACGGCGAGCGGAATGTTGGCTCTGTTGTTTGGGTTGTGGTCGTCCCTTCCGAGGCCAGTCACGTGATTCTGACTAGCGATGCGTTCACACGAAAATCACGACAGAACAAGCCAGGACAAGCTCGGCAGACGACACATAAACACGCATAGGCGAGTAGGTCAGCTGCCTACATTCACATGAATGAATGAATGAATGAATGGGGGAATTATCATGACGTCAGGTTAGATTCAATACTTCCATTTTTTCGCGAACGTTAGGTTGTGGAAGGGGAGAGCCCTCACCATGGTGTCCTCTCTTCGTGAGATTACTATACTATCTAGTCCATGGTAGATGCATGCAAGAAAGTTCAATCCGTCAGATGTATTTATCTGAAAATTCTGAATCCTTGCGTACTCTATCGGGCAATTATGTTTTCTTTTTCGAATTCAAAGCCTTCGTGTTGTGCTAAGTTCTGTTTATTACTTGAAAAGTCTCATGATCTCCAAGGCCAATATTCGCTCATGTATAAACATTTTTCAGATAAAACTGTCTCCTTCCAGGTCCTCCAATTTAGGAGCTCCACCCATCCCAGAGTACACGAACCGTGACGGCAGACCACGAGCTCCGTCCTCGAGCCGCTTATTTGATGAGAGAAGTACTGGAAGACATCACTCACGGGACTACATGAATTATGCCGAACGTAGCCGACCTGCTGGTCGTTATGATCCGCACACTGCTCGCTCGAACAGCCTGTATCGACCAACTTCCAGCCAGGGAACCGCCAGCTCCATGAATCTTTATTAAAGTAAGGTTTACTAACTCGTACATTGCTTTATCGATCAGATCCACATTTTGCGAAATGCCACTCGTTATGCACGCACTTTTGGTGGTTAGACCAGAAAGCCTCTGGATTCAGATTGACTGAAAGCATTCGAGCTCGTGTTTGGAGATTTGCTCCTTTCGATTGCAAACAGGCTAGACCATTTTGAGCAACATCTTCCCAGTACAGTGTATCCCTTCTCTAATAGCCCCTAAAAATGATGCTCCCTCTAATACAACCGAAATTTACGTTTCCAGTTTACTTTCCTATGTCATTCGAATAACCGGGGTACGATCACTCTTATCCAGAATACAATCAACTGCTTACTGGCTTTTGGGAATTTCGACCTTTGAGAAGAAGTCTGAGTAAGCGTCTAAAGCTCAGTCAGAAGTATGTTATCCAACAAGAGGCAACTGACAATGTTCCTTAGAAGCATCGTCGTACGGATTGACATGAGGCGCATTATGGCATGAATACTTCACGTCATGCCAAATTGGCATCCATTATAGAGATGGTTTTAGCAAAACCTGTTGGGCCATTTCTTGTCACACAATTGTGTCAGGAGTAGGTCGCTAAGACTATGGACCTCAGTGACCTGAGTTTTAAGCTAACTGTTCGGATATCCTCCCTCCATCCCCAAACCTTGTCCTAGCTATCTCGTTTTCACATGTTACCTCAAGTTATGCCTGGCAAAACTACTCGTGCCAGTAGTGGTGCTGTTTTTCACTACAACTAAACATTCTCAAACTGATATCTTGACAGTTTGCTGTGTTTTTTTAGTTTTCCTGAATTCATCGCCACACTTTATGAAACTTCCTTTTTCACATTCCTTCCGATAGTGCAACAGGTTTGTCTGGGTTTCAATCAGCGATCGCTCTAAGGAATCGGATATTTCAGGTCCAACCACAATATTTCTTTTTGAACGTTATAACTCATCATCATGCTTCGCTGCCGCACCACCGTGATTTATTCGAAAGCCTTATTGTGAAGAAGACATTAAAGGTGGATAGGGATGGGACTCAGTGCGAGCGAGTTACCGATTCCTAAACATTTCTGCATGCTAATTTGGTCTCTGAAAAAAAGTCCTCTCAGCTCCGCAAGTTTCACCATTGGATCGATAGGTGTAATACCCAACCGTGCAAGCGATACCGGAAATTTCGGATAGCTTTGGCTCTACTACTCCCCACTAAAGACCACTATTTTCTTCAAAAATCATAGAGCGAAACCGCTGCCTGACACCACGGTTGATTTATGCTTAGTAGGGCGAACTGGAATTTGTGAACATCAACCTTCGATCTGCTGGTGCACAATCCTAACTAATGAACTTATCGAAATAAGGACTGGTCCCACGCCTTATGTGTAATGTATCGGATCTTAAAATATATCCTGGCGCGACAAATCTTCAGTGTTTGGTCTGATTGTCCCATTCCAGTGCTGTATGTTATCACGGCGTTACTATTACAACCTGCCATATGACTGCTGGTTACGGATGAATTCGGCTTGAACATGCCGCAGTGTGTGATGACAACTTATTTTTCAGATTGGGTATCAAGTAGCTACCGTCTTCGTGACAAGTAGAAGTGGATTATTCCGATAATGAAGTTTTTAAGTTTGTGATGATTTAGGTCAGTGTCCTCCGGTTAGGAATTCTGACTGTTTAGTCCGTCAGCTTACACGACTACGATAAAGAGGACGAACTTGGGTTCACCCTATGGAAACTAATCAGCATGCTAAAGAGCTCGTTTTCTGTGTGATAAGGAAATTCAATTATACAGCTCAAAGCAAGATGAGACAGCGAACGGTAAACTGATTCCGAGACCGCAGGAATTGTCGCATTGACCAACTTGATGAGCCTCTGTGAAATAACGGACATTTTGCTCTGGGTAACATTTCCTGTTTATTTTCCGTCGTGAAATACTTGTTTTTTAAATCTAGCTGAACTTAGTTATTATCGATCTGAAGCACAAATAGACGTAACACAATTTTCCAACTTTTAACTCAAGGATCTTGCAGCTGCCACATAAAACTAATAATTTGGTAGGTCCCCGACCCTGAAGGTACCATTGTGAGTAGGTTCCACGGGCGGTCCTTATTAGGGAGTTTTCCAATTTACCGAAAAAGGAGTTATAGATTCTGGAGACATTTAGAATCCTCATGAAAATGACAGGCGCAGAAATGTACCGGCAGTCATAAGACACTTGATCTTGAGGAGATTCACCACATTCTGTATTGACAGTCTGAGGAGTTCGGAAAGTTCCCGTTGAGCTTTCGTCTTTCCAGTAATTGAAACCAGTCCACTCACACATGCTGTGTATTTGCAGAAGCAGTTTAGGTGTTGTGTTTGTCACTAGAGAAACTGATCGTTTTTAACTATTACTGAGCTGTGCTGTTTACTTACAGTCCGTCAGTAATAAAAATGACTACTACAATTAAGGTCACCTCTTTGCTACAACCGAATTCGCTCATTAAAGAGGTTGGGTGACCTGTCTTCCAGTTACGTATTCCATCAGCTTATATGTGTTGATAAAGGCTTCGCCAAATGACAGTTTTGTTTTTTGTCTAATTTCTCTTAATTTCAGGTGGATAGCGAGAAGAGCGCCATACCTTTGTTGCCATCTAATTTGTGACCAGTTTTCTGTTTTTCACACTACATCTTTCCTCACTTTGTTGAGCACTTTGCACCAGTTTTTTTACCATCCTCTTGCTTCTAGTCTTCAGAATGGTTATTTGTTTTCTATATTTCCGATAATGTATCACTGGAAATGTTTCGCTCATTTTGCATAATAAATGAATAGTTTCCTCAGATTTCACCTCAGCTGATTCAGTTGTACCCAAAAGATGCGAAAATCCAGGTGCAGTATTCGGGCAAGAAAGATACAAAACACCAGAGAAACAATGAACAGCAGAACAATGGGAAACAATAAATAATTGTGGTTTCGATCACAGTAAATCGGTAAACGAGATCATTGTTTCTCAGAGTTGGTGCCGCTGAAGGCTGGGTAGTGCAAGTTGGTGGTATGAGGTTGTTTTAAAGTTTACACAAGGAGGCCGACGAATAGGAAGCAATGGTTTTATTCCTGGCTGCCATCATCACCATCGTCATTGACAGTATATACGTGTGGTACGTGCTACCGCTTAGATGTCTTACAACCATTAGGAAAGCACTGGTAAAAGGTGGAAAGAAAACGAGTGGTAAGGACTCAGTGCAAACATGTTTTCAGGAAATGTGATCAGCACTGAACTAAACACATATGGTCATCATACCGAGTAAGGCGCCATCAACAAAACTGACCTAGCGTCTTTCACGATCTCCACCCAGCGCACATTAGCTAGTCGGTTCGGCTAGGAAATAACAATATACATATCACTGGGATCGGTTATTTGGTACGCTGTGCAGCGTCTCTAGCTCTGTGCAAGGAAGATAGCGCGGGCCTCAACTAGACAAGCACGAGCCCCCCCTCCCCCCTAAGTACTCGTTCTGACTGTGTACGCTTCCATTTCAAGCGGTCAGTTCATGGACTATCCCCAACGAACATCCCGCCACTAGTAGTTTAGAGCGATGACGTGGCATGAAAACTATAAATTGAGTCAGTTGTTGGGGGGTACTGCCGACAAGTTCGAAGTTGGTTTGGGTTGAAGCTTTCAGCATGCTATTTTGCACTGATAAATGAAGTGAATTGTTCGTAAAATATGTCACAGCTGCGTTGTTTGTCTTGCGTTCTGTCTCGTTATTCGAAATCAGGCCAGCTCGTAAAGATGACAGTTTGATCCCGTCAGGGCTATTGACCCGGATGAAACAGAAATGTGTCAGTATATGCATTCGGTTTGTGGCCCAAAACCAGACTGTTCTGCGGCTGTAAAGTCAATGGCATCCTAGTTCGCTGTTTTTATTTGAATTTTGAAGGTTTTTCACGTCGCAAGACACTCAAGGTTTCCAAACTAATTTAAGACCAGATTCTCAAAACTTGAATATAAAACCTTCAGAAAGCCCCGCTCATCGCTTTGTTGATTGGCTTACGTGTTCACAAGGAGAACAAAGTTAGCGAAAAACGTGTTTTTTCGTGTGACTGGTTCTCTTGGCTAATATATCAAAAATTTGTACGATTAAGTGATAATCATGTGTACATACTCTTTAAAGGGGAGTACACGAGCCAATCGCTCATGGAGTCAAGTGAATGACGTCGGTACCTGACAAGTATGTGAGAACGCATTTTTCGGCCATCTCAAATCCAGAGGTCACACAAAAAATTTAGAAAAATCGTTCAGCCGTAACACCCTTCCGGTGCCTAGCTGTCATGCCACCCGAAGGAGGCACCAGGGCTGGGAACTGCCAGGTTGCCCAAGCCTAGACAAAGGAAGTCGAGTGGCAGAGGTCGGGTTCGAACCACGGACCTTCAGGTCAGTAAATTCGCGCTCCAATCACTGAGCTATCTCGCCCCACACGCACAAGCTTCCTTTGGTTACGGAGTTGCGAGTCATACGGTTGGATTCCAGCTACCTCCACAATCGATGATAGTTTGGATTGTACAATCGTGATCGGTTCAGTTACCCGGTATACGACATAGGAGGCATGCCCTTAGTCAACCACAAGATTGGTTTCGACCAGATGTCAGGTAACTGCATTGGAATTGCAACTGCATTCGTAAAAACGTAGTCTTGCCCATGTTACTTCGTGCTGAACAGGATTCTATACATTTGCAATGCAACCTTGATCGCGTTCCTTCAGACATTTTTCCGGGCATCTCTGCATCGCGTTTTTGCAGACAACGCCCCACTTGCTCTTCGTCTTTGTAGTTACTATATTTTTGTCCGTTATCTTGTTCCGTTTTAAATTACGACCAATCGATTGCACTTTTAATGGTGGATCGCCTTCCTTCAACACTACAGTCCATCAAAAGAATGCATTGTAGGTTTGACAGATACGGGGTATATCCACGAGAGATTAGACACGTTCCAAGTAAAAAACGGTGGATGGCCGGGGACCGCGACACAACGGTGAACTACCGTGGTTGCAAGTTATGTGACTGGTATCGTTTGTGTCAACAGCGTAGTTTCACCCCGAACACATTTTGTTGTGCGAGTACGATTGTCTGCGATTAATACGGTATACTAGGGCGATAGTGCTCGACCCGTAACGCGCCACGTACCTTTTCGAGTTTTTCTTATGACACGGCGCCATAAAATGCTCCAATTCTCATCTACTAAACTCACTAGAGCATTACGTGTTCGTCAGTAACGATGACTACTTATCATCCCCACTGCTACACATCGATGAATTCTTCTAATTTTACAAAGCCATGTTATCTGATGAATTCAGATAAAATGATTTACTTTAAGGGGGCAAGTTCTTCATTGCAAGCTCTTAATAATACAAGAAACTTTTCTGGACCGATAAAATCTAGATAACTACAAGATTATGGACTGTATGTATCCTTTGAGGTTGCTGTATTATATTATTTGGAAACAGGCCCAATCTCGCCTTGTGAATCACAGAGTAGCAGTCCTGCGAAGAATTCGCTCAGGTTCCCTTTCTTCACTAAACTATTGCGCTACCCATCACGTCAAAAGTAATTGGCAGACCAGTGTCTACTGTACAATGTACTGTAATGATTGGCTTTACAACGGGGATGCCTCTTAACACTGATTCGCTGAACAAGAATCAGACTAAATCGAGGAACTTTTGCCTGTAAGTCATTAGTCTAACAATAACTAGGGATTCTCAGTACTAGACACGTTCACCTGGTATCAGTGCAAATGAACTAATGCTCTTAGCTCTCCTATGAAAACAGCGCATAAGAGAGCGGTTTCTTTGACCATAATAGATAGATGCCCTGATTTCAGAGATGTTCAGCTGAAACGCACCAGAATATCTGAGTTCTTGGCATTGACTCTATCGAACCACGGAACCGGTCTCAAGAAAGCGGTCCCCCTATTTTGCAGGTACCACTCGCTGGCTCTTTGCGATCTGTAAGAATGACACAGTAATAACATAACCTTGTGAGTAGTTTCCTTCATGAAAATATACTGCGATATCTCGAATATCGTACCAACTGAAACATGAGGCGGCCTGTGTGCAACACATTCAGTTGAAGAACATCATAAACGAGAGACTCACTTGAGTCTCCCGTGAAAACCAAATTGATTTGCAAATGAGTGTATTTGTCGAAATCAGTCCAATTTGGGTTCAAGTAGAACATAAGGTTGACGGAAACTCGGGGACTGCGCCTACCTGATGAGCCCCAAGAAGGGCGAAACCGGTCGTGGGCTGTCGAAGAGTTTTCAGCAACCTTGTGAGTAGTTTCCTTCATGAAAATAACCTAACTCGTTTACCAACCAGAAACTGTCAAAACAGAAGCTGTGAAACATGACGCAGCCTAAATGGACTGGTTGCATAAGAAAGCCAACAGTCGCTCAATCCATGTTGGCATACTGTTTGTCGCGTAAAAACAATGAAAGGTAGGCACGCGAACAAATGTCAGGTAGTGACAAGGATACCATTTTCAGCCTGGAATTCCCTCGACAATTTACTGAGCTTTGGGAGTCCATGGGAGTCATCCTGCTCCAGGCGATTACTACAGAAAGAATGGATACTCAATCGGTAGTTCGTTGCCCAGCCACATATTGAAGTCTACAACCCAGCATAGTTGAACATTCCACTTCTGGGCTCCTTGTTTTGGAAGAAAAGCCTGTCTGAAAATTAAATAAAATTTAAACGAAGAACACAGCAGGAAATCAGTGTATTGGTCCATGCTGTTCAAAGCTGAAATCGTCAACCAAATGGACGGTTTCCAGAGACCCCGTTCACCATATTAGTTCTCCCCCATAAAATGGATCTTAGATCTCCCCGGTGGATTTTGCGCCATACTGACTTTTGCAATTATGTAATCATACACAGAAACGAAGCAGCAGAATACAACGGCGTGTAACAACTCTGAAATCTGGACTCCCATCGACTTCGACGGCTGAGTTAGTAGAGTCGGCGTGCCTTTTCGAGAAAAATGGCTTGAGTTTCTAACCGGAAGGAAAAGCACAACCCCTAATGAAGCTGTTGGCTCATCGAAATAACACCACCAACGGTCCGTGAAACACTATTCCAGTAAAGGATAGCACAATCCTTACCTCGCTATTCGTTTTTCGCGTAGTAGTCAAAAGGAAGAATCTAGTGGAAGGCCACGAAATACTCATTTGCAAGCCAATTTAGTTTTAACAGGAGTTTCAACCAAATCTCACCTGAATCTATCGTTCATCATATTTTTCAAGTAAATGTGTTGCACAAAGGCCGCCTCAATTGATATGATAGTCGAGATAGCGTAATATATTCCCCTGACGGAACACAATACGCATAAGCACCAGGTAGAAGCAGTCCCTGAGTATCCGTCAACTAAGTTAATTTGCAAATGAGTGTAGTTTTCAAACTGCGTACAATTTGGATTAGAGTAGAACATATGTTTGACGGAAAATCGGGGATGGCGCTTGTTTGATGAACCCCAAGAAGGACGAGACCCGTCGTCGATTGGCGAATGAATTTTCAGTACTCTTAGAAGGAGTATATTGTTAAGTAGATACAACCGAGGAGCGTTGGACAGGGATTAGTTATTGATCTCAACTAAAACGTCACCATGCCAACCCAGCTGAGCGAACGATCACCCACTTATACATATATCAGAATATCAACAAAACAAAGAACAACTAAGACAAGTGGCTAACCCCAATAAGTTACTAAACCGGTATGCAGGTAGGGAAAACAACAGCCAGATGAGTGCGAATTGATGGACAGGCAAGATCGATTCAAAAGAAGGTTCGTGCGCCGCATGCGGGTCACGACCTAAAGGTGCTTTCATCGTCTTCACTGGTCACTACGACTTACTTCCATTAGTTATCAGTGGACCCCATGACAACACATGGTAGGGGCCTTCCTGGAGACTGAGAGTCCACCTCCAAGCCAAAGTAAACGAAAACAAGGACGAAAGATTATGAGGGGGGGAAGGGAGGGACCTCAGTCCCAAGGGTATTAATCTACCCATCCAATGACAGCGATACAATGGAGCTGAATTCTTTTGACTTTCTGGAGTCGGAACAGAGAAGGCAGAAGGATCTTAACACCCAGAACAAGTGAAAGTCCCGTTCTTCAGCAGACAAGACAAAATCGATTCAACTAGTATGTATTCACATGCTGCATTAAACTGATCGATTGACGAAAGGGAGTTAGGTCTTCCGGTCGTCAGAGGGAAGAAGAGTAAAGTGAGAGCAGGTTGACAAGGAAGCAGATTATTGTTGGAAATGGAAGGAAACCACAGCAACATCTATGGGGATGGCCCCGCAAAAACCGTGTCCTACTCTTCATCTAACTCGAGGATGGGGGCAGCAGACAGAGATATACCACATTGGTTAAACTGCTCCACAGGGCGCGTATTACTACTGTCGGTCCATGGCACTGACGGTTGTTTCGACTCGCTCGTTTCTGATCCGAGGTCAGAGGAAACAGTATTTTCATGAGCGTCATCTGGGTGAATCAAAGATTGGTTAGTCCGTGTTGGGTCCACGCTTGTGTTGCCGTTGTTCTCGTCGGCTGTAGTGACTAGATTATCCTCAAAGTCACCTACAGCAAAGAAGGCACGAAAAATCAATTGAAAGGATGGATGAAACTGTTCTAGGATATGTATATTGGGATCTGACCTCTTCAGAAGGTATCCCTATCCCTGACATTATGCAACAACTAAATGAAACTTTAAGGAATTTGCCACCTGAATTTTGAGCTTATCCCCTGTTTGAGCTCGTTGGAAACACAATTCATGCACAACTGAAAATAACGATGAGATGTTACTAGGAGGCCTAAATGCTCTATCTCTTCGCACAACCTCGTCTACCGACGCAGGTATCCCGCCCATTTTCCCGTGGTCACCTGCCATTCTATGTTTCAGCCTTCTTCAGACCACTTGGCTAGCCATCCTCAGATTGTATTACGTAAAGAACAATAAAGCAGTAACCATAAACTCCCATATGAATGTCGGCATATAATGACCAATCGTGAAAAAAGTCGAAAGTAATCCAGTGATAGGAAGATTAACGTCTACTGCGGAATTGTGCGTGTCGAATAAAATTCACAATCGGCGATTGAAAGTGGATTAAAAATGGCCTTAACTGTCGAAACCAAGGCGTTTTTTCAAACTTGCGTTGCCTACATCATCGATTTACATTCAACATAAAGGAACAGTTTACTTGACGACTGGCCTGAAAGTGGAGGTAACAGTTCACGCCAAGATAGCTCAGTGGTTAGAGCGCGAATTTACTGACCGGAAGGTCCGTGGTTCGAACCCGACCTCCGCCTATCGACTTCCCCTGTCTAGGCTTGGGCAACCTGGCGGTATCCAAGCCCTCGTGCTTCCTTCTGGTGGCATGGTAATTAGGCGCCAAAAGGGTGCTACAGCTGAACGATTTTTTTACGCTGGATCATGAGTGGACAGGATTAGTCAGCAATAAACCCATAGCGAAAGCCTGAGCTTCAGTGGCTTCATGAGATTTAGGAAGGTAGTCATGAGTAAAATAATGCCCTCGACGTTTATATGTATGATTTGAGAGCGTGAAATCAGGCTCACATGCCTACGAAAGAACCCACCAGAAAGCAGCAAATAAGATTCTCTATGGTTCCACTAGTTTCAGTCCAGCAGTGACATCCTTTCGAACTAACTAGAGGATTCTCACCGCACGTGTGTGGGCAGGAATGTATTACTTTCCATGACGTGACCGTCAGATGAACTACTGGCTCTTATTGAGTGATTAAGCATACAGCACTTGTGCGTTCGTACAGTTGAATATAAAAAAACAGGACTAACGGTCGAAGAACAGAACCTGTACAGCACATCTCACGATTCGCCGTATCAGCGCCAGCCACGGGACTGTCCATTTGTCAGTAGAGTTTAGTTGTTCGGTTCAATAGGGAGAATTAATAGTGCATGGCGCTGAATTTAGTTTTTCAAAATCACGTTCTACAATCACCCAAGAGCAATGAATTTCAATGCCAGATAGTGTTAGCAATGCTTGAGTTCTGAAAAGGAAACAACAGGGCTCAGATTTTCCAGTCCCTTTCGAGATGTCTTAGTAGTTCACCCGTCAATTCAGTGGACAAGTTGGCAATGTCGGGAGAGTTGTTGAATTAGGAGGCACCGGTGCCCATTGCCATGACATCATTCTCACTCGAACTGACGTTATGCAACACTATATATGCAAGATTTACATACTGTCTAATCCTTTAGGTTGAGCACCTTGATTTGTCTCCGAAATCTAGCGAGGATTTACTGAAAGGCAAAAGTTTAAACGAGCAAAAGAATTAAAAAGTGTGGTAACACACTCATTGTAGACAAAGGCAAGCGCATATGTATATATTCCAATTCCGAACTGAATTTCCACTTGTCAGCAAAGTGCTGAACAACTTTATACAAACTTCAATAAGTCAGGTTTACAGCTCCAGGGGACATTCATACACCCAGTTTTTCCGATAATTTAGCAATCAGAGACCGTGATTAGAGCTAGTAGGTAGAAATTCAGACCCTGCCTATGGAAATGAGGCGGAAAAAAAAACAATGAGACGAAGCAATAGAGAAAATCGGCAATATGCCACAAAACATACGTACCAACTGGTTTCAAATTGCACGTGGTGAGAGGATGTCCAGCTTCGGTAGGGAAATCGCAAATCGAATTATTCCCTGAGAAAAACTGACTGGTCTGACGATTATTCTTTTTCGGTGACCGTGGAGGGCAGGCCTCCGAAGTCTGACCCTCGCCACTGGGATTTCGACGTCTGGCTTCTCGTTTGAGGGCTTTCTTGCTATAAAAAGCGGCGAAGATAGCTTAATTTGGGATTCGTGGTAAAGAAGGAAGACAAGACTTAACACAATCTGTAACGAAGTTTGGAGAAAACAAACACCATCGGGTTTTTACAATTACTGTTCTCCGATCGGTCAGCAACGGGCTACCGAACCTTAATTGACACTAGTATGTCACTTCAAAAGGGGTCGATAATCAGGCTGTTGCCGTAGCAACAACTGGAGTAAACAGTTAAATACTTGTGCGTAAGACTTCAACTAGTTCCCGTACGAGTAAATGATAATGGAAGGTTGGTCCATTTAGGCATAATAAATGATGAACACGAACAAATTCCAGAGGGCACATGATGCGCTGTAGAGTGCGTAAGCTCGCATAAATTTATCGTAGCGACTGCGAATTAGTGTATTCAGCACTACGGCATTGGAAGTGTCAGTATATCCTATTTCAATGAAGGTTACAATGACGGAATGAGGTGGTGTGTTCACACACATCCCGCAACACTACAATAGCTCCGACACCCACTCGTACAACAGCCTCATTCAATCTGTCACCTCGGCAGATGAAATCGATTTGCATACGATTTCGACCGAACGGTTGGAGACACGGTAAGACTCCTATGCAGTGTGCACTAACGAGACTGATTCACTACAGAAGGAAGGAGGTTATAGACGGTATTGTGCAAAAAAAAACTGGGGCTAGTATTGACCCTGACTGGGACTAAGGACATCTCTGCCATTTGTTAATGGAGCCTGTCGGTGAGGAGAACAACTGGTCGACTTCTGAGTCTTCTTCAAGCTCCTCAGTATAACACATGAGACTGTCGAACGCAGAATAAGCCACTGTGGTGGTTCTCAAAATCTGTACTAACGAATCGAGTACGAAATTCCGGGCCCGCACCGATTCGGAACTCAGTAAACCAATTTGAAAGAATGTGATTTGGATCATGGAAAGCTTAACATCAGACCACAGTGTAATGAGACGGAATCTTAGAATGCGAGGTTCCAGGTATACTGAACAGCATTCTTCAAGGACTTTCATAGATTGAATTCTTTAATTTATGGCTTAACTGCTGATCCGACGAACCACATGGGGAAACGACTGAATAAAAAACGTCATCATAAAACATTGGATAGCACAGAATTTCGGACACACAAACTGATAGTGGTTGGAATTCAACGTCAGGTAGTTTTGCTCCAACGTTCTACATTTGCTAGTGAACGTCACACGTGTCCATTTTGGATTAGAGTAGGGTGAAAAAATGAAGTCCAAAGACGGGAAACCGATGACTGATACTCCGAAGATTGTCTGTTATATGTAAACGAGAAACAAGCGAAGATACACGCTCAACGGCGGACTGGAGTCAAAGATCTCCCACTTACCGGGTGGACGCTTTACCAGTTCTCCAGCACATCAGCGCACTCAGATTTCGGATGGATCACCAGTTGATGTTCGCAATAGCCCGGCTGGCGGAAGGCTGGTGGATCAAATGTGTCCTCTGTGGTACACTTTCACTCCTGCTGTGTTTGTCTGGACCTATCTTTACAAGTCCGACCAAATCCCCTTCTACCTTCTAGTCATTACTGTCACGACACGTACAGAACTAGCTTCCAAATTTTCGGTAACGGCTGCTACGGAAGTTTATCACTCGTCGCTACGCACAGTGTTATTCCCCGAAATAAAAGAGGGGGACTTGAACCTTAGACTAAATTACATATGAAGTAAAGGACAAGCTTCGGCAACTGTAACTGGGGGGGGGGGTAACCGTACCTTAGTTTCGTGTTAGCAGTGCACCAAGTGCATCACTAAATCACGCAAAAAAGGCTGAAGCAGAAAACACAAACGGAGCTCGCTTCCAAAAAAAGATTGTCAAGTGACGTCCTTGTAACTGGGAAAGAAAAACTCACCGTCTAGTGGCCAGCGTATGATGCAACGCCACGACCGTATCGCGAGGTGAATATGCGATGTGTTGATCTTGGGAAGAAAAATTGACTGATCGTCGGCGATGTCGTCCACAGGACGAGTTATCAACCTGGAAAGCTTGACTGGTGGATGCGAGCTTTTCGTTCGAGACACAACGTCGAATACGACAGATTACTGGAGGCAGCTGTGAATGCGCGGAAGCAGCGGACGTGGTAACATCGTCCTCCCCGCTGCTGGCAGTGGGAAAATCGTCAGATGAGAATAAATTGTCAACTCCCGTGTCAGCTATACCGATTGCTCTGGATACCTGCTCGTCACCGCTAGATTCTACAACGGAAGTTTGTTTGAAACAATTAGACAGAACACGTGCAGACTGGGTCTGAGAACATGGCTTCTGCAGATGCGTATAAAGCTGGGGGAAATAATGCAAGAAACCGAAACTGACAGCTATGCAGCGGTATATGCAAAAGGATGTGAACAACTGTTCTGCCCTGACGGAATAGACCAATCAACAGTAGAAGCAAACAGAATCCTTGATCGATAATGCAAACCAAAGGAACTACCACCGGTACTGTGTGAGATAAGTCGAATGCACAGAGAAAACCATCAACTGACAGTCGCTCTGTAGGCACACTTCTCAATCAGCATGTGTTAGGCGGAGTGGTGAAGCAACGAGGGTGCACTGGTATTCTCTAACGTTTTAGCTACTCGGACAAGTTCGAGGTAAGTAAGGAGAAATGAACTGTCGCACGATACACCGGGAGTTTTTCGGCATACTTCTGATAAATGCTGAGATAGGGCGAAATTATAAGCACATTAAGACGGACAGGTTATCGCACTAATCACAGCTGATAGTGTTGTTCTAACGAGTGGACGTATCTGCAGAACAAAATGTGAGCAGAATTTACCAGGGGCCACGATTGACGACTCTTAGTTGGCATCAAGTCCTACTTTCCAAACAGGCCGCTTGTCTGCGTTTGACATCGTCTAACTCCAGTACATATTGTGTAGGTTGGCTGACCACCATTTCGAGAAAAATCTACCTTCCAACATTTATCCAAGGTGTGGAAGACACCAGTTCGCGTGCAAGCCAACTATAATGAAGCCGATTGCCAGCGGGTGAACAGGAAAACTTTATAAGTTGTGGTCTCCACAGTACAGTTTAATGAAATGCCACTACTGTAAAGGGATGCAATTTTTGGATGGCACGCATTCGTCCATGGAACACAAAATAGTTTTCGGGTATAACTTCGTGAGAGTAAGGGTCGAAATCCTACTTCCTCACGCATAGGACTAGGGAGTTACCGCAAGGAGATACATGGACCAGTTCTAAATCACTCAACAAATCGAAGTCAGAAATGTCTGTAATGGTGACAAACGGATGCTTGGATTACATTCAGGTTCCAGGGTGTAAGATTACCGCTCAATCATGCAGGATTCTTTCAGTTGCCGGGACACCGTTTAGATAATGAAACTGTCTGATGAGGAAAGAAATACGACTTGCACCATGTGTATCAGATTACCGAAAATTCCTTCGAAGATTAGTGTGAAATACTACCACAACTCTAAGACTTCTTAAAGTCCGTCTGTCACACTGACGTCTGATGCCAAACGTCCCTTTAGTACTGGAGGGAAAACTGCATTGATTATAACAGCAATCACCTGAAGGATCATTGTACCCGACAAAAAGAGCGATGGATGAACAAATACTGGAAGCATCAGGAGGACAATTTTGCCCCAGAGAGTAATTCAATTTAGTTCTAGTCTTAATAAGTTCGGGATGATTCATTGATTAAGGCGCGAACTTAGTGGCCGGAAGGCCCGTGATTCTGCATTCTGAGTGCTTTAGTCTAGGCTTGGCCACCCTGACAGCATTTCAGCCCATGTGCTTACTTAGGGTAGAATGGCAGCTAGACACCGAAAGGTTGCTACAGCTGACCGTCACGAAGAGACTGGACCTTACCGTGGTGTGACGGTTTGCGCACCTCAGCGACCCATTGAGCTATACTGGGGGGTGTCCCCGCGACACTCACAGAGTCTCTCATACCAGGTTGGTCAATGGTTAGAGGTCTGACGAACACAGTCTCCTGGCCCTCCAGGTTGGGGGTTGGGACATGTATGGCGACGTGTTCCGTAAAATTGGTAATGCATTTGCATTTCCTGCCAAACACCGCTGCCTTGCGGTTAGGCTTTTGAGCCAAAGGCTTTGGCTGAGGACCCTAATCGTCCTCCTGTCTAGGTGTGGGCGCCCTGACAGTATCCCAGCCCACGTACAACCATGAATCGCACATATACAAATAAACTCATGCCACATCGGCCGTCGCGTGGTGCCATCAGCCGGGTCGCCTTACTTGCTGCATACAGCAGGG